>OU015497.1:194801469-194903801 GCA_907164885.2 Dolomedes plantarius
AATGTAAAATTTTTTTCTTTATGACGGATTACAATTAAAAAAAAAATCTTTTAATCCAAGTCGGCAATCCGTGGACAAATTTTCTCCATGGGTTAACATTGAGGTGAGCGAATCCAATGGGGTTAGATCATAGCAGCCTTAAATTTTAGATATAAAATTTAAAAGTATCGCTCTCTGGCACTCACCTTTTTTTTCTTGCCATTCTTTAGTCTATTGTCTTTTAATTTTAAAGCATGAGATTTTTATGTTACTTATTAGATTTTTCTTGTTATCATTAATTTAAAAAACAACAACTTTCGATTGCTTTTCTTATTTTCAATCAAAATTGGTTTTGAAAGAAAATGACAGACATCCGATGACTTCCTCAGTTTTTTTAATAAAACCTCAATTTAAAAAAAAAATTTTTATCTCGGTACTTTGAGTTCCCTGTTTAACTCGCATGCGATCCAGTTTTATACTCCATGTTTACATTATCTCTACAAGCTCGAAAGCTGCCAAAATAAACTGAAAACTAGTATTTTAATAAAAAATGTCTAGTATTATAAATCAAATTTATGAAGTAAGTAGTGCATGTGCGATTGACAAAAAAAACCAAAAAAATGAAGAAGAAGAGGAGAAAACAAACCTGACAGCGATATGTCGATCGCAATCGATCTGCGGAACTGTCGTGTTGAAACGAATCTATGAGCGAACAGCATATTTAATCTTCCGAGAAGTAAGTCATCCGGTTATAGTATAAAGTATTGCTAGGTAAACAACTTAAAGGGAAGATGAGGATTTGAGGGAGAGACCGTTAGATACTGAATGTCTGAAAAATGGGGAGAAAAGGATGACTACTTTATAAAGTCACCTCTGTTTTTCACGGAGTCCTGGAGAGTCACGACCAGGATTGCCAAATAAAAACACCGAAAATAAGGAGCGGGTTGATTAAAGACTCCGAAAATAAGGGACGGATTTTGATAGCTATACTACTGGGGAATATGGAATACTCCTAGGGAAAGGGGGTCCGGGGGTACTCCCCTGGAAATTTTTCAAATTTTAACTTTTCAAATAGCCATTTTCAATGCATTTTTCGTTCAGTTCTGTAACTTACATAGAGTTTAGGTTAAGTAAACAATAATGTAATTACATAGAAAATTTGCAAATCAAAAACAATTTAAAGTTAGTTTAGGCATATAGTACAAAACTTATTTTTATTTTATTAGTTTACTACAACTAAGTAAGTGCCCTTATCAAGTGGTAGGGACGTGTTTGTAAAATTTGTAATTTTATTATTGTATAATGTACATAATATAATGTGCGCAGGAAATATTTGGGGCGACTTTTGAGTCATAAAAAAGTTTTCGAATGAGCGTGTTCCCACAGACCATTAAATTGTATGATATATTGTGCTTTACTGTGTTAAATACATCCGGATGTGAACAGGCCCTTACATGCGCCCAACTCGTATACAATAAATTTCTCATTTCGGCGGAAAACGGGACTTTTGCCGTCCCGTATCAAAGTTCCCCGGGCCGTGGGACAAAATTTACAAATAAGGTACTGTCCCTTAAAATCCGGGACATTTGGCAACCCTAGTAACGACGCAAAATTCGATTCGTGACTTTTGAAATGCGTAGAGAACTAAAAAAGCAGACAGAATATCGATTTGAAATACAGAAATAAATCACCAGAATGTACATATGAATCTGATCATTTTTATTCGATTAATTTAAGACAATTTTAATATTACTCAAAACTGTGGCTTCTGATTTGATATTTTTCTCTTAACGTCCCTCGAAAATTATTTAATTTCCACTAAGTTTTGATAACGTATGCTAATATTAATGCAAATTTCAATCTTTTTAAGCAATACCAGAATATAAAAGCCCGTGCTAATTTAAAAGAAAGGTGAGCAAAACGTGTTTCAATGGCAGACAGAAAGCTACCATCTTCCTCAGCAGTAAACCCGAGAAGGGAGTTTCCAAACGGGAAAAAAAAGGAATTAAAAAAACATGGAATAAATAATAATTGCGACATATTGAAAGGAGAGAGAGAAAAACTTTTTTAAAAATTTCTGAAAAATATATATACAGAATAAATTTCCGAACAAAAAAGTTACAGGCAGGGGAACTGCCTCGAGAGAGCTGGTGTTACGAGTACTAAAGGAACTTTAGAATAATCTCAGTTTAAAAATCAAACGGGGAGTGCAGAGAATACGTGCGTTTGAAAAGTTAAACATTTAGCCAGAGTTCCAGGGAATCGGAGCCATAGAAGAGTTTGAAGCATGTGGTGAAGTAAGCTACACATGTGTATGGTGTAATATGCTGGGTTTAGGTTGATTTTCATTTATTTTTTTGTGTTTCATCTTACAAAATTTTTGCACTGGATATTTTCCTGTTCAATGGATCATCATTTTCTTCTATATTTTAAGACATCTTTGCTTTAAATTTTTGATGGTTGGAGATATTAATAAAGATCGATGTTAAAAATTCCTTTACATAACTATAATTAAATAAATTAATTATGAGATTCCGATCTTACATTTGCCGATGTTTTCTGCCTTTAAATATTTATCAATATTTGAAGATCAATATATGGATTTATTTTCTAGGCTGCAAGAGCCAGTCAATGCGTCTTTGAAAAGTTGAAAAACGTAAGTGAATCTTAATTATCATAACCTTATATATACTTACATACATGCACATTTTGTCTAATGCGGAAGCACTTTGTCGTGAGAATTCGCCTTTTGTTATTCGCCGCGATATACTGGCCACTTTATTATTATGGGAGCTATATATAAAGCTCCCATAGTAAAGTGGATGAGATTATTATGGAAGCCCCATATAGGTGAGCCAACATTGCTCCCTATGAGTGGGACGACCCGGAAACGACCAAGCCATATTCGGGATTTGAACCCAAGCCCACTGTGTGGCAGGTCAGAACGCTAATATTTTATACAGAGAATAAATAATACTATAGAGAAAAAGACTTCAAAAAAGCATGAGAGTAGTTTCGTATTTGTTTTCGTTTGAGCAAAATGCCACGATAAGCATCAAAATAAATTTTATTTCCTATTTACCTTAAATTTTACCAGTGAAAAGTAAGATGAAATAAAGATTTATCTAAATGTCTCAATATATTCGTGAGCATTCTATGGTATTATAAATAAATTTTATATATATATATATATAGATAGATAGATAGATAGATATGAAGATAATTTTAAAATCTCGGAAACTTTGCTTTGACGAAGTTCTTCTTTATAGTTGAAGACCAACTTTTTTCAGCTTGAAGGATTTTAAATTTTACGGTAAAATTTTGGCAAATTTCTTACAAATATACGCTTTAATTTGGGGAGGGGGGGTGGGGTGTTTTTTTTCCCAAATGGTAGGCGCTTGACTTGAGGACATATGATATGGTACTTTTCGGAAGTGATGTATTTGAGAAGTGTCCTACAAACACACTTTTGACTGAGAGAGATTGGATGGTTAGTTTTAGAGTTCACGAGCCTATGTGATTTAGAGCCGTCAGTGTTATTTTTTTAAGACTGATTATTTTTTAAATCGCCAAACTTAAAGAAATTATACATGTTATACTTTTGAAATAGAGGAAGAACATATTTAAATGCATTGCTTTGGGATATATATATATATATATATATATATATATATATATATATATATATATACATATAAGAAAAAGAAAAAGAAAGGAAAAGAAAGGTAAAGAAAAAGAAAAAAATTATATAGTTAAGGAGAAAAACGTTTAGATAAGTACAACAGGAAGGTATTTTTTATTTTAAATTCTTGTTTTTACTGCCAAAGTTATTTGCTTCTGCATGATTTTTCTTGTGATTGAAGGATATCAAAATTATATACTAAAAATTAATAGTTCTGTTAAATAATAATATTTTTCTGTTCTTTTTTAGACTTGTAAATAACCACGTCTGATGATGAATGCATATGGAGGGCATCGCATCAGAAAATGGAATAAATAAATGTTTTTTTCCTTCTTATAGGAGACAATGAATAATTTCAATAAATAAATGCACTCAGATGTCGTGTTTGCTTTGAATCCATTTTATTATGCTATGAATGTCTGCAAAATCAGGTGTGGATAAGATGGGAATATTTCCAATTGTAAACAACAGCAACAAAATATATAGGTATTATGTAAAAAAACATAGTTATACCAACACGCTAAAAAAGTAACAGTGGGAAAGAAAACAGCATTCACTAAATTTATTTTTTTATACACCTCGGGATCAGGGAGTCTGTGGGACACGCAAATATCCTTTTATTTTTAAACTGAACTCATTTTAAAATTCTGTTCATTTCAATAAAGATTGCATTATTCCCTAAGTACATATTACACACTCTTTCGTGTTTATTTCACAGGTCTTTCCATTGCCTCCGAGGCGTAATCTTCCATTCTTCCGTTGGCGACGAGATGGTTGACATAACCTGAAATTGTTTTGACATTTTACGTGTAGTAGAAGAGCATATGTCGAAAAAATGAGCTCCGTGGCGGTATTAATGATGGGAACATGGGTAGATATTTTTTTCATCAGAAACTACCTGTAGATGAATAATTTCCATGGTGTCGCTCTTTGGTGTGTGGCGTATAGTAGTAATGACGTCATCAAGATGGCCGCCATAAAATTTAAAAAAATCCACTTTATTTCGGTTATTTATCGGCCGATTTTCTTTTGTAATAACTCATATTGAAGATAAATAAAATGTCTAGATGACAGATGCAGAATCAAGGACGACGGTGTCATCACAGAGCACAAAAGGGAGAGAGAGCGCGTCCTCTGAAGAAGATGGTTGGCTCGCGGTTGGGACCTGTGTGTGATTATTAGTCAGCTATTTCGAAAGGAATTTTGTTTATTGCACATTTTCCTAACGTCAATTTAGAACAATTTCTGAATTTCGAACACTCTAGATCGGCAAGTAAAGAAGCATAAATATTTTTGTTATGAGTCTTAGGAATTCTTTTTTTAAGTAGTTGTGGACTGCACTTTCATCCTGTTTTATCATTTTTGAACTTTCACCGTTTATTAAATATGAAAGAGACGTGGTATGTTTGAACGAATTTCATATTTAATGGGCAAAGTATTTTACAAGGTGGAGTGATGTGAGTATGTGTAAACGTATATTTTAAATGCGGTTACTAGGATACCTGTTATCTTAATGGCGGCAATTTTAATGCAAATTGCAATTTATGAGACGAAACCTTCGCACTGATTTTCCTGACAAGCAGCAGTTTTCCGGAGGACTCCTATCTACAACCTTAGGAGTGAGCAAAAGGATTCAACACGAAGCGCGTGTCAAGTAGAGAAAAGCAAGTTACAATGAAAATACCATCTGACCACAAAAATTAGTAATTTTCCTTTGTGTGCCCGACGGTCACCTCAAATGGAAACTTCGACTGGTCATTGTATACACTTAAGATTTGTCAAGGTAACCGGGGGTGTCTATCTATATTCTCCGGAACTTTTCTTTTGTAAAATAGAGATCTTATCTTGATTCCCCTCATATCTTGATAGCCCTCCCACAGCACGGCATCTTACAACACGGTTTCGCTCTAACACGATAGGAAAATTGCGAAAACCTTTGTACAACACTGTACTTATACAGCACTAAATAACGTGATTTTTGTTTAACACATTTAAAAACTAAATTACCTTGAAATAATGACGGGAAGGAATAATGAACTCTAGTGGCTTTACATGAAAATGTACAAACAAATTATAATTTATTCATTTATAACTCTATTCCGATGTCATAGCAGAAAGCGTAAAGGTGATATCGTTAAACCGAAGAAACGTTCTGGTTTGATTGTACTGAGCAGTGATGAGGAAGAAATTTATTAAATTAAGGTCGCATTAAATGAAAATAATATTTTTTGTTTCTTTTCGTTTTGAGTTATGCATACATTTATATTTTTAATAAAAATTAAGTTGCTAATATATAATTTTTTTAAAAAAATTTTGTTTTAAATAAGTTTTCGGAACGTAACCCTGCTTTTTTGAACTATCTCTGGGTCTCATATAACACGGTGTCACACAACACGGCATTTTCTATGAACCTATCTACCGTGTTATAGGAGGGTTACCTGTACTTCTGTTTCGTGGTTGTATACTCACTGACTCGAAGATGACCATTCCGAGGGCGAAAAGAGATAGTTGATGGTGAATAGAATCCTCGGAGAAAAGCAAATCACAACTTTAATGATACACTTACAAATTACGCATATCACTACATCTATAAGCAAGTTATATTTAAATTCAGTTTATATGAGTTTCAGAGTATTCAGTTAATATGCCTGTGATACAGGCATATTCGCGTGAGGCAATCAATCAGTTTTGATTCTCTTCCGATTTCCAAATTTCGCGTCTCAGCTTATGCGCATGCGCAAGGAGTGCACATTCCTAGACAGTTCAGATTTACAGTTCGGTTCCAAAATGTGCTGTTGCGTCGGGCTTCTCCCGCTTTCCGTGGTTTTCTTACCATGCAATCTATATATATATAAAACGCGTAGGTATGCGGAACATAAATTAACGATATTTCTACACCCCGAATGGCAACTTCTGCAACTGCCAGATGTAAACATTAGCAGCCGTCCGCAATTTGCAACCGCGTGTCAACATGGATTTACGCTCTGAAATCAGGAATGCTCGAAAGTAATCTGCACGATCAAGTGAAAATCGGGAACAGTCTCAAGAAAGAAAGCGAAGAAGTAATTCATAAAGAGAGAGGCGTGAAAGAAAGACCGTATATTATGATAGCGAGGTTAGGCTTAATCGTCGCCGGCATAACCAGTAATAGTTAATTTTCTACATTTTTGTTCAGCACTTGCTGAATATTTACTCCATTTTATAAGCGAAGACATTTCCCAACAATTTATTATTTGTTATGATTAAGTGTAGATATATGAATTGTAAACAATAGTACAGAGAGTGATGTAATCCACGCTATATTTTAGTACTTGCTGAATTTTTACTCCATTTTTAAGTGAAAAATTTTTCCCCAACAATTTCTTATTCGATGTAATGATAAAGTGTAGATATCTTCATTTTGAAAAATAGTGCATACAGAGAGGGATGTAATTTATAAAAGCGACCATGCTGGTCGCGCAGCGGCTAGTATAAAAGAAAAGACGCATGCCCTCTGTCGAACCCTCTTCACTTCTACGGGTTCACTTTGGTTCGTTTGTCAAGACGTTTTCAATGATACACCAGTAAATATTCAAAGTTTTATTTCTTTCGCAAGCACAAACGCAGCTATCTACAGACTTATTTGCAGTATTCTACAGTCAATTAACTATTTCAGTCATCTCCCAATGACTGTTACCTAACAAAGATCTAGTGCGTCTTCGGGGTCTCAATACACCCACGCACCGTATTCGTCTGCCCGACTCTCTCAAGAGCCAACACCGCAGACTAAAAAAAAAAAAACCACACGCCTTCTCTCTCGTGGGCACAAGCACTCTCTCCCACGTCCCCCTGACTTCTGCTCGGGTCACCGTCAACAATCTCGAATCCCTTATCGAGCCGGGGTCATTTGCCCTACCCCCCTGCTTTCTTGAGAGGAAAGTACAGGGACAAAAAAAACAGGAGTTGACGCGGCAGACACGACACCCTCTTATAAATACCACCATAGGTTTTCTCTCACGGACAAACTGATTGAATTGTTTGGTCGTATTCATGTCATATCTTTGCGCAAACCGTAACAGCCTGTATGAGAATACAATTTTTTTGGTATTGGAAATGATGCACAGTATTTTTATTAAGGATGAAAGATTTTTAATCTTATAAGGGATGTACCGTAAGATGGGGTTACTTTGTGACAGTTTTTTATATTTTTCCTGTGCCAGCCGATTAGTTTTAAAAGCAGTCCAAAACGAATAATTGCAAAACATTGGTACATCCTTTCCTTACGTATAGTAAAGTATTGTGCTAACCCGGATCTTTAATTACCATTGAGAAATTAAAGTTAAAATGTGTCACGAAGTTGCCCCGCCGAGTGGCTATTTTGTGACATCTGTGTTTTCGCCTTGAAATCCAAGAGGAAAAATTTCTTGACACAAAGTTAGACAATAAAACGCTTATTAAAAGCTTGGTACACAATTATATATACATATTACAAGTATTGGATATCTTTATCAATATCTTTGGGATCAAAGAGACCTCGGGTGCTCAGGGTAGCCATGAGTTCTTTGAGAAGATGAGGAAATTCGTCTTTTGGCACATTCTGCTCCTTCGGGTAGTTTTTTTTTCAGATAGTCAATACTTCTTTCTCTCCAGTGGTATTTTAGAGGTAGTGATGCGACATCGACAACAAAACATCGATGTTTCGAAACATCGATATTCAATATTAAAACATCGATGCTAATAAAACATCGCCCTAAAATCATCCATGTTTTTGAACATCGATGTTTATGAACTTTCATTTTTTTAAAACTGGTTTAGTAACCTCTAAGATTAATGTTACTTCGATTAGTCATGGAGGGAGGGGGGACTGTTACCAGAAAATCTAGGAAGAAATTATTGCAATTTATTAACAAATCTTTTATTTTCAAATTAAGTAATACAGAAGAAAATTACATATACGCTCATGGACAAAAAAATTAGCGCACCAAGAAGGAGTTGTCAAAATGAAACGAAATTTTACATACGTAATGAATACTTTGATATAAGTAAATGATAAGAAAATCAAAGAAAAAGGATAATTTATTTCAGAGAAAAAGGTAAAAGAACGGAGGAGTTAATACTCCGTTGGACCCCCTCTAGCGCGAATGCACGATGCGATACGATCGGGCATTGAGTCATACAAGTTCTGTATGATGTCTTGAGACATTTCGCTCCATATTTGCTGTAACCTTGACTCTAGTTCGTTCAAACTCGTGGGATGCCCAACTCGTCGTCCCAAATGATCCCAGATATGCTCGATTGGAGACAAATCTGGGGATCGGGCAGGCCAAGGAAGGGCAGTAACAGTGCGGAGACAGTCTTGTGACACCCTTGCCGTATGAGGCCGAGCATTGTCTTGTTGAAAAATGGCTCCTGAGAGCCGTTGCATGAGTGGCAACACATGTGGTTGCAGGATTTCATGAACATACCGCTGGTCTGTCATGGTGCCATGGAACAATACTAGGGGTGACCGTGTATTGTAGGCAATGGCACCCCATACCATCACATCAGCTGTGGGAGCGATGTGTCGCTGTACAGCAAAGGCAGGATTGAAGCGTTCACCACGGGCTCTCCACACACGAACACAATTGTCATCACTGCCGAGATTGAATCTGGATTCGTCGCTAAAGACGACCTGGTTCCATTCCGCTGCAGTCCAGTTTCCTCGTGCGCGGCAAAACTCCAAACGGAGGCGTCGATGGGTGGGCGTCAAGGGCAGCACACGTAATGGACGCCGCGATATCAACTGTCCTTACACCAACTGTGAATTTACACCAATTTGAAGTACTGATGCAAAACCAACGTATGGGGGAAAACTGAACAAGCTCATTTTTTCTTCACTGTAAACAACAATTAGAGCTATTGGGACATATAATTATTATTCATTGTCTCTAATCGTTCCCCCTTTTGTATTCGTCCTTTTCAGAATTCAGACTTACACTTACTGAGTGGGAAAATTATGCTACGTGGTTAATTTTTTTTTATTTATGGTATATTTTCATTTTTAAAAAAAACATCGAGACAACGTAAAACATCGAGCTCAAAACATCGATGTTAAACAAAAATCGGCTTCAATAAATCGATGTTTAAAACATCGATGCTTTTATCAAAACATCGATGTTTTGAAAACATCGACATCGATGTCGCATCCCTATTTAGAGGACGGAAAAATGCAACATCGAGCGACTGGAGGAGGTGGGTCGACTTTGTGGGTTATTTTGTGACAATGCCAATGTGTCACAAAGTAACCCCGTCACCTTTCGATATTTAGGTTATATTCTCATATTTCTCGGAAATATCACAACACAAAAGCTATATTGCTCCACAATCTAACCAACATATTGACAATAAAAAATAATTACCCGTGGTAGTTGGTTGTAGAAG
Organism: Dolomedes plantarius; assembly: GCA_907164885.2. NCBI lineage: Eukaryota > Metazoa > Arthropoda > Arachnida > Araneae > Dolomedidae > Dolomedes > Dolomedes plantarius. The sequence continues at coordinate 194,811,530 of OU015497.1, forward strand.
GTATTAGCCTTCAGCACACAGAGTTTCCAAAGTTTGAGTCGGTAGCTTGACAACAGGTTTGAACAATACGCTGGCCAGTGAAGCCAAATTGCGTGCAGAAGATACGGACACTGGCCGCTAGGTGTCTCTGTACGTAGGACAAGCTGTTGGCGCTGTTCTTTGCCTCCCCGGTATTACGGGCGCTGCGTAAAAATTGCTATGTGTCACAAAGTAACCCCATCTTACGGTAGTTGTGTTGACAGTAATACTTCATTGTATCACTGCAGTTCGTTTAGGTGGTAGATCCCGGCCTCGAGGTTCAGAGACCTGGGCTCGAATCTAGTTCCGGCAGACGGTCCTGCCCTATAGTTGAAAAGAGACATCCTATATCGATCGCAAGCACAGCATAGATTTTAGCTATCATAGAAAAATATCAGGGGAAAAATGCTTGAATTGCATATAAAATGAATGTTCATGGGCGAACTTCTGTGATGATGGCGTTCAACAGAAAAGAGGGAATAAATGTAAGCAATGTAACAATTAAAAATTAAACATGGCAAGTCTATTTCAACCTTCCAAATGCCCGATTTGGGGGATTGGAGATTGCTACCAAAGCAAGTGGCTCTCCACTGGAATCTCTGCCATTTCATTATGTTATTCATGATATGAATGTAGCGTTTATGTGAACAAACAAGCTGATCTATCATTAGCTAAGCCTGAAGCAGAGATGTCGCAGCCAGGGCCAGCTCTACCGACGGGGCAAGATGCGCTTTTGCACGGTGAGGCGAAATGAGCCGAAACTGTACGACATATAAACCATAAGATGTCATATTCCTCCTGTGTTCAAAGCAGACGTCTGGATGATTTCGTTAGTTCAATTTTGACATAGTTACACAACGCTGTGCTGCATATTTTTTAAATCGTAAAAATTTAAAATGATGCAGAATTATGCCGTATATAATACTTCTGTGTGAGTCGTCTTAAGGCTACTGGATAGTCACTCTATTGGATTCGCTCAGCTCAATGTTAACCCATGAAGAAAATGTTTCAAAGGATTGCTGTCTTAGATTGAAAGATTTTTTTAGAAAAAAAAAACAAATTGCATTCTTTTTTGAAATGTCGCCCATCGGAGGAAACGGTGTGCGCTTAAAGCACAGTACAACCCATCCCCCCCTCACCGAATCATTCCAATTTAAAAATGCTATTTTCTTTTCTTTTAAAGAATGAAAAAGATTCTCGAGTAAAAAAAAAATCTCTCTCCATTACGGAACACATCAATTAAAAAATATGTATATGTACCTGATATATATATATATATATATATATATATGTAAAAGAGAAATGAAACATTCCTTTTTATGCATAAGAAACAATAAAAAGGATAACATAAGTATAATTAGAGGAATAAATTGAACATACAAATATCTTTTAAAACATAAAATCATATATATATAATATATATATACAGGGTGGTTATAATTAAAGTCCCACTTTGAAATGGCCATAAAAGGAAAACTACTGGACCAAATGTTATCAAACTTGGTAATAGTTTAAAAGAACATGGGAATTTCTTTTTTTCAACCCCCCTCCCCCCCAAAACAAAATTACCACCAGGGGGAAATGGCGCTGTATGCAATATTGTTAAACAAAAAAAGGGTCGGAATCTAACTTAACCTTTTGTTACACGGGTTTAACATTTTGTATACCCTTAAGAAACATTGACCTAAACAAAATTGCTATTGAAAGTGTGCGCATTCCGGAAATCGTTTTCTTACAGACCGCTAATTTGTGAATTTCGAAGCCTGAATTCGGCCCTAAGACAGGAAGATATCGGTTTAAAACGTTTTTAATATGAAGATATCGGTTTTAAACGTTTTGAAAGATGCGATACACCGACATGTCCGTAACATTCCTCCTGATATGCTAAGAGCTACTGTTGAGATTGCAGTCATGCGATTTAACTTGCTTTCGGAAAATGGCAGACGCCACATTAAACATACTTTGTAACACGTTTCAGAAACGATTAAACACATTTTAAACCGATGTCTTCATGTCTTATTTCATTTAACAATATTCCATACAGCGCCATTCCCCCCCCCCTGGTGGTGAGTTTTTGAACTTCTTCCCCCCCCCCCCCGGAAAAGGAATTCCCGTGAACTCCTTTAAACTATTACCAAGTTTGATACCATTTGGTCCAGTAGTTTTCCTTTTATATCCAGTGGTTGGATGATATATAATCGGGAGGATTGTACAGGGCAAGATAAGATATTTGACCTTTTTTCATGCTCTTCAAACCAACACTTGATAGATTTAGCTGTATGTATAGGGGGATTATCATCCTGGAGAAAGTCTTCTCCTGCAAGAAACAGTGTTTGCACCTTAGGATGGACTAGTGAGCTAAAATTTCGACATAATCCTTCCCATTCAATCTGCCTGTTACGTTTACAATAGGGCCTGAAGAAAACCATGAGATGCCATCCCATACCATGATAGATCCGCTTATACAGATCACAGTGGTTGGATGATATACACTCAAGAGCCAAAACATTATGACCACCCCTACATTTTGCAATGAATTCGCCTGGATGACGTGGAAGGCACGTGATCAGGTGGATGTGGTATTTAACTGCTGCTGGAGAGTCTTAAGAATCATTCTTTCAGTTACTTCTTTGTGTGATGGGAAAGGCTGCGGATCTAAGCGACTTTGATAGAGGGCAGATTGTAATGGCTCGAAGGCTCGGAACAAGTATTTCCGAAACTGCACGACTCGTGGGTTGTTCGCGACCTACAGTTGTTAGTACTTATGCAAAGTGGATGAATGACGGTGAAACCAGTAGTAGACGGCATGGTGTTGGACATCCACACGCTATCAAAGAAAAAGGTCGTCGAAGACTGTCTCGCATGGTGAAGCAAAACCGGAGCCAGACAGTGGCTCAGCTGACAGCCCAATACAATGCAGGGCCAAGTAGAATAGTATCGCAGCACACTGTTCAGCGGACACTGTTGGATATGGGGCTACGCAGCAAACGTCCCACTCGTGTGCCTTTGCTGACCAAGCGTCATCGCCAACTGCGCCTGAGCTGGGCCCGGGAACATCGCGACTGGTCCATGGATCAGTGGGAGAGAGTTGCCTGGTCAGATGAATCGTGGTTTGTCATTCATCACGCCGATGGCCGTTACAGGATACGCCGTCTTCCAGGCGAACTGTTGCTCGCTCAATGTACAGTAGGTCATACACAGGCCGGTGGTGGCGGTATTATGCTTTGGGGGACGTTCTCTTGGGCGTCTCTGGGACCCGTGGTTGTAGTAGAGCAGACCATGAATGCTACAGGGTATCTGAACATCATTGCGGACCAGTTGCACCCTTACATGGCCTCTGTTTTTCCAGCTGGAAATGGAATGTTCCAACAGGACAACGCCCCATGTCACAAGGCTAAAATTGTGTTAGAGTGGTTCCAGGAACATGATGCTTAATTCCAGTTAATGTCCTGGCCGCTTAACTCACCGGATCTCAATCCGATAGAACACATTTGGGATGTCATGGGACGGCAGCTCAGAGTTCAAAGACCACCAATTCGCAATATCTCGGATTTGCGTGACCGTTGCTTGAACATCTGGTACAATCTGTCTCCGGCCATCTACCAAGGACTTGTGTCATCCATGCCAAGGCGGGTTGAAGCTGTGTTGCGCGCCAAAGGTGGGCCAACTCGTTATTGACAGGTGGTCATAATGTTTTGGCTCTTGAGTGTATAATCGGGAGGATTGTACAGAACAAGATAAGATATTTGACTTCTTTTTCATGCTCTTCAAACCAATACTTTATATATTTAGCTGTATGTATAGGGGGATTATCATCCTGAAGAATGCCATCTTCTGCAATAAATAATGTTTGCACCATAGGATGGACTAGTGAGCTAAAATTTCGACATAGTCCTTCCCATTCAATCTCCCTTTTAGGGTTACAAAAGGGCATGAAGAAAACCATGAGATGCCACCTGAAACCCTGATAGATCTACCTCCATGATTGACAGTTGAGATGAGACAGCCAGAATCTTACGCTTGTGTAGGTGTTCTCCGGGCATACGCACGGCCTGTTGTGAGGGACAATGTGAACAATGATTCGTCGGACCAAATGCCGTTTTTCGACATATTACTCGACCAGGATTTGCGCTCGTGGCACCCTTGTGGGCGATATTTTGTATTGGCATCTATTACGAGTGGCGTGGGAATAGCTACTCTTCCGTAAATGCTTTGTTTGTCAAGTTCCCTTGTACTTCTAATGGTTGATACCAGAACATGCAGATGCAGACTGAGCTCTTCGGTCGTTTTGGTTGCAGTTGTTTTCTTTCTTGATGTCGCAATCCGCTTCAATACCTCGTCCGTCTCTTTCACTCAGCTCTCACCTTCGTCCACTATTCTGTTTGGTAAAGGATGTTTTTTCGTGAACTCTGTATGCTATCATGACTTTCGTACCATACCTCGAAAAAAATCCATTAACCTTGGGGTTGCTGTAACAGATACTCCAATTTAAACGCGCTCCAAAAATTTGCCCTTTTCGCAAGGTCTGCAAGGTTTGAGATTTTACGCTGCCCCCCCCCCCCCCCTCCAAAAAAAAAAAAGCACGATGCTCTCAGCTTCATTACTGCTATCTGACAGTAGACTAATACATACAATATCTATACTCTATACTAATATATAAAGAGAGAGCAGATTTTGTACGTGGAGGGTAATCTCCGGAACCACTGCACCTATTTGAAAAATTCTTTCACTGTTTGAAAGGTACATTATTCCAGATGGACATAGGCTATATATTATGTATATCTGATCAGTAGAAATAAAGTTAGGGTGGATACTCTAGATTTGTGTGCACGGCCGCCATCTTGGATTTTTCCGCCAGGGTTTGGCGCATTTCGCATGGCGATAATTATTGCGTTCTGGTAAAAATAACCCAATGTCAAATTCTCTAATTTTAAGATCAAACAGTTATTTCTGATGTGATCTTTTAATTACAGTATAATAATTTTAGGTCAGATCTTGGCCTTGACCTGGAAATCTGAGTCAAATTGACTAGACTCAAAAGAGTAAATTATTTTTAAAACTAAGAGTCTTTTTGTTGAAACTTTTTGAATCCATTATCAGTTTTTCGTTAACTTATTAAATTTAAGTTGCTTTTAATTTTGTTTATCGATTGTCAATTAGTATACTATAATGATACACCATTTCATTTATTTGAAGTAAAAATTATCTGCCATCATTTTTTCGTAAAATGTAAAATACAGTATACATTTTAAATACAATATATTTTAAAATATTTAATAATTCCAAGTTGTAGTGGATTACAAATAAATTTAAATAACTGAAGTTCAACTTCTCTCTCCCCAGGAACCTAAGTTAAAAAGTTAGTTAAGGTTAAGTTATTGGTTTAGGAAAAGGGTTTTTTTTCTTACTTCCAACACAGCAGGATAAATGGTCAAATAATCCTTGTCCCGATTTTATTGTATGCACCAAATATTTGGTTAAGGTCAAATCTGAAGTAAAATTTCATTACCACAATGCCCTAGAAAAAAAAAAAAAAAAGGATCTGGTTACTCACCATAAATTTATGGGTTCATAATTATTTTACATTTTTCAAAGCTGAATTTTAGATAATTTTTAAAATGCAAGCTATTTAGGTGGTACGAAAATGCTGTATTTTTTTTCTAATTAACAATATATTGGCATAATATTTTGGTGATTCATTGCTATTAGTCAAAGAGTTAGGGCAAACTGAATAGATGGCATTGAAATTTTATCTGTAAGTAAAATTCATTTGACCAAATTTTTCATATTGGTCATAATTTGAAAAGGTAGTTTTTAATTAAAAATGACAAAAAGAAAATCTCAGTCCAACGATTAAATGATTTTTCAAAAATATTTCTAAGTTTCACAATTTAAAAAGGTCGTTTTTATTAAAAAAGCTAAAAGAAAAACCCAAAATTTCCAATATTTGAGAATGATTTTTTCAGAAAAAAGTGGTTTTTATCAAAAACCCAACAATAAATCTAAGTCCAACGTTTAAATGATTTTTCAAAAAATTTTCTAAGTTTCATAATTTAAACAGGTGGTTTTTATTAAAAAAGCTAAAAAAATTCAAAGTCCAGCGTTTTGTAAACACCGCTTAAAACACATTGGCGAGAATTTTTCCACTCCTCAAAACACGGTGAAATCACCAAGTTGGCGCAAAAAAATCCAAGATGGCGGACGTGCACACAATTATTAAGTAACGTAATATTAATTTGAATATTATTTTAGGTGCTTAAAGTAATTAAAAAAACATTCTTTACTTAAAATCCTTTTTTTATTTTTTTATTTTTATTTCATCTCTTACTCTAATTTTGAGATACCAATGTGTATCTATAAACGTTTGTCAATTGTAAACGTTTATATTGTAAACGTCTATATTGTAAACGTTTTGTCAATTAAACGTTTCTCCAAATGACAAACGTTTAATCTATATCTATCTATATATATAAAACAGTTCCGTAACTCACTCATTCATTCACTGACTGACTGACTGACTGACATACAACAGACAGACCAAACCGCTGGACCTAAAGGAATGCAATTTTGCATGGCGATTCTTCTAATAGTGTAGGTGTGCATTGAGAAAGATTTTTCAAAAATTCTTCTTGGATTTTTTTAAAATTAAATTTTTTTTACGTTTGCATTTAAAATAATACATTGAGGGTTATAAAATTTATATCACGAGAAAGATCATGAAAAATCCTTCAAAATGAAATTTTTTTCGAATTTTTACCTCCATTTCCTGATTTTTCGTGAATTTTTAAAGATTAATTTTTAGAATTTAATTTATTAAATGCTGATCACGTGATTTCTTTTTCTGGTACTTTCAATAAATTTATCGTCACGTGCGTAACAATTAAGTAGACAAAAAATATTTTTTTCTCTTTCTAATGCAGCAGACGATTGGATATTATCCCAAAAAAATGCATATCCCTTACGATTTTTTATAAATATATATACATAGATAGATATATATTTTACATCAATTGTATACATTGATCTTCGCATTTATTATAAATATATATATTTATTTTTTGGCATAAATTGCATACGTTGACCGTTGTATTTAATTTGAATGTACTCCGTAGCGAAGCGCGGGTTTTCAGCTAGTATTATATAAAAAAATACCGGTGGCCAGACTTGTTTTTTAAAGAATACGGAGCACATTCATAAACATCACTAATATTGAGAGGTGTTTCCATTATTTTTATAACCACCTCCACACACATATATATAGTAATGCGTCGACTTGCGAGTTTAATTCGTGCCACGACGGAGCTCGTAACTCGAAATACGCGTATCTCGAATCAATTTTCCCTATTGAAATGAATGGAAATGCCATTAATTCGTTCCGGGCTCTCCCAAAATACCGCAATTTTTTGTTACATGTTTTTAAATAAGGAAAATGTGCTTATAAATGATGGACATTGTATAAAAATGCAAATTTCATACAATGCAGCAAATTTCATTGTATGAAAATGCTGTAAATGCAAGTATTATTGCAGCATATTGCTGTTGTACTGCAATAAACTTGTTTTATTAAGGGTAATGTTCAACATTTACGTTGCAGATCAGATTTGAAGATGCTGATGGAAGATGAGAAGAAAGGCTGAACTAAATAATTAAATCTTATTCGTTGATTTTTGACCAAGGTCATCCCATCCCCTACACCCTATGGGGTTCAATTGTGGGAGAGGGAGTTATTTCTGTGGGAGAGAGGTTGGGCGCTGTTCGGTCAAGTCGGGCGACTCAAGTGTGGGCAGAATAAGCGGCCCCGGGTGATAATTGTTGAGTGTTAATCTCTCGGTTTAAGACTGGATAGTAGTCTTAGAATAATATGTATACAACTGTATCATAATTATACATTAAGGTTATAAATATTATATGCTTCTCGTGTTCTCATTTGATGAGCATGTAACACGGCGTTCGCTGCGCAAACTAGAGGTGGGGTATCTGAAGCTTGCTCGTAACCCGAATTATAGCTCGTATCTCGAAGCAAAAAATCTGCCCAGAGAATGCTCGTATCTCGAAAAATTCGCAAGTCGAGACACTCGTAAGCCGAGGTACCACTGTATATATATCTTATATATAAAAGGCAAAGTCTGTGTGTGTGTGACCGAGTTTTTGTCTGCTCGCGGCACGGCGCAAAGACGGCAGGTCGGACAGTCTTGAGATTCGACACGAAGATGCCCCCCGAGGTCTCATTATGCACCTCGAAGCCCTTTTTTCGATTTTTTAATTAGATTTTCCGTAATTAAATATTTAGTCGCGATTTGGAGCTCCCGGACGAGTAAAAGCTCCGTAAATCCTAACGTATCCGTCCAAGAATTTTTTTTTTCGGACGAGCCTATACGGGAAAGATAACACTATACGGAAATCACAATTAAAATTGTCTGTCTTAATTTATCGATTAATTGTGATTTTTTTTCGATCGCCTGTACGCACCCGTTTTTCGAAAAAAACGCGATTTTGGCCGCGACCCTTTTTTCCAAATTGTCGAATCGATACGTAAATGTCGTTACATTTTTACGAAATTTTTATCTCAGAGACCCTAGACATCACAGTTTCGAAATCCAGAACCAAAATTAATTTACAAATTGTAGTTATTTTTTAATAATTTATTTTATGATTCGGAAACTCTTGCGAGAAATCTCATTTTGGAGATTTCGTTCTTCATTTCCGGACGAAGGTAAAACGGGGGAAAACAGGTTTTCGACGTCAAGCACTTGATGTGTTGGGGCGTTTTTCAATGAGGGATTGGGTCGTTAAAGGAAATCGATTACTATTGCAGTGATAATCGATTAAAAAATCGCATTTAGTAATGCCGTAATTTTTTTGTCCAACACTTAGTTAATATCATATAATTTGTGGTGTGTTTGTGGAAAACGTTTTTCGTCTCGCTGACTGTTGTGGAAAGTTTTAAGTAATCCTATGTCAAAAATTTTGCCAAAATGTGCCAGAAAGGATTAAATTTATATGGGTAAAATAATGTATCGTGGTGAGGAAAAGGATGACAGCGACGCCCATTAACAAAGGGTTAAGGCTACTAAAGAATTGGTAATTACATTACCCGAGCAACGCCGGGACGGGTACAGCTAGTATATATATATATATATATATATATATATATATATATATATATATATATATATATATATATATATATATATATATATATATATATATATATATATATATATATAATCCACGCCAATAATCACTGGAAACATTTTCTCCATAAGTTAACAGTGAGCTGAGGGAATTCAATAGGAGAGCTATAATATCCGACTATATGACAATAGAAAGACATCCTATTTTTCATTTATTTCCCGTTTTTAAAATTATTTTAGATTGAAAAAGTTGAAAAAGGTTGATTCAGAACACGCGATGATCTGTAAACTACAAGTATTGCATTAAAAATCTTTATATTTTTGGCAGTATGGCTAAGTGTTTTTTTTTTCGAATATATTCCCAGTTCCGTGCCGATGTTGTCCAGATCCGTAAAGTTTTCCTATACTGTTTAGCGAGAAATAGTTATTCAATAACAGAAAACGGTCTTGAACAAACACAGTTTTTTTTTCTAAACTTTGCTATCGTGCACTCTCCACCTGTTTTATTGTAGACCAGTTACAATGATACTTTTTTTTGAGGAAGTAGAGTTCCAATTTTTTAAAATCTTTTTCAGAAATTAAGTTTTAGTCCCATATATCCACCTGGATAAACATAGCATACTTTTAAACTTTTTTGAAGCTTGAAAATCCCTGACGAGGTTACATCTCTGAACACAATGCATTTTTTCTTCCATTGTTAGTACATAAAAATGTTCATTTGCACAATAAATCAAAACCAAAAAATTTCCGTTGTATGCACATTTTTATATTAAATTCTATTGTGTCGGGAAAACCCCTAGATAGCGGGCAACATTGTTAACTTGTAGGCGGTATGTCGCCAAATTTTACGTAAAATTGGCCAAAAGTAGGATAGATTTTAATTTTTCAGCGTTAACTCAGCTATTATAATCTGTCTACGATATTCAAAATTAAAATTTTTTATATTGTCCACTTTTCATATATTACAAATCATATTGGCGAATTTTCACCAAAAATGGTAACAACGACGTATTCCTCTTCATGAGTCATTTGTTACTTGAACGCCCTCTGGTGTAAGATAAACGCACCTATAAATTTAAGTTAAATAGAACAACAGCGTTATCAGGTAGCTAGTATCTAACTTTTCCTTACAGAGATATCCAAAACCTTGCAGAGTCATGGGAATAAAGGTGATATTCATCCTTGCAGTTGCTCTTGCTTCACAAGGTAAGTCTCAATCCACCGACAGCAACTAAACAGAAGCAAGCAGTTTGATTTAGTTTGATATATATTCTTGTTAGCTTACTGTAAACTCAGCTAACTGTTGTTAATCCTCGATCTATGAAGTCGCAAGTTCTGTGCAGGATTAATCCAAAGACAGACACAAGTATCGGAGGCTGATCTCTTTTTTTCATCTGAAGAGATTAAATGTAAAAACGCAATGTCCCCTCATAACCCAAATTCTCGTAGTGGACTGTTCCTGTGGTGAGAATTCTTATTAGGTTAGAAAATTTCGAAATCTTGCGTTGCCTAATATGGTTATACCCTGTTCACTCAGTCTAAAACTGTTATGCTGCCTATTTTCTCACGGGTCATTTTTAGCTCGGAGCTCGCCTGAGAAAAAATATAATAATTACACTATAAAAAGAACTTTTTATATACCATGTTTTTAAATTTTCTGTTGAATCATATAAACCTGACAATTCTATGTATTAATAAATACTTTTTTAAAATTTTTTTGATGAATTATCCCATCAACTTGAAAGAAAATGAAGTTAATTGGAAGTTAACTTGCGTTTAACTTTTCGTTCCAGTCCCAGCCGATAAATGACTGCACCATTCTACAAAACAAAATTAACTGAAAATGAATTCAATGCTGCTTAAAGACGGCTAAAATTATTAAAATACTACACTGTCATCGTGTTCTGAGCTATTCTAAAAGTTTCAAAATGTCTAGCTAGTCGGGAAGTTAGTTAAAAATCGATTGCAAGATTTGTACTGGACAAACACACGCACAAAGAAACAAACAAGTAAACGAGTTAATAAAAACATTGTAAAAATTATGAAAAGTCATAAAAGGGGTTGATAAACTTAGTAATTTGGCAGATGGACGTTGGCGTATACGGCATGAAACGTCTGAAATTAAAAATCCTGCAACAATTACCGGAAGGGTCTAAGCTGGAGGACGCAGCGTTATGTTGTGGGGAATGGTTTCATGGCATTCTCTGGGTGCCAGCACTCATCACTGTGGAAGGCACTATGGATCAACGGAAGCATACATCTGTCCTTGCGGATACTGTCCAGCCCTACATGTGGATTGTTTTACCTCAGCACGGTGCAATCTTCCAGCAGGACAATGCGATGTGTCATACATCTCGCACTTTACGTGCGGGGTTCGAAGAGCACCAGGATGAATTTACCGTACTGCCCTGGATCCCAAATTCCCCGGACTTTAACCCTATCGAGAATCTGTGGGAACACCTAAATCGGGTTGTTCGCGCCATGGATCCTCAACCGCGCAACCCAGGACAGCTGGCCACGAAACTGGAGTCGGCATGGCTCCACATCCCTGTGAGAACCTTCCAGAACCTCATCGACTCTCTTCCTGCCCGGCTCGCAGTGGTCCGTGCTGCGAAAGGTGGTTATTCTGGCTTTTGAAAGGTGGTCATATTAATGTGACTGGACTATGTAGTATGTACAGGGTGTCCATAATTAAAGTCCCACTTTCAAAAGGCTGCAATAAAAGAACTACTGGTCAGAATGACTTCAAATTTGAACTGAATATACTGGAAGAAGGGGGAAACGATTTGGCATAATAAAAAAAATTTTCCAAAATGTTACAGCGCCACTATTGATACATTTTGGAACTTTTTTTATTATGCCAAATCGTTTCCCCCTTCTTTCAGTATATTCAGTTCAAATTTGAAGTCATTCTGACCAGTGGGTCTTTTTTTTTGCAGTCTTTTGAAAGTGGGACTTTAATTATGGACACCCTGTATATTAGGAAGTTTTTTACGAGAATAGAAATTGATACGCCGGTATCGTCGTTTTATATCCAATCAAGGGCTTTAGAAAAGACTAGCGAGAGAATTTTCAGAGAAACACCTAAAGATTTCAGAAGCATGAGGAAAATCACACAAGTGAAGTAATATGCTTATTTGAGTTCAAATAGCGCTTTATGATGTTTTTTCAGACCCCCCCCCCCCTGCAACTGAGAAAGCAGAAGAACATTTGTTCCTTTTGACATATTCTCAGCGTTTCTCTTAATTGAGGCGGTGAAAGGCAAAGTGGTGTAAGTCACATTTTCAATTTTTTCATTTGAGGGCAAAAATGTAATCTCCATGTTCGATTTACAGTGGAATTGTAAATAGTTATTATTTGCAATATTATGATAATTGTTATGAATTATAATTTGTTCAGTTTATGGTAGAATTTTTTTGTAGTTTTTGCAGTAAAACTCACTTGATTTACACCACTTGACATACTGCCTTACACCACTTTACCTTTCACCGACTCAATACATAACTAAAAACTAATTCCTTTCGAAGGCATTCCAAGTATAAAAGTGCTATTCGAAAGCTAATTCACACTCGTAAAACAGTACGGCATTCAGAACTTAGGGTTAAACAATGGCCCCTAATAAATTGATTCAATTTCCTCTCGTGACTCTACAAAATGCGTTCGATGGTTTGTGATTTTCGCCGGGGACAAACGTTTCATAAAACACTAAAGTGGCGGGTTGGTCCAGCGAAATGTCGGAACAAACCTACCTTTAACAGAAACTTGTCTAAGGTAAAAAATTTTGCAAAATTACGTGCTCTTTGTTTAAACGTATACTTCCTATGTGGAAAAAAAAAACAACCAAAATTCCAGAATTAAAAAATATACATTTGCTAAACTGTGATTAGAAATATAACAAGAGAAAAATTCCCTGTTGCTTAACGTAGAGTTTGAAAATTTTAGACTGTTCAGCTGATTGTAGAGACAGGCGAGTTAGCATCACAGGCACGGTAACGCCATCTATCGTAAGGTAAGTGGTACTACGCAGAACGCTGGAGGTTGTTGTAGAATTCAGACGTGCCTGATACGATCTTAAGCAGAATGGCGGAGGTGATTGCAGACTCCGTTCGTGTCTGATATATTCTTATGCCCGTATCACACTAAAGATTTAGCACAAGCTTTTAGCGCAACTGTTTCACTAAACCTGTTCTACCTGCAACTGTTGCACTAAAATACTGTGTGATAGAGTGTTTTTCTATCAATCTCTATCTGCAACTTTTCCCATTCTACATGGGAAAAGTTTCACGAAAAGCTTGTGTTGCACATAATTGTCCAATAGCAGGGCAGGTTTTTGGCTCACGTGACTCGCGATCGAGCAAGGAATAAAATATGGCCGCCAACACGGATCCGTGGACTAAAGAAGAAATTTTAAATTATTTCATCGACGAAGTTACAATTCGTGAAATCTGTGGAACCACAGTCATTACAGTTACAAGAACAGGACGTTAAAGCGGTTGACTTGTAAAGAGATAGGGGAGATAATGAGTGAGAAATGGCCTCATTACCAATCTTCTTTTACTAGCGGTAAGTAAGATTTTGCATGTCTTTTATACATTTCTTATCCGTAACAACTTAATAATTATTTATAGTATTGCCACGTTTGATATAATTTCAAAATAATTCTATTTAATTGTGGATCTTTCGGAACTTTTCGGATCATTGATATGGATTCATATCAATTGTCATTTTTATCGCCAAACTTCGCCAATGTTTGTCAACAGAAATAATCTTCGTGCATAGGATATTGCACTGAAACAAGTTACAATTTTTTTTTCTGTATTCGGAAAACAATCAATCAGAATTTTTAATCATGTAGTAATAACTTCTTATTTAACAAAGTTAATTGTATTGAAAGCCATTAATAGTCTACCCTGCTTTATCATTATTGTTCAATAATGCAAGAGATATTTTTAATGCTAAGATTTTAAGTATTGTGGTTGCATTGATTTACTGTACTGACACTAGTATTTATGGTAAGCTAAATTTACGAACTTATGGATCACTTATGATAGTAAACATTCAGTTTACATGCAACTGAATAACAACAATATTAACACTTACATTTTTGTTTAAATTTTTGAACAAAAATAAATAAATTTCATTTTGTGTTTAAAGTTTTGTTAAAGAAATAAAACATTCTTAAAATTTGAGAGTTTTATAATTTGTGTTTTGAAAGAGAAAAATGTTTAACTTAAAATTTTGTTACGAGTGCTTTAAAAAAAAGAAAAAAAAATATTTTATTTATAATTATATATATAAAATTAAGTACTATTTTATATTAGAATAATGTTTTATATTAGTTTATATATAATGTGTAATATGTATTGGTGTTTAAGTGTATTAAATCTGTAAATATTTATCATCAGCAATAAGTTGCCAATTTTGAAAATATTGGATATATATCAAAATATCGGATATTTTCGATATTTTGGAACCCTGATCACAGCTCTCATTTTTTAATTTATTATTACATTTCAATATTCCATTTTAATGTCTATTTTTTACAGGATACAGAAAGTGAATTTGGGGAATTTACCCAAGAATCGGTTACTGCAGTCAATGAAAATGCAGTAATGAATAGCCCCCAGACCAATAAAAGGAAAGTGATGGAAACTTCATTAATTCCCCCTAAAAAAAAAGGGGGAAAGTGTGGATAAGCAAATATCCAGCACGTTGGAGCAAGTCAAGAAATTAATGGCATCTATAAATGAGGATAAAGACAATGTCGATGATGCCTTTTTTAATTATCTGAGATGTACATTTAAAAGTTTAAAAGATGTAAACTTAAAAGAAAAGGCAAGAGTTGAAATCCAAGGTGTTATCAATAAATATTGCATAGCAGACTTGAATAATAAATAATTTTTTAATAATAATAAATAATTTTTTAAATAAATTTTTTACTTCATGTTTCATTTCATTGATTTCGTTGACCATAATTTAATTTTACAAATAGCTGGTATGTTGCATATAACTGGTATTTATAGGTATTTTGGCATTTGAAAAATATATAGCAGTAGCATACAGCTCAGATTCAAAAAATTATAATATCTGAGAAAAAGTAATAAGAAATTATTTTCCATTTATTTATTTATGATACTATTCCAAAATTTATTGATATATCTGAGAGTTAACCTTTTCGTAGATGTCCATTTTTTTAATATTGTGTTAGTATTTTATGTAATGTAATTATTCTAATATTTTGAATATGAGCTGTACTAAAATATGAATGTAATTTATCTGAATTTTTTTTATTTCACACTTTTTTGTGCTAAGAATGTTGCTAGAAACTAATCTTTCCATTTGTACCACAAAAGATCAGATCCATATGGGTAACCCAATTTATATGGGTACAGAAAAAAGAAATCAAATTATTTTGGTACTTGGCAAAGTTATGTTCTAACATAAAATAATAATGGTCGTTCTAACCCCTCTTTTGAGACTAAGTTTTCGTATGCTGTTTTCATAATTGAAACCAGTGTAGTTATTATTTACAAGTTATACAGAACAAAAAAATTTTCAATCTTAACTTTGAACAAGGTACATTTATTAAAAATTAAATTCAATGTAAATTGCACATTTGCTCTTGCCATGGAACAGGTTCCACATTCTATTGAAGTCAGCAGCTAATGCTTTCCATTCAGTTTCATTACTGGGGCAATTTAGATAATCATCTTTTAAAACTGTAAAAATTGCCTTGCATACTAGTAGCAAGATTCCAGAAATGGTGTTTTGAGCAATGCGAAAGTGAAAACTTAATGATTGCCACGTTTCACCTGAAAAATAAAGATAAATACTGTCAGTAAAGAATCAGACACAGGTAATGCTTAAAAGAAAAACATTTTAGCAGTTCTCTTTTAATGATCCATAGGTGTATTTTTTCATCTAAAGATCTGTCATAGTAATTTTGTTCAAAACAGAATAGTACAGAAAACATAAACAATAAAACATCAGTTTCTAATGTGCCTAACATGCCAAATCTAACATCTAATTACAGTAGGCTCTCTGTAATCGACACAGCTTGGGACCAATGCTAGTGTGGATTATAGGTCATTCTATTGTTTATGTTTTGAAAATTGTAAGTAAAACCAATCAACAGTTTTTTTTACAATTAATGACAAATTAAAATAACAGAAATATTATAATAAATATTGTACAATGATTTTATTTGAATTTATTTAAATATACAATTAATGATTTTTAAAAAAATGTCACAATATATATTTTTACATGCTAGCTATTGAATTGTCAATGATTGGCATTGAAACTTAACATCAAATTTCAATGTTTACATCTGTTATGATGTGTGGATTATAGGTGCTTGCGAATTAAAGAGAGTCTACTATATTATATTAATTAATTATCAAATATAATATTTTCAATTTTTGCACAGTAAGCACCCACATAATAAAATGTTTATTTTAATGCAAATACATTTGTCAATTTCATGATTATAGATTTTGTGTGACCAACTTGGTCACTTCTGGGGTAATTATCGATCAGCAACAAATTTGATTAAAATAGATTGCCATAATATATATTATATAAATCAAAGTATTAAAACCGAAATACACTAGGATATGTAAAAGTACATGTGTATGTTAGTATCGACCATATTTATACTACCTAAAATAATTAATCCTACTTATACTTTATTGTATGCGACTGTGTTTATATTCTACAGTCCTGCCCATCATATTCATTAAATCATGATAATGATAATCTTGTACTAGTCTTTAATATCAATATTAAGATTTTAAAAAAAAGCAATGTTTATAAAAAGTCTATATCTTTACCTGTAGCTAAATATCTGAGAGTGAGTGCCAAACGTTCACCAGGAGGAATACTGTGTCTCATTTGTGTATTTCTTTTTTGTATCAAAGGTAATACTTTTTCAAGCAAATACTCAAAAGATGCTGTATCCATCCTAATCCACCTTCTATAGCCTTCAGTATCCTAGTATTAAAAAAATAAGATATGTTTAATTTTTCATAATTGTATTTCATGTATAGAAAATTTCTATGAGCAAGATATTACAGCAACCTTTTCAAACATTTCACTAAAACCAAACAGTTGGGGGAAAAAGAAATAATCCTCTTTTAGGGGACTTAAAGAAGGGTCAAATATTCTGCATAATAATTCTATAAATATTATTTCTATAATAATTTATTAATTCTAGCAAAATTTGAAAGAAAATATCTTACCTGAAGTGCCAGTTCCCTCATCATATTCTCATAACATCCTAGTTTATTTCTTTTTTTTAACCATTCCCTTGTCCAAATTTTTCTTTCAGATTTTTTTCTTCTTGCAATTAATGCTGCTGTAAGGCAAATTATTTTAGCACATATCGTTTTTTTAGATGATATGCTCATAAAATTGGATGGAGCCATGATTTGAATAGGTTATGTCCGAGTGAGCAATCGATTCGTAATACATGCGCTAAGAAATTTGTATGCTATGCCTAAAGCCTAATGGTCGATAACAGGATTGGTACGGTAACCCGTCCGCTTCGGTTTGCGAATCCGTTTGTCAAACTCCAGCAACCCTTCACAGACACTCCGCGAGGAGAAATGCTTGACGAAAAGCTTAAAGTTTCACCAAATTCTTCAGTGTGATACGGGTTTTAGAGAGACAGTTCGGAGGTTATTGTAGACAGGGCCGTTCCTAGGGTAGCTGCCGCCCGTGTGCGAGAATAATTTTGACGCCCCCCCCCCTCATACATTATGGATTAATTGAAATTTATCTGAAATATTTTCACCTTAAATGAAACAACGAATTACAGAAAATATTATAAATTCAGTTTATTTTTTAATTTTACAACCTAACATAATAATTATTAATGTATTGATATAGTAACCAAATGAATACGTTATATTAAATACATACAACACATATCTATTAATACATATACTTAATAACAGACAGTCAAAAAGCTTAAAAAATCTTTGCTTTTCGTGCCTTTTTTAATGCAAATTCTGTTATAATATCTGATACATCTATATCTTGCGAACTGTCCTTTTCTATACTAATAATAGATAAGTCTGAAAGCCTTTCTTGTCCCATTGTTGATCTCAAATAATTTTTTTATTGTTTTAAGTTTTGAAAAGTTTCTTTCCCCGCTAGCCACAGTCATGGGTAAAGTTAAAAAAATTCGTATGGCAATCACTAAATTTGGAAACAGATAGATGAGGTTACTTGTAAATAAGTATTGAATCACATTTAACACGTTCATTTCAGGGGAAATAAAGGATGCAACGTTGTCAATTTCATCGCATAAATCTTCAGCTATAATATCTTTTTCATTTTTAAATTGATCATGTAACATAATTTCCACAGATTTACATTTTGTAGACCTATTTGATTTATCTGTTTTAAGGAAATTATTTAGGTCGTTGAGAAAATTGAAAACTGTGTGATGTTGTTTTATTTGTCCGAACCTTTCTTCTATTTTTGATAATGCAGTGTCCAATATTACAAAGTAAAAATTAATTTTGAATTGGTCTTCTGGATTTTTTGGAGCCTCATCTTTACATTCGTAGTCAAATAAACGTTTTATTGTTCGAGGTCTAACAATAATAACCAGAGGAAATGAAGGGTCGCAATCGATATCTTCTGCAATATTTTTTGCCTCTTCTAAAATATCACTAAAACCTTTATCTGACCTAATATTATATAAATATGTTTTGGTTTGCTCTAACATTAAAATAATATTTGGTAGTATAGCATCCGATTCCTGCATAGCTTTACTTACGATATTAATTTTTGTTAACACATTATACCATGTAATAATGGAACAAATAAATTTAAACGACTTAATTTTCAAAAGTAATGAATTTGACATGTTTCTAGTTTCAGAGTCTCTAGTATTATCAGAATAGAGGGTATATAAAGCATCATATATTTTTGTTAGATTGTATCTAAGAACTTTTAGCGCATCTATTCTGCTTTCCCATCTAGTATCTGAAAGGGGTTTAAGCGTTAAAGTTGGGATTTCATTTTTTAAGACCTTCCAACGTTTAGTGGATGCGGAGAAGAAAACGTATAGCTCCTGTACAATTACAAAAAAGCTTGTAATTTCTAAAGACGCTTTTACAGCGTCATTAACAACTAAATTTAAAGTATGGGCCGCACAAGGCACATAAAAAGCTCTAGGGTTTAAGACAAGAACTTTTTTTTTAAAAACCATTATTGCGACCCTTCATATTCGCACCATTATCATAACCCTGCCCCCTTAAATCCCCCAAACAAATGTTGTGAGTCTCAAAAAATCTAATAAAATATCAGTTAAACCCTGTCCTGTCGAATCTGGTATTGAAATAAATCCCCAAAAATGCTCCCTAATTTATATTTGCTTTGATTTATTATTTAATAGAACAAATCTTACGACAACAGTAAGTTGGTCTTGGTGACTTAGATCAGGGGTGGAATCTAAAATAATAGAATAATATTTACTAACTTTTAAGAGCGAAATTATTTCATGTCTTATTTTTGACCCAAAAGGGAAATAAGTTCATTTTGAATATGAACACCTAAATAATGAGGCATACTTGATGGATTTCTGCTAATTCTAGTGAGGTGGTCTGATATGGTATCATTAAACTTTGCAATTGCTTCAATTAATTTTAAAAAGTTTCCATTTCGTTGCTCGTATAACTTATTATTTTTGCCTCTAAAACTCAAATTTTGACCGGCTAAGAATTTAACGGTATAATTATAATTTTTAACACGGAAACCCATCTATCTTTTTCCATATTTATTAATTTCTCATTTAGAGAATCAGTAGTTGTTTCAGAAGAAATTGATTTATTTAAATCAATCCAAGATTTTGTATTACAAATGTGACTTTTTGATTTTTTATGACGTTCAATAATCTGAGTTAAATGTCTCCAATCGCTATATCCCTCAACAAAGGCACTAGAAAAAGTTTTAAATAATTTGCAAGGAAAACAAAACACACAATCTTTTAACTTAGAATACACTAGCCAAACTCTTGGAATTATTTCCCCATTACTTAATTTTTTTTTATAATAAATAGATCAGAAACCTTTGTTATCTTTATTTACAGGAAAGATTAGATCCGCTTCTGTAAGTTGGATAGGGCCTAACTCTACTAAAGTTAATTTAATTTTGTCAAATAGTACGGAAGGCCAACAGCTAGGATCCTTATAAACATCATCTTTATAAGAAAGATGAAGAAAATCTTCATGATCTTTGGTCACGGTTTCAAGACTTGGTTCTGCGATTAAAACATCTTCCTTGGGGTTTGTGATTTCGGTCTCCGTCACATTTGTATCTCTGGAACTTGATGGCGCCTCATGCGATCTTGCTGGGATTAAAAATGTTTTTAATGAACCACAAGCTTTCTTTACTAATTCTTCTTTTTCAAGTTTTCTTTTTCTGTATTGGGCCCCAGAAAACTTTTTACGTTTATCAGACATCTGTAAAAAAAATGAGGTTCTTTTCGTAAAGAACTTATAAAAATGGCGCAATGTAAGTTAAGCTGTTTCTTGATAAAGAGTGACTTTTGCAAAGAAACTTTCCAAATCGATTTTATTTTAATTTTGTTCATATTTTAAATACAATTCCCCGTACGTTTTCTTCAATAAATAAAAAAAAATCGTATTTTCCCGATTTCTGAATTGCCATATTTCACGTACCTGTTAAAAAATAAAGTGATGCAGTTCAAAAATTCAAGTTTACATTTGTTCCTGTAGTATATGTTTAACATTTGCAAAATAAAATAAAAACCTTTAAAATAGAATTATGTAATGAATCCTAGCTTTTTTTAAAACAAATGTCAAACCATAAATGTATTATTTCAATTTCTAACCGCTAACCGCTCAAAAGAAAAAAATATCATCAAGTTTACTTACCTGTGAAATATTTTTGTTGGTCAGCAATCACAATATTGAACACAAAAATTAGAGACAAAAAGCTTTGTTTTTCAGTTGTTGAGATGGACACAAAAAACTATATTCAAAATGAATATAGTGCAAATTATCCCGGTCCGTGTATTTATAGGCTCAGGGCATAAAAGAGTATTTTCCTGGAACCTGACAAAAACCGCCCGCACCGATGCGATGCCGGCAATGCGACGCGATTTGATGGGATGATGCGTTAAAATGTGCTAAAACAAAAACGAACAATATATTTCCCAACTGGTTGCGACGTGGAGTAGCGCTGCTAAAACCAATGTGGCTTTGTTTAAGGCGACAATGGACCTTCAGATAGACAAAAATATGTCTCAAAAACGATTTTTTTTTCAGAAAATGATTCTGCAACTCATCAGCTTTAAAGTAAAAGTTATATTGATCCAATCATTATTAACCGAGTTATAAGTATTTTTCCAAACGTAAACAATGTAAATGTTACGCTAAATTAAAACTTTAAATGCTATTTTCTCAAAGAAATTTTTCATGTCGTTTCGGTAAGTTCAAAATGTTCCATGCGACATAATTTTTCTTGAATTTTCATAAAATTTCATAAAATGATTATTTATATATGTTAGAATAAAACTTAGTGATAAATTCATTATACTATTTTAAAACACCTTAAAATTTTTACAATAAAAAAAAAATTATAAAATTTTGCATAAAATGACCTATTTTTATCGATTTTTTTTCTAGTTTTTATAAATATGGCTGAAAATCTAATATTACTACTAACTTTTATTATAACTATATAAAGCTAGCTTAAGAAAGAAAATTAGATATCTGAGACAAAAATTGTTGCACATGGAGCATTTTTAAGTAGAGTAATTAACAAACTGATTTTAATTAATATCTTAATTTATTACATTCTGATCTTTTTTTAATTTAGCATTTTCATCTCTAAACAACACTGTATAAGTATACAAAATTTCATAGCAATTGGTTGATAAATAAAAATAAAAGTGTTTCATGGTCCATTGTCGGGACAGTGGACTTTCAAAGATGTGAAATTTGTCCAAAAATTCGATTTTTTCTTATTTTATTGAATTGTGAAACTACGGACGGGTAGAAAAGTGTTGCAAAAAGAATTTTTAATTTCTGTGATTACTTTCCTAGTTATAGGCATTTGTATTTAATTTAGATATTATGTGGTTACTAATAGCAATGACTTTAAATGTGTTTTTCTCAAAATAAAAATTTTCATGTCATACGAATATTCAAACTACTCCGGGCGCATTTCTAATGATCGTATTGCTTTGAAATTTAAGTTTTATATACTTAACTGTATATCAAATAAATATTATTGAAAAATTATTATGCTTCGTAGCTCAGAATTTCTAAATTTTGTACTTGAAAAGATGATTTATAGGTATTTCGCGTCATAAAAAGGGTGTTATCACTATTATTTTTTTCTCTTTATATTTTTAATGAATGCTTAAAATAAGCAATAAGTTTCGTTGTTAGTTCTATAAGGTATCCTGTAAATAAAAATGACCATATTATATGCAAAAGAAATGCGCTTGGAACGTTTTTAATGAGGCCAATTTTTGATATAATTAATAATTCATGATTCATAAATTATTAATATTTCATCTTTAAATTTTAACCACTTTTACATATCTATGGTACTAATCACATATTCAAATTTCAAGCAAATCCATTCAAAACAAAAAAAGTTAGGTTTGAAGGTCCACTGTCCCCTTAAGTAAATTTCTCCATGGCCGAATTTAAAATATAGGCATTCTTGCTTCGCCAAATAAAAACGAAGTCTTAATTTAATCAAACACATTTGATTATATATAGAGACACACAGAGTTACAAAACGAAATCACAATAAAAATAACATACTGGGAGCGCAAATGATCTGACACGACCTCAGCCTAAGACAAAATCTCCCAGAATAACCTTCTTTTAACATTTTTCGCGCGCAAACCTCATCACATCCGGCATGTGCCAAATAAACAAAAATTACACTAGATCAGCAATGTCCGGTAGACACACTGGCTTCGCAAAAGCGATAAATCTAAGGGCCTTATTATACAGAGCTACAGTTGTGGCTATAGGTCGCGACTGTCGCCTGGGCGCGTCACTTCCCCTTCTGAGTCCAAACATTACTGTTTATTTCCAGTTATACTTGTAAAATGCATTTTTTAACTCTAAGTAGTTACCTAGAATAATGGTGATATTTTTATATTAATTATTTTTCTAATAAATTAGTTTTAAATTTTTTTTTATCCGGGCGGCTGACTTGCCGCCCCCCTTGATGTGCCGCCCGTGTGCCCCGCACCCCTTGCACCCCCGGGTTGGAACGCCCCTGATTGTAGACTCCGAACGTGTTTGGTATGTTCTTCGGAGCGTTGAGGTTATGTTACTATATTTTTTTTATGTAAATAGTATTCTTCTATGTATAATTGTCCTGTGTTCGTCCGTGCTGTGCTCTGTCTTGGGATAAACTATACATACATATATATATATATATATATATATATATGTTTAAACAAGCTGGTTCTTGATTTGATAATAATTACACGATAAAAAGAACTTTTTATATACCATGTTTTTAAATTTTCTGTTGAATCATATAAACTTGACAATTCTATGTATTAATAAATACTTTAAAAATTTTTTTTGATGAATTATCCCTTCAACTTGAAAGAAAATGAAGTGAAATGGAAGTTAACTTGCGTTTAACTTTTCATTCCCGTCCCGGTCGATAGATGGCTGCACCAGTCTACAAAACAAAATTAACCGAAAATTAATTCAATTCTGCTTAAAGATGGCTAAAAGTATTAAAAAATGCGTTGTCGTCGTGTTCTGAGCTATTCTAAAAGTTTCAAATGTCTAGCTAGTCGGGAAGTTAGTTAAAAATCGATTGCAAGATTTGTAGTGGACAAACACACACACAAACAAGAAAGCGGGTTAATAAAACCATGGTAAAAAGGACACTTAACTCGGCAGTACTCACACTGATGTACCAATCAAGTTCAGCTGATGCCTTAATACTTTACAGTTCAAAATATTTCCAGTCCAGGTTGATTATTTTTAATAGAAATTCTAAACACACTTAATGGCGGACAGTCGAATAAAACTATGGACGGGTGGTCCCAAGGTATGGTGTTCTTGCAAAACATGCGTGCAATTTCGCCTCGGAATGGAAAATCGCCAATGTCATGTATTGCTAGCGTGAAAGTAGTAAATTAGTCCTCCTGCAAGCGAAACAAGGAAGTGAACGATAAGAATCTGTAAATTATGCATCAGTCTGAATTAACTGTTACTTTTCTATCTCCACAAGAGTTGATGACCCCGAGAGACGCCGGGTACACAAAGCCAGAGAATTTGCGAAAATGAAAAACTAAGACTACATCCACCCCTTCGCGTCATTCTTACAGCATATTTCTTTTAAATGAGAATAAATTTCTGTTAAAGGTAGGTGAGACCGCTGCGGTCATCTTTTGTCAGGAACATTGTCATTGGTCCCTGGCCAATGATGGCCAGGGACCTACAGTTTCAAGCCGCTTCCGAGCGGCTTCAAACATCCATGCCAACAGCTGGACTCGAACGCACAGACTCTTATTTTTCACATAAGCGCCTCTCTTATTTCAATGTATTTTATGGGCCGGTCTTATACGGAGAGACTTATAAGGGAAGGTTCCTTGTTGACAGATCTGGTTGTAAATTCACGTAGGAAAAGAAGGCTGTGTTAACAGTTTCTGATTTTTTTATAAAATAATTAATCATAATTTACCTTTTATCTCTTTATTATTGCAGTCATGGTGAAAGGAGCGAATCCGAACAATGATAAGACAATAAAGTGCCTCGAAAAAAAGTTCACCCAATCAGTAAGTATTAAGCTGTTTCATTGGCGTTTTTCAATAGCACACCAGTGCAATGCTCTCTAAAATAAGTTTGAAGAACAGCTTTCAGATTTATGTAAATGTATATATTGTTTAATCCTATTTTATGTTTGTTTTGAAACATTTGGCAATCTTTGGAAGCATTACAATGACGATAATTTCGGTTATTTTTATTTCAGCTGGGAAATTTCGCTTCTTGTTACAATTCAGCAGAAGGTCTGCCTATACCTAAGATTAAACAAGTAAGTTCTTAGAAAATATTGCTCCATAGGTATTTTAAAAAATTGCGCATGCATATCAAAACATTATTTAAAATATTTTTAAACATAGTTTAAAATAAATTTAGATCACCTCAGTTAAGATATTTGCTTTTTCCTCGAAGAAAGTAAAATTATTTAAGTTGAATAAACAATTTTAAGGTATTACGTAATTATTAGCTGTAGATTTTGTTTTGTTTTATGTTCACTTTTTATCTGTAGAGGACTATTGTCAAATTCTTTGCACTCCAATTTCTCTACGAACACGAATTGAAAATGTCACGTGCTTCGCATGCAATATACGTATAGGTAGAATGATAATCGAAGGGGAAGGTGCCGCTTAGACTGGAAGGCGGCGAGGCAAAGTTTGTGAGATTTTCTAGGCCAGCGAAAGACGCAGCTCATACTGTCCGACCACAGTACGAAGAACCACGGTTGGCATAGTGCCAAGACGATTCTATTCACGCTGTAGGTAAGGCTGCTGAGGAAGGAGGGGGAAAAGTCTCGTATACTCTCGACATTCTTTAGAATCGGTTACTAACTGCGCTTGCTTGCTTTTCCCTCGTCTGTTATTTTGATTATTATATTAAAATTAATGGATCCTTTACCCAACACAACTGCTCGGAATAAGCCGTTCCGTAGTGATTGTAAACGTATAATACACAATGTAATTAAATTGTGTGATAAAGAAGCACTAAAAGGAAATGTTATTGTTCCACTTTCGCAATCCCTAAAGAGAGCTAGTAAAATGACCGGGATATCAATGTCCAGTGTAAAAAGAATACGCAGAGAAGCAAAGTGAGAAGAAACTCCAAAATTTGAATCTCCGAGGAAACGTCAGAAAAAAAAAGAACCACCGAAAACGTAGCTTTAGATAGTTTTGATTGTGATGTAATCCGAAAATATACACTCCTATAAAACTCCTATTTTTTAAATAGATTTGCTTCTTTCTTTTTATTATTTTGAAATTATTATTCATATATTCGATCAAAAAATAAAGTTTTAAAAAATAACTTTAAAATTGCGGACAAAAAGCAGTCTGAAATACATTCCGTATTTCATAAACAAACACATCCGAAAATATAACGTTTTCCCCTATTTTCTAAGTAGACTAGCTTTTCTCGCGCATGCGTAACAGTTTCCAGAGACCTTGCTTCCGTGGTGGGACAGTATCAAACCTGTACAAAAGACGTTAACGATTGGCGAAACCAATTAGGAATCTTAACTAGTGAATTGATTATTTGGTTTTGAGCGCTATGGTGAACTTTTGCTACAGAAGGCTAATCAGGCCGGGACCTACATTTTAAAGCCGATTCCGAACAGCTACAAACGTCCATGATTACGTGGTACTCGAACCCACAGGCTCTGGGACCGGATGTCCGCTCCCTAGCCATTCGGCGACGGACCGTAACAGGTCAATACGAATGCTTAGTGTAGTTTAAAAAGTGGAAGATAGGTCATGGGGCGTTAGATTTGCAATTTAACTTCAGATGCTAAGTAGGGGAAGCCTCAAGTAAAAGTGATACCTTATGATAATACCGCTTTCGTTATTTATTCCGTTTAATTAGTTCAGCAATGCACTCTCGTTTGTCACCTGAATTTGAAGTTATCTTTCTTATCACTCAATCTGGGCTATCCCTACGTCAATATCAATACTGATAAAGTCGAGGAAATTATACATACATACATTCTACTCACACAGTATGCTGCAAGGCTGCCTGTCGAGAAATCAACGGAAACCGTAGCATATGTCATGCTTCCTTTTACCAACTTTAGTGTGTTGGCAATTTTTGAGAGGAAGTACCCCGCGACCTCTCGATGAGTTGACACCTCTCAGACTAAATAAGAGTTTGATTACTCTTTATTGTTTTCAGACAAATGGTGCAGATATGAGTAGATAATATATTGTTTTCTATTTGCAGTGCTACGGAGTATTAATGGAATCGGCTGGCGTGGTAAGTAAACAAGTCAAATTCCATCTCGAAATCGCCCTGTTCCCCCCTAACACCAACTTGAGATCACCCTAGACCTTCCTAAAAAAATTCTGGTTTCAAATAGGCATTTTGTTTGAGAGATAAATTGAAATAAATAGAAAATACACGCTTACATAATGAAATGGAGGTTTACTTACAATGACATATGTATGGAATTTATAATCTAATAAAAAAAAACGCGTCTCGATTGTACAAAATATTCAAAAATGTTGCCCCCACAAAATGCCCCTAAAAAAATGTGGCCCCTAAAAACACTCCTTTTCATCTAACTTACCCCCAAATTTAAGGGTTAAAACCTCCAAGCTGGCAACACTGGCATTATCAGGCACTGTTTACGTTGCTTCCGGAACATAGGGTAGCTTCCGCCGTCGGCGCCGAGATTGTTGCCGTAACATGTGATTGGTTTGATGTGTCACGTGGCGCCATCCGTCATTGCGTTGAGCTCTGTGATTACTTAAAATTTTTACCACCGCTCCGGAAGCAATGTAAACTAGGGCTTGGTCTTTGGACGTTAAGCGTAACGTCTGTAATCGCAAGTTAACAACTTTTTATATAACTAACCTTTATCTAAATGCCTACCATCATACGCAAGAAACAGAATTAAAATATAATCAATTATTAATCAGTGATTAGATCGATATAGAGAGGAAAATTCCCCATGCATGGGGATCGGAGATCTGCTACATCAACTGAAGCTCTAACTTAACCCTTTGAGGGGCGGCGTTTGCACAGTGAAATCGCCTAAATCTAGTCTTTTTTCACTTGCATTCAATGTATTCCAGTTACATGAGCAGAAAAAGGGTTAGTACTGCCATCTGTTATCAGTTTAAAGAAGTAAAAACATTTTTCAACCTTTAATTCGAAAAATTTTCAAAATTCTTTAGGTTAAACAAATCTGCATCGTGCAAACGGTGATGGTTGTTGCCCCTGAAAGGGTTAAAGGCTTGTTTGGGATGGTTTTACCACCTGCCAGTTGTTTTTTCTGGCTTATAAAACTCTATTTTCAGCGGTACAGATAAGTTCAAAAAGAGATATAGTTCGAAGCCTTTAAAATCTAAGTCACTGAAAATTTGTTACTAACAGGGAGTGATAGCTTGTTATGAAACGTGTAGAAAATTTCATGACTGTTTCTTTACTTCTATGATTTATAGAAAAAGAATGAAACTTCGGTCACAAAGAGGAACTGGAAAGAAACCCAATTAGCAAATCTGCACTCGCCTGCGTTGGGTTCCATGTTAAACTTTATAAATAGTATAATAACCTCACCAGTAATCCTTGTGTTTGTATTACTCTCATACAACTATTATTTATAAGGTGTCGTATCATTAGTTGAAGCAGGAAATTTTATCAACCTTGCGACAGTAAAATATTAGATTATAACCTTATAAATGTTAAACCTTATAAATAATAGTTGCGGATATATAACTCACATAAAAGTATTTATAAGGTTTCGTGTTATAATCTGGTGCAGGAAATTTTATCAACTTCTCTTTAGGAAAAGATAGAATTAAAACCTTATAAATAATACTTGTGCATATATTAGCCACTGACGAGTAATACTTATAAGGCTTTGTGTTAGGTATTGAGGCAGGAAATTTTATCAACTTCGCGACAGGAAAAGTTGCGGTTGAAACCTTACAAACAGCACTTGTGTACGTATTACCCAAATAATATGGGGTTAAAACCTTAGAAATAATACTTGTGTATGTATTAGCACATACAAGTACTTATAAGGTTTCGTATCAGGAGTCGATGCAGGAAATTTTACCAACTTCGCTCCAAGAAGAGATGGAGTAAAGTGAATATAAAACCTCGTTTGTCATCCGAATTTTGACACTGCATTTTCCCCACACATTTTGATTGTGTCTGTGGATAGAATCACCGAGACGCCATTCTCCTTCAGGTAATGAAGGCGAGCAACGGCCAAATGACCGTCAGCCCCGATAAGTTTCAAGAATACGCTGAACAGAACAACAACAACCCCGTCGGGCAAGCCATGAAAGCATGTCAGAAGAGCAAAAAAGCAAATGACGCGATGTTCAAGGAGGTAAGAGCTGAGTTCTTGATGATTACTCTTGTTAAAACTAACTCTTATGTCAATAATTAGTATCAGAGCCTAAACCTGAAGCCTGCAGAAATAGTGACTGCGTATGGTATCTTAGGGAAATCTGTAATATATTTTTGTATAATTTTCTGATTATTTATAAAAAAAATCTTCTCTAAACTTACTCTATTTCCTTAGAAATATCTAAACTTAGAATATTCCAAAAAAACTTGGAATTTTCCATCTAATTTTCCTCAAATCTGGTATGAATAAACGAATGCATATCCAATTAAGGATAAGAGATAATCAAACTTTATTCCCCTTCTCCGGGAAATATTTGCAGTTTGAAAGGTTGCATTATGAGAACATTTAAAATCAAAATTCCTCTCATTGCTGGGGCAGCATGACGGGACAATGCACCATTTACGGCCCCAAGATCTATAATTCGATACCTATAATTCGAGCCCTGGTAATCGATCGTTTCTGTGTGATAGTGGACCGGTCACAAACGTTTATTAAGTATTAACAATTTTTGTGTTTTCGTTTTCGTTACTGCCCTAACTCCGTTAACGAATGAACAGGATGGCTTTCAACAATTTTGGGAAAGGTATTCTAAAATGAGAGGAAAGTTGAAAGCAGAATCGAAACCGCTTTGTTAAAGAATATCAATGACTATGAACCTCAACATATTAAATGAAACGCTCACTGTTGTTGCAGATATATATATATATATATTTATATATATATATATATATATATATATATATATATATATATATATATATATATATATATATATATCTATATGTATATATGTATATATATATGTATATATATGTATATATATGTATATATATATGTATATATATATGTATAAATATATGTATATATATATGTATATATATATATATATATATGTATATATATATGTATATATATATGTATATGTATATATATATGAATATATATATGTGTATATTTATATATATATATATATATATATATATATATATATATATATATATATATATATATATATATATATATATATATATATTCAATAGTGAAGCGAATACCTGGAGTGCTGCCCAATAGCAATGTCCAAGCATAGTTGAGTTGGCCGTTTTTGATATCGCCGCCCTCGAAAATTTATTTATTTACTACAAATTTTGCGGAGAAGAAAACTTTATATTTGTCCTTAATCATTGCCATACTCAGTTGTGTTAAAACCTGATAAATAAATCAGTCGATATTAAATTTAGATTCCCTACTACGGTGAAATCCTTGCACACTACTACAGGGACCAAAAAGTAATTTTGCTGCAAAGGGTGTTATTGTTATAGAGGTTGTCCTACGAACGTATTGAGGTAGTTTAAGGTTTTTGAGGTGTTCCCACGTTTTGGAGAATATTTGCAATGGGAGTTTAACAAATTAATCTTTAGCATTTAAAATATCAATTTCAGTATAAACATTCATATTTCGTTGCATTGAGTATTATTTACATTAAAATAACAATAAATTTGCTGTCATCTTTCAAAAACATTCTAAAAAAAAGGATTTATCGCTGTACTGAATACTTTTACGGCGAATCAAACAGGAGACAAAATGAATGAATTCTTCCAACGGTAGACTCGTTTTTCATAATGAAGCAATCTTACATTTTTGCTCCGGGATATCGAAACAAAATTAATTTTTTTGCAGCTATTTCTTGGTACCAATACTTTAATCCTTCCGAATGTTTGTCGTCAAGACTTATGCGTATTACATAAAATACGCATGAACTAAAGGAAAATTTTCACCTCGTTTGTATTAGCTTCATTTACTGGCGTTGCCCGGTCATCTCATGTATAGAAAATCACTTATCGTGAAAATGAGAAAATCAAACAATAGCATCTTGTAGAAAGAACAACTCGTGAACTGATGCCTCGACTTGCATGCTATAAAATACCTCTATGTATGACTAAAGAACAAATTTATAACTGCGCCATGACAATCTAAACAGAGTGTAAGGCTGCTATGTACTAAGAAAAAAAATCGTATTTCCCTTTTCCTCTTCTTGCAGACTCTCGTTGTGGGAGGAGTCCAGTTGACAGTTCGAGAATTCCATCCCCCTTAGGATTGACATTTTGAGGGATTGTAATGGTTCTTTCTCTATAGGGGGGTTAGCGCTGCCCCCCCCCCAATTTTTTATTTAAAATATATTTTTATAAACTATTTATAGGTACATAAATGCCGATAATAAAATAAAATTGCTATTGTCAGACAGCCGGAACTTTTCTGCAAAGCGCTACAGGATTCATTTTATAAATTTCGTCCACCGAAGGAATTTATGAGCGTTTAAAACACACTATACCAGATTTTTCCCCGAATAATTTAAATTTAAAAATATTAATTGCATTTTAAAAAAAACGAAAAATGTACACAAATGTAAAATTTTTTTCTTTATGACGGATTACAATTAAAAAAAAAATCTTTTAATCCAAGTCGGCAATCCGTGGACAAATTTTCTCCATGGGTTAACATTGAGGTGAGCGAATCCAATGGGGTTAGTTCATAGCAGCCTTAAATTTTAGATATAAAATTTAAAAGTATCGCTCTCTGGCACTCACCTTTTTTTTCTTGCCGTTTCTTAGTCTATTGTCTTTTAATTTTAAAGCATGAGATTTTTATGTTACTTATTAGATTTTTATGTTATCATTAATTGTAAAAACAACAACTTTCGATTGCTTTTCTTATTTTCAATCAAAAATGGTTTTGAAAGAAAATGACAGACATCCGATGACTTCCTCAATTTTTTTAATAAAACCTCACTTTAAAAAAAAAACTTATCTCGGTACTTTGAGTTCCCTGTTTAACTCGCATGCGATCTAGTTTTATACTCCATGTTTACATTATCTCTATAAGCTCGAAAGCTGCCAAAATAAACTCAAAACTATTTTAATAGAAAATGTGAAGAGCCAAGTTATAAATCAAATTTATGAAGTAAGTAGTGTATGTGCGATTGACAAAAACAAAAAAAATGAAGAAGAGGAGAAAACAAACCTGACAGCGTTATGTCGATCGCAATCGATCTGCGGAACTGTCGTGTTGAAACGAATTTATGAGCGAGCAGCATATTTAATCTTCCGAGAAGTAAGTCATCCGGTTATAGTATAAAGTATTGCTAGGTAAACAACTTAAAGGGAAGATGAGGATTTGAGGGAGAGACCGTTAGATATTGAATGTGTGAAAAATGGGGAGAAAAGGATGACTACTTTATAAAGTCACCTCTGTTTTTCACGGAGTCCTGGAGAGTCACGACCAGGGTTGCCAAATAAAAACACCGAAAATAAGGGACGGGTGGATTAAAAACACCGAAAATAAGGGACGGATTTTGATAGCTATACTACTGGGGAATATGGAATACCCACAGGGAAAGGGGGTCCGGGGGTACTCCCCCGGAAAATTTTCAAATTTTAACCTTTCAAATAGCCATTTTCAATGCATTTTTCGTTCAGTTCTGTAACTTACATAGAGTTTAGGTTAAGTAAACAATAATGTAATTACATAGAAAATTTGCAAATCAAAAACAATTTAAAGTTAGTTTAGGCATATAGTACAAAACTGATTTTTATTTTATTAGTTTACTACAACTAAGTAAGTGCCCTTATAAAGTGGTAGGGACGTGTTTGTAAAATTTGTAATTTTATTATTGTATAATGTACATAATATAATGTGCGCAGGAAATATTTGGGGCGACTTTTGAGTCATAAAAAAGTTTTCGAATGAGCGTGTTCCCACAGACCATTAAATTGTATGATATATTGTGCTTTACTGTGTTAAATACATCCGGATGTGAACAGGCCCTTACATGCGCCCAACTCGTATACAATAAATTTCTCATTTCGGCGGAAAACGGGACTTTTGCCGTCCCGTATCAAAGTTCCCCGGGCCGTGGGACAAAATTTACAAATAATGTACTGTCCCTTAAAATCCGGGACATTTGGCAACCCTAGT
Source organism: Dolomedes plantarius (assembly GCA_907164885.2). NCBI lineage: Eukaryota > Metazoa > Arthropoda > Arachnida > Araneae > Dolomedidae > Dolomedes > Dolomedes plantarius. The sequence continues at coordinate 194,844,793 of OU015497.1, forward strand.
AACGACGCAAAATTCGATTCGTGACTTTTGAAATGCGTAGAGAACTAAAAAAGCAGACAGAATATCGATTTGAAATACAGAAATAAATCACCAGAATGTACATATGAATCTGATCATTTTTATTCGATTAATTTAAGACAATTTTAATATTACTCAAAACTGTGGCTTCTGATTTGATATTTTTCTCATAACGTCCCTCGAAAATTATTTAATTTCCACTAAGTTTTGATAACGTAAGCTAATATTAATGCAAATTTCAATCTTTTTAAGCAATAACAGAATATAAAAGCCCGTGCTAATTTAAAAGAAAGGTGAGCAAAACGTGTTTCAATGGCAGACAGAAAGCTACCATCTTCCTCAGCAGTAAACCCAAGAAGGGAGTTTCCAAACGGAAAAAAAAGGAATTAAGAAAACATGGAATAAATAATAATTGCGACATATTGAAAGGAGAGAGAGGAAAACTTTTTTAAAAATTTCTGAAAAATATATATACAGAATAAATTTCCGAACAAAAAAGTTACAGGCAGGGGAACTGCCTCGAGAGAGCTGGTGTTACGAGTAATAAAGAAACTTTAGAATAATTTCAGTTTAAAAATCAAACGGGGAGTGCAGAGAATACGTGCGTTTGAAAAGTTAAACATTTAGCCAGAGTTCCAGGGAATCGGAGCCATAGAAGAGATTGAAGCATGTGGTGAAGTAAGCTACACATGTGTATGGTGTAATATGCTTGGTTTAGGTTGATTTTCATTTATTTTTTTGTTTTTCATCTTACTTAAAATTTCTGCACCGGATATTTTCCTGTTCAATGGATCATTATTTTCTTCTATATTTTAAGACATATTTGATTTAATACTTTGACGGTTGGGGATATTAATAAAGATCGATGTTAAAAATTCCTTTACATAACTACAATTAAATAAATTAATTATGAGATTGCGATCTTACATTTGCCGATGTTTTCTGCCTTTAAATATTTATCAATATTTGAAGATCAATATATGGATTTATTTTCTAGGCTGCAAGAGCCAGTCAATGCGTCTTTGAAAAGTTGAAAAACGTAAGTGAATCTTAATTATCATAACCTTATATATACTTACATACATGCACATTTTGTCTAATGCGGAGGCACTTTGTCGTGAGAATTCGCCTTTTGTTATTCACCGCAATTTGCTGGCCACTTTATTATTATGGGAGCACCATATAAAGCTCCCATAGTAAAGTGGATGAGATTATTATGGAAGCCCCATATAGGTGAGCCAACATTGCTCCCTATGAGTGGGACGACTCGGAAACGACCAAGCCGTATTCGGGATTTGAACCCAAGCCCACTGTGTGGCAGGTCAGAACGCTAATCTTTTATACAGAGAATAAATAATACTATAGAGAAAAAGATTTCAAAAATGCATGAGAGTAGTTTCGTATTGTTTTCGTTTGAGCAAAATGCCACGATAAGCATCAAAATAAATTTTATTTCCTATTTACCTTTAATTTAACCAGTGAAAAGTAAGATGAAATATAGATTTATCTAAACGTCTCAATATATTCGGGAGCATTTTATGGTATTATAAATAAATTATATATATATATAGATAGATAGATAGATAGATAGTAAGATAATTTTAAAATTTCGGAAACTTTGCTTTGACGAAGTTCTTCGGTATAGTTGAAGACCAACTTTTTCAGCTTGAAGGATTTTAAATTTTACGGTAAAATTTTGGCAAATTTCTTGCAAATATACGCTTTTTGTTTGGGAGGGGGGCGGGGTGTTTTTTTTCCCAAATGGTAGGCGCTTGACTTGAGAACATATGATATGGTACTTTTCGGAAGTGATGTATTTGAGAAGTGTCCTACAAACACTCTTTTGACTGAGAGAGATTGGATGGTTAGTTTTGACGAGCCTATGTGATTTAGAGCCGTCAGTGTTATTTTTTTAAGACTGATTAATTTTTAAATCGCCAAACATAAAGAAATTATACATCTTATACTTTTGAAATAGAGGAAGAACATATTTAAATGCATTGCTTTGGGATATATATATATATATATATATATATATATATATATGTTTAATGTTCTAAGGTAAAGAAAAAGTAAAAAAATTATATAGTTAAGGAGAAAAACGTTTAGATGAGTACAACAGGAAGGTATTTTTTATTTTAAATTCTTGTTTTTACTGCCAAAGTTATTTCCTTCTGCATGATTTTTCTTGTGATTGAAGGATATCAAAATTATATACTAAAAATTAACAGTTCTGTTAAATAATAAGATTTTTCTGTTCTTTTTTAGACTTGTAAATAACCACGTCTGGATGATGAATTCATATGGAGGGCATCGCATCAGGAAATGGAATAAATAAATGTTTTTTTCCTTCTTATAGGAGACAATGAATAATTTCAATAAATAAATGCACTCAGATGTCGTGTTTGCTTTGAATCCATTTTATTATGCTATGAATGTCTGCAAAATCAGGTGTGGATAAGATGGGAATATTTCCAATTGTAAACAACAGCAACAAAATATATAGGTATTATGTAAAAAAACATAGTTATACCAACACGCTAAAAAAGTAACAGTGGGTGTACGGAGGTGTACTATGTTGAGCAATAAAGCAAAATGGACTGTAAATAAAATAAAAAGTTTAATAGCGTGGCATTGTTTGCCAAAGGAAACTCCGCTTGTTTCCGAAGCTCCTTCTAGGACGGATACAGAGTTCGAACTGAGTTAATCATGCCGCTAGAGGGCGAATTGGGAGCAGGCGTTACGTCACACATTATTACGTAACAGTGGGAAAGAAAACAGCATTCACTAAATTTATTTTTTTATACACCTCGGGATCAGGGAGTCTGTGGGACACGCAAATATCCTTTTATTTTTAAACTGAACTCATTTTAAAATTCTGTTAATTTCAATAAAGATTGCATTATTCCCTAAGTACATATTACGCACTCTTTCGTGTTTATTTCACAGGTCTTTCCATTGCCTCCGAGGCGTAATCTTCCATTCTTCCGTTGGCGACGAGATGGTTGACATAACCTGAAATTGTTTTGACATTTTACGTGTAGTAGAAGAGCATATGTCTAAAAATGAGCTCCGTGGCGGTATTAATGATGGGAACATGGGTAGATATTTTTTTCATCAGAAACTACCTGTAGATGAATAATTTCCATGGCGTCGCTCTTTGGTGTGCGGCGTATAGTAGTAATGACGTCATCAAGATGGCCGCCATGAAATTTAAAAAAATCCACTTTATTTCGGTTATTTATCGGCGGATTTTCTTTTGTAATAACTCATATTGAAGATAAATAAAATGTCTAGATGACAGATGCAGAATCAAGGACGACGGAGTCATCACAGAGCACAAAAGGGAGAGAGCGCGTCCTGTGAAGAAGATGGTTGGCTCGCGGTTGGGACCTGTGAGTGACACTTAGTCAGCTATTTCGAAAGGAATTTTGTTTATTGCACATTTTCCTAACGTCAATTTAGAGCGATTTCTGAACTTCGAACACTCTAGATCGGCAAGTAAAGAAGCATAAATATTTTTGTTATGAGTCTTAGGAATTCTTTTTTTAAGTAGTTGTGGACTGCACTTTCATCCTGTTTTATCATTTTTGAACTTTCACCGTTTATTAAATATGAAAGAGACGTGGTATGTTTGAACGAATTTGATATTTAATGGGCAAAGTATTTTACATGGAGTGATGTGAGTATGTGTAAACGTATATTTTAAATGCGGTTACTAGGATACCTGTTATCTTAATGGCGGCAATTTTAATGCAAATTGCAATTTATGAGACGAAACCTTCGCACTGATTTTCCTGACTAGCAGCAGTTTTCCGGAGGACTCCTATCTACAACCTTAGGAGTGAGCAAAAGGATTCAACACGAAGCGCGTGTCAAGTAGAGAAAAGCAAGTTACACTGAAAATACCATCTGACCACAAAAATTAGCAATTTTCCTTTGTGTGCCCGACGGTCACCTCAAATGGAAACTTCGACTGGTCATTGGATACACTTAAGATTTGTCAAGGTAACCGGGGGTGTCTATCTATATTCTCCGGAACTTTTCTTTTGTAAAATAGAGATCTTATCTTGATAGCCCTCCCACAGCACGGCATCTTACAACACGGTTTCGCTCTAACACGATAGGAAAATTGCGAAAACCTTTGTACAACACTGTACTTATACAGCACTAAATAACGTGATTTTTGTTTAACACATTTAAAAACTAAATTACCTTGAAATAATGACGGGAAGGAATAATGAACTCTAGTGGCTTTACATGAAAATGTATAAACAAATTATAATTTATTCATTTATAACTCTATTCCGATGTCATAGCAGAAAGCGTAAAGGTGATATCGTTAAACCGAAGAAACGTTCTGGTTTGATTGTACTGAGCAATGATGAGGAAGAAATTTATTAAATTAAGGTCGCATTAAATGAAAATAATATTTTTTGTTTCTTTTCGTTTTGAGTTATGCATACATTTATATTTTTAATAAAAATTAAGTTGCTAATATATAATTTTTTTTTTAAATTTTGTTTTAAATAAGTTTTCGGAACGTAACCCTGCTTTTTTGAACTATCTCTGGGTCTCATATAACACGGTGTCACACAACACGGCATTTTCTATGAACCTATCTACCGTGTTATAGGAGGGTTACCTGTACTTCTGTTTCGTGGTTGTATACTCACTGACTCGGAGATGACCATTCCGAGGGCGAAAAGAGATATTTGATGGTGAATAGAACCCTCGGAGAAAAGCAAATCACAACTTTAATGACACACTTACAAATTACGCATATCACTACATCTATAAGCAAGTTATATTTAAATTCAGTTTATATGAGTTTCAGAGTATTCAGTTAATATGCCTGTGATACAGGCATATTCACGTGAGGCAATCAATCAGTTTTGATTCTCTTCCGATTTCCAAATTTCGCGTCTCAGCTTATGCGCATGCGCAAAGAGTGCACATTCCTCGACTGTTCAGGTTTACAGTTCGGTTCCAAAATGTGCTGTTGCGTCGGGCTTCTCCCGCTTTCCGTGGTTTTCTTACCATGCAATCTATATATATATAAAACGCGTAGGTATGCGGAACATAAATCAACGATATTTCTACACCCCGAATGGTAACGGCTGCAACTGCCAGATGTAAACATTAGCAGCCGTCCGCAATTTGCAACCGCGTGTCAACATGGATTTACGCTCTGAAATCAGGAATGCTCGAAAGTAATCTGCACGATCAAGTGAAAATCGGGAACAGTCTCAAGAAAGAAAGCGAAGAAGAAGTAATTCATTAAGAGAGAGGCGTGAAAGAGAGACCGTATATTATGATAGCGAGGTTAGGCTTAATCGTCGCCGGCATAACCAGTAATAGTTAATTTTCTACATTTTTGTTCAGCACTTGCTGAATATTTACTCCATTTTATAAGCGAAGACATTTCCCAACAATTTATTATTTGTTATGATTAAGTGTAGATATATGAATTGTAAACAATAGTACAGAGAGTGATGTAATCCACGCTATATTTTAGTAGTTGCTGAATTTTTACTCCATTTTTAAGTGAAAAATTTTTCCCCAACAATTTCTTATTCGATGTAATGATAAAGTGTAGATATCTTCATTTTGAAAAATAGTGCATACAGAGAGGGATGTAATTTATAAAAGCGACCATGCTGGTCACGCAGCGGCTAGCATAAAAGAAAAGACGCATGCCCTCTGTCGAACCCTCTTCACTTCTACGGGTTCACTTTGGTTCGTTTGTCAAGACGTTTTCAATGATACACCAGTAAATATTCAAAGTTTTATTTCTTTCGCAAGCACAAACGCAGCTATCTACAGACTTATTTGCAGTATTCTACAGTCAATTAACTATTTCAGTCATCTCCCAATGACTGTTACCTAACAAAGATCTAGTGCGTCTTCGGGGTCTCAATACACCCACGCACCGTATTCGTCTGCCCGACTCTCTCAAGAGCCAACACCGCAGACTAAAAAAAAAACCACACGCCTTCTCTCTCGTGGGCACAAGCACTCTCTCCCACGTCCCCCTGAGTTCTGCTCGGGGCACCGTCAACAATCTCGAATCCCTTATCGAGCCGGGGTCATTTGCCCTACCCCCCTGCTTTTTTGAGAGGAAAGTACAGGGACAAAAAAAATAGGAGTTGACGCGGCAGACACGACACCCTCTTATAAATATCACCATAGGTTTTCTCTCACGGACAAACTGATTGAATTGTTTGGTCGCATTCATGCCATATCTTTAATCTTATAAGGGATGTACCGTAAGATGGGGTTACTTTGTGACAGTTTTTTTTATTTTTCCTGTGCCAGCCGATTAGTTTTAAAAGCAGTCCAAAACGAATAATTGCAAAACATTGGTACATCCTTTCCTTACGTATAGTAAAGTATTGTGCTAACCCGGATCTTTAATTACCATTGAGAAATTAAAGTTAAAATGTGTCACGAAGTTGCCCCGCCGAGTGGCTATTTTGTGACATCTGAGTTTTCGCCTTGAAATCCAAGAGGAAAAATTTCTTGACACAAAGTTAGACAATAAAACTCTTATTAAAAGCTTGGTACAGAATTATATATACATATTACAAGTATTGGATATCTTTATCAATATCTTTGGGATCAAAGAGACCTCGGGTGCTCAGGGCAGCCATCAGTTCTTTGAGAAGATGAGGAAATTCGTCTTTTGGCACATTCTGCTCCTTCGGGTAGTTTTTTTCCAGATAGTCAATACTTCTTTCTCTCCAGTGGTATTTTAGAGGTAGTGATGCGACATCGACAACAAAACATCGATGTTTCGAAACATCGATATTCAATATTAAAACATCGATGCTAATAAAACATCGCCCTAAAACCATCGATGTTTTTAAACATCGATGTTTTTAAACATCGATGTTTATGAACTTTCATTTTTTTAAAACTGGTTTAGTAACCTCTAAGATTAATGTTACTTCGATTAGTCATGGAGGGGGGGGGACTGTTACCAGAAAATCTAGGAAGAAATTATTGCAATTTATTAACAAATCTTTTATTTTCAAATTAAGTAATACAGAAGAAAATTACATATACACTCATGGACAAACAAAATTAGCGCACCAAGAAGGAGTTGTCAAAATGAAACAAAATTTTACATACGTAATGAATACTTTGATATAAGTAAATGATAAGAAAATCAAAGAAAAAGGATAATTTATTTCAGAGAAAAAGGTAAAAGAACGGAGGAGTTAATACTCCGTTGGACCCCCTCTAGCGCGAATGCACGATGCGATACGATCGGGCATTGAGTCATACAAGTTCTGTATGATGTCTTGAGACATTTCGTTCCATATTTGCTGTAACCTTGACTCTAGTTCGTTCAAACTCGTGGGATGCCCACCTCGTCGTCCCAAATGATCCCAGATATGCTCGATTGGAGACAAATCTGGGGATCGGGCAGGCCAAGGAAGGGTAGTAACAGTGCGGAGACAGTCTTGTGACACCCTTGCCGTATGAGGCCGAGCATTGTCTTGTTGAAAAATGGCTCCTGAGAGCCGTTGCATGAGTGGCAACACATGTGGTTGCAGGATTTCATGAACATACCGCTGATCTGTCATGGTGCCATGGAACAATACATGGGGTGACCGTGTATTGTAGGCAATGGCACCCCATACCATCACATCAGCTGTGGGAGCGATGTGTCGCTGTACGGCAAAGGCAGGATTGAAGCGTTCACCACGGGCTCTCCACACACGAACACGATTGTCATCACTGCCGAGATTGAATCTGGATTCGTCGCTAAAGACGACCTGGTTCCATTCCGCTGCAGTCCAGTTTCCTCGTGCGCGGCAAAACTCCAAACGGAGGCGTCGATGGGTGGGCGTCAAGGGCAGCACACGTAATGGGCGCCGCGATATCAACTGTCCTTACACCAATTTGAAGTACTGATGCAAAACCAACGTATGGGGGAAAACTGCACAAGCTCATTTTTTCTTCACTGTAAATAACAATTAGAGCTATTGGGGCATATAATTATTATTCATTGTCTCAAATCGTTCCCCCTTTTGTATTCGTTCTTTTCAGAATTCAGACTTACACTTACTGAGTGGGAAAATTATGCTACGTGGTTAATTTTTTTTATTTATGGTACATTTTCATTTTTAAAAAAAACATCGAGACAACGTAAAACATCGAGCACAAAACATCGATGTTAAACAAAAATCGGCTTCAATAAATCGATGTTTAAAACATCGATGCTTTTATCAAAACATCGACATCGATGTCGCATCCCTATTTAGAGGACGGAAAAATGCAACATCGAGCGACTGGAGGAGGTGGGTCGACTATGTGGGTTATTTTGTGACAATGCCAATGTGTCACAAAGTAACCCCGTCACCTTTCGATATTTAGGTTATATTCTCATATCTCTCGGAAATATCAGAACACAAAAGTTATATTGCTCCACAATCTAACCAACATATTGACAATAAAAAATAATTACCCGTGGTAGTTGGTTGTAGAAGGTATTAGCCTTCAGCACACAGAGTTTCCAAAGTTTGAGTCGGTAGCTTGACAACAGGTTTGAACAATACGCTGGCCAGTGAAGCCAAATTGCGTGCAGAAGGTTCGGACACTGGCCGCTAGGTGTCTCTGTACGTCGGACAAGCTGTTGGCGCTGTTCTTTGCCTCCCCGGTATCACGTGCGCGGTGAAAAAATTGCTATGTGTCACAAAGTAACCCCATCTTACGGTAGTTGTGTTGACAGTAATACTTCATTGTATCACTGCAGTTCGTTTAGGTGGTAGATCCCGGCCTAGAGGTTCAGAGACCTGGGCTCGAATCTAGTTCCGGCAGACGGTCCTGCCCTATAGTTGAAAAGAGACATCCTATATCGATCGCAAGCACAGCATAGATTTTAGCTATCATAGAAAAATATCAGGGGGAAAATGCTTGAATTGCATATAAAATGAATGTTCATGGGCGAACTTCTGTGATGATGGCGTTCAACAGAAAAGGTGGAATAAATGTAAGCAACGTAACAATTAAAAATTACACATGGCAAGTCTATTTCAACCTTCCAAATGCCCGACTTGGGGGATTGGAGATTGCTACCAAAGCAAGTGGCTCTCCACTGGAATCTCTGCCATTTCATAATGTTATTCATGATATGAATGTAGCGTTTATGTGAACAAACGAGCTGATCTATCATTAGCTAAGCCTGAAGCAGAGATGTCGCAGCCAGGGCCAGCTCTACCGACGGTGAAAGATGCGCTTTTGCACGGGGCGGCAAAATGAGCCGAAGCAGTACGACATATAAACCATAAAATGTCATATTCCTCCTGTGTTCAAACCAGACTTCTGGATGATTTCGTTAGTTCAATTTTGACATAGTTACACAACCCTGTGCTGCATATTTTTTAAATCGTAAACATTTAAAATGATGCAGAATTATGCCGTATATAATACTGCTGTGTGAGTCGTCTTAAGGCTACTGGATAGTCACTCTATTGGATTCGCTCAGCTCAATGTTAACCCAAGAAGAAAATGTTTCAAAGGATTGCTGTCTTAGATTGAAAGATTTTTTTAGAAAAAAAAAAACAAATTGCATTCTTTTTTGAAATGTCGCCCATCGGAGGAAACGGTGTGCGCTTAAAGCACAGTACAACCCATCCCCCCCTCCCTCACCGAATCATTCCAATTTAAAAATGCTATTTTCTTTTCTTTTAAAGAATGAAAAAGATTCTCGAGTAAAAAAAAAAATCTCTCTCCATTACGGAACACATCAATTAAAAAATATGTATATGTACCTGATATATATATATATATATGTAAAAGAGAAATGAAACATTCCTTTTTATGCATAAGAAACAATAAAAAGGATAACATATGTATAATTAGAGGAATAAATTGAACATACAAATATCTTTTAAAACATAAAATCATATATATATAATATATATATACAGGGTGGTTATAATTAAAGTTCCACTTTGAAATGGCCATAAAAGGAAAACTACTGGACCAAATGTTATCAAACTTGGTAATAGTTTAAAAGAACATGGGAATTCCTTTTTTTCAACCCCCCTCCCCCCAAAAAACAAAATCACCACCAGGGGGAAATGGCGCTGTATGCAATATTGTTAAACAAAAAAAGGGGCGGAATCTAACTTAACCGGGTTTAACATTTTGTATACCCTTAAGAAACATTGACCTAAACAAAATTACTATTGAAAGTGTGCGCATTCCGGAAATCGTTTTCTTACAGACCGCTAATTTGTGAATTTCGAAGCCTGAATTCAGCCCTAAGACAGGAAGATATCGGTTTAAAACGTTTTTAATATGAAGATATAGGTTTTAAGCGTTTTGAAAGATGCGATACACCAACATGTCCGTAACATTCCTCCTGATATGCTAAGAGCTACTGTTGAGAATGCAGTCATGCGATTTAACTTGCTTTAGGAAAATGGCAGACGCCACATTGAACATACTTTGTAACACGTTTCTGAAACGATTAAACACATTTTAAACCGATGTCTTCATGTCTTATTTCATTTAACAATATTCCATACAGCGCCATTCCCCCCCCCCTGGTGGTGAGTTTTTGAACTTCATCCCCCCCCCCCCCGGAAAAGAAATTCCCGTGAACTCCTTTAAACTATTACCAAGTTTGATACCATTTGGTCCAGTAGTTTTCCTTCTATATCCAGTGGTTGGATGATATATAATCGGGAGGATTGTACAGGGCAAGATAAGATATTTGACTTCTTTTTCATGCTCTTCAAACCAACACTTGATAGATTTAGCTGTATGTATAGGGGGATTATCATCCTGGAGAAAGTCTTCTCCTGCAAGAAACAGTGTTTGCACCTTAGGATGGACTAGTGAGCTAAAATTTCGACATAATCCTTCCCATTCAATCTGCCGGTTACGTTTACAATAGGGCCTGAAGAAAACCATGAGATGCCATCCCATACCATGATAGATCCGCTTTTACAGATCACAGCGGTTGGATGATATACGTATAATCGGGAGGATTGTACAGAACAAGATAAGATATTTGACTTCTTTTTCATGCTCTTCAAACCAATACTTCATATATTTAGCTGTATGTATAGGGGGATTATCTTCCTGAAGAATGCCATCTTCTGCAAGAAATAATGTTTGCACCATAGGATGGACTAGTGAGCTAAAATTTCGACATAGTCCTTCCCATACTATCTCACTTTTAGGGTTACAAAAGGGCCTGAAGAAAACCATGAGATGCCACCTGAAACCCTGATAGATCTACCTCCATGATTGACAGTTGAGATGAGACAGCCAGAATCTTACGCTTGTGTAGGTGTTCTCCGGGCATACGCACGGCCTGTTGCGAGGGACAATCTGAACAATGATTCGTCGGACCAAATGCCGTTTTTCGACATATTACTCGACCAGGAGTTGCGCTCGTGGCACCCTTGTGGGCGATATTTTGTATTGGCATCTATTACGAGTGGCGTGGGAATAGCTACTCTTTCGTAAATGCTTTGTTTGTCAAGTTCCCTTGTACTTCTAATGGTTGATACCAGAACATGCAGATGCAGACTGAGCTCTTCGGTCGTTTTGGTTGCAGTTGTTTTCTTTCTTGATGTCGCAATCCGCTTCAATACCTCGTCCGTCTCTTTCACTCAGCTCTCACCTTCGTCCACTATTCTGTTTGGTAAAGGATGTTTTTTCGTGAACTCTGTATGCTATCATGACTTTCGTACCATACCTCGAAAAAAACCCATTAACCTTGGGGTTGCAGTAACAGATACTCCAATTTAAACGCGCTCCAAAAATTTGCCCTTTTCGCAAGGTCTGCAAGGTTTGAGATTTTACGCTGCCCCCCCCCCCCCCAAAAAAAAAAAGCACGATGCCCTCAGCTTCATTACTGCTATCTGACAGTAGACTAATACATACAATATATTATATAAAAAAATACCGGTGGCCAGACTTGTTTTTTAAGGAATACGGAGCACATTCATAAACACCAATAATATTGAGAGGTGTTTCCATTATTTTTTAACCACCTCCACACACATATATATAGTGGTGCGTCGACTTACGAGTTTAATTCGTGCCACGACGAAGCTCGTAACTCGAAATACTCGTATCTCGAATCAATTTTTCCCATTGAAATGAATGGAAATGCCATTAATTCGTTCCGGGCTCTCCCAAAGTACCGCAATTTTTTGTTACATGTTTTTAAATAAGGAAAATGTGCTTATAAATGATGAACATTGTATAAAAATGCAAATTTCATGCAATGCAGCAAATTTCATTGTATGAAAATGCTGTAAATGCAAGTATTATTGCAGCATATTGCTGTTGTACTGCAATAAACTTGTTGCAATAAACAAGTTTATTGCAGTACGACAGAATGTACTGCAATAAACTTGTTTTATTAAGGGTAATGTTCAACATTTACGTTGCAGATCAGATTTGAAGATGCTGATGGAAGATGAGGAGAAAGGCTGAACTAAATAATTAAATCTTATTAGTTGATTTTTGACCAAGGTCATCCCATCCCCTACACCCTATGGGGGTTCCATTGTGGGAGAGGGAATTGCAGTTATTTCTGCGGGAGAGAGGTTGGGCGCTGATCGGTCAAGTCGGGCGACTCAAGTGTGGGCAGAATAAGCGGCCCCGGGTGATAATTGTTGAGTGTTAATCTCTCGGTTTAAGACTGGATAGTAGTCTTAGAATAATATGTATACAACTGTATCATAATTATACATTAAGGTTGTAAATATTATATGCTTCTCGTGTTCTCATTTGATGAGCATGTAACACGGCGTTCGCTGCGCAAACTAGCGGTGGGGTATCTGAAGCTTGCTCGTAACCCGAATTATAGCTCGTATCTCGAAGCAAAAAATCTGCCGAGAGAATGCTCGTATCTCGAAAAATTCGCAAGTCGAGACACTCGTAAGCCGAGGTACCACTATATATATATATATATATATATATATATATATATATATATAATCCACGCCAATAATCACTGGAAACATTTTCTCCATAAGTTAACAGTGAGCTGAGGGAATTCAATAGGAGAGCTATAATATCAGACGATGTGACAATAGAAAGACATCCTATTTTTCATTTATTTCCCGTTTTTAAAAGTATTTTAGATTGAAAAAGTTGAAAAAGGTTGATTCAGAACACGCGATGATCTGTAAACTACAAGTATTGCATTAAAAATCTTTATATTTTTGGCAGTATGGCTAAGTGTCTTTTTTCGAATATATTCCCAGTTACGTGCCGATGTTGTCCAGATCCGTAAAGTTTTCCTATACTGTTTAGCGAGAAATAGTTATTCAATAACAGAAAACGGTCTTGAACAAACACAGTTTTTTTTTAACCTTTGCTATCGTGCACTCTCCACCTGTTTTATTGTAGACCGGTTACAATGATACGTTTTTTTGAGGAAGTAGAGTTCCAATTTTTTTTAATCTTTTTCAAAAATTAAGAGTTTTAGTCCCATATATCCACCTGGATAAACATAGCTTACTATTGAACTTTTTTGAAGCTTGAAAATCCCTGACGAGGTTACATCTCTGAACACAATGCATTTTTTCTTCCATTGTTAGTACATAAAAATGTTCATTTGCACAATAAATCAAAACCAAAAAATTTCCGTTGTATGCACATTTTTATATTAAATTCTATTGTGTCGGGAAAACCCCTAGATAGCGGGCAACATTGTTAACTTGTAGGCGGTATGTCGCCAAATTTTACGTAAAATTGGCCAAAAGTAGGATAGATTTTAATTTTTCAGCGTTAACTCAGCTATTATAATCTGTCTACGATATTCAAAATTAAAATTTTTTATATTGTCCACTTTTCATATATTACAAATCATATTGGCGAATTTTCACCAAAAATGGTAACAACGACGTATTCCTCTTCATGAGTCATTTGTTACTTGAACGCCCTCTGGTGTAAGATAAACGCACCTATAAATTTAAGTTAAATAGAACAACAGCGTTATCAGGTAGCTAGTATCTAACTTTTCCTTACAGAGATATCCAAAACCTTGCAGAGTCATGGGAATAAAGGTGATATTCATCCTTGCAGTTGCTGTTGCTTCACAAGGTAAGTCTCAATCCACCGACAGCAACTAAACAGAAGCAAGCAGTTTGATTTAGTTTGATATATATTCTTGTTAGCTTACTGTAAACTCAGCTAACTGTTGTTAATCCTCGATCTATGAAGTCGCAAGTTCTGTGCAGGATTAATTCAAAGACAGACACAAGTATCGGAGGCTGATCTCTTTTTTTCATCTGAAGAGATTAAATGTAAAAACGCAATGTCCCCTCATAACCCAAATTCTCGTAGTGGACTGTTCCTGTGGTGAGAATTCTTATTAGGTTAGAAAATTTCGAAATCTTGCGTTGCCTAATATGGTTATACCCTGTTCACTCAGTCTAAAACTGTTATGCTGCCTATTTTCTCACGGGTCATTTTTAGCTCGGAGCTAACAGACTTCTTTTAGGGTTTCGTTATCATGAATGGCAGACTGGTACTGTGCCCAAAAATTTTGCCACTCGCAAACATCTCCTCTGAATTTATTGATGGATAGTTTGGGGAGATTTACACCAAAAGAATTAACCTTTTGATTCTTATCTGTAACCTCATTAATCTCTATTTGTTCTTTCGAGTTTGAAACGTCCTGTTTCGATTCGTTAGTTGCATGTAATTTTCTTATATATCGGGTTACTTTGGATTTACATAACACAATGTCATGTCTATATATCATAGTACTATCAATTTCTTTATCCAGTTCTTTTTCATCTTTAATTAACCCACAAATTTCTTTATCGATTTCAATTAGTTGTTTTTCTTTGTCAATTAGCAGAGCTAAAGAATCCTCAATTGCGGGATCTTCATTATTAAGTTCTATATTTTCTTTAATCGTGTTTATTAGTTTCGTTACAGAGGCGCGAAGCGTTCCTCTGTTCTTAGAGAGAACTTTAATTTTATCCATTTTAAGAACCAAGCGGCCCCACGTTGGGCGCCAAAATTTTATGTGCAGAGACTATAAACCCTACTTTCTTATTTTAATTATTAGGTAAGTAAGTTCCACTTACCTTCTGAGTTCGTGCTAAGGGCCGCTGGCTCTCAAATCCAGTTCTGTTGTTCAGACATTCAAATCAGACTCGAAATCATTCTACAACTAACAATTAAACGAACATTTAATAATACGTACACGTTACATTTACTACGAACTACACTAACAATTAAACAAAGGCGTTACACATTAAGATTATACGAGTTCTCTCTTCATTCAGTCCCATTACGGTTCTGTCCCGTTTCTAAATCGCTTCTCTCGTCCTATGTTGTCAAGACGTTCGCGCCCCCTATCGGTCTGCTGGGCTGCCGGAACACAGGGTGTCCATAATTAAAGTCCCACTTTCAAAAGGCCGCAATAAAAGAAAGACTGGTCAGAATGACTTCAAATTTGAACTGAATATACTGTAAGAAGGGGGAAACGATTTGGCATAATAAAAAAAAATTTCCAAAATGTTACAGCGCCATCTATTGATACATTTTGGAACTTTTTTTATTATGCCAAATCGTTTCCCCCCTCTTCCAGTATATTCAGTTCAAATTTGAAGTCATTCTGACCAGTGGTTCTTTTTTTTTGCAGCCTTTTGAAAGTGGGACTTTAATTATGGACACCCTGTATATTAGGAAGTTTTTTACGAGAATAGGAATTGATACGCCGGTATCGTCGTTTTATATCCAATCAAGGGCTTTAGAAAAGACTAGCGGGAGAATTTTTAGAGAAACACCTAAAGATTTCAGAAGCATGAGGAAAATCAGACAAGTGAAGTAATATGCTTATTTGAGTTCAAATAGCGCTTTATGATGTTTTTTCAGACACCCCCCCCCCCCTGCAACTGAGAAAGCAGAAGAACATTTGTTCCTTTTGACATATTCTCAGCGTTTCTCTTAAATGAGGCGGTGAAAGGCAAAGTGGTGTAAGTCACATTTTCAATTTTTTCATTTGAGGGCAAAAATGTAATCTCCATGTTCGATTTACAGTGGAATTGTAAATAGTTATTATTTGCAATATTATGATAATTGTTATGAATTATAATTTGTTCAATTTATGGTAGAATTTTTTTGTAGTTTTTGCAGTAAAACTCACTTGATTTACACCACTTGACATACTGCCTTACACCACTTTGCCTTTTACCGACTCAATACATAACTAAAAACTAATTCCTTTCGAAGGCATTCCAAGTATAAAAGTGCTATTCGAAAGCTAATTCACACTCGTAAAACAGTACGGCATTCAGAACTTAGGGTTAAACAATGGCCCCTAATAAATTGATTCAATTTCCTCTCGTGACTCTACAAAATGCGTTCGATGGTTTGTGATTTTCGCCGGGGACAAACGTTTCATAAAACACTAAAGTGGCGGGTTGGTCCAGCGAAATGTCGGAACAAACCTACCTTTAACAGAAACTTGTCTAAGGTAAAAAATTTTGCAAAATTACGTGCTCTTTGTTTAAACGTATACTTCCTATGTGGTAAAAAAAAACAACCAAAATTCCAGAATTAAAAAATATACATTTGCTAAACTGTGATTAGAAATATAACAAGAGAAAAATTCCCTGTTGCTTAACGTAGAGTTTGAAAATTTTAGACTGTTCAGCTGATTGTAGAGACAGGCGAGTTAGCATCACAGGCACGGTAACGCCATCTATCGTAAGGTAAGTGGTACTACGCAGAACGCTGGAGGTTGTTGTAGATTTCAGACGTGCCTGATACGATCTTAAGCAGAATGGCGGAGGTGATTGCAGACTCCGTTCGTGTCTGATATATTCTTAGAGAGACAGTTCGGAGGTTATTGTAGACAGGGCCGTTCCTAGGGTAGCTGCCGCCCGTGTGCGAGAATAATTTTGACGCCCCCCCCCCTCATACATTATGGATTAATTGAAATTTATCTGAAATATTTTTACCTTAAATGAAACAACGAATTACAGAAAATATTATAAATTCAGTTTATTTTTTAATTTTACAACCTAACATAATAATTATTAATGTATTGATATAGTAACCAAATGAATACGTTATATTAAATACATACAACACATATCTATTAATACATATACTTAATAACAGACAGTCAAAAAGCTTAAAAAATCTTTGCTTTTCGTGCCTTTTTTAATGCAAATTCTGTTATAATATCTGATACATCTATATCTTCCGAACTGTCCTTTTCTATACTAATAATAGATAAGTCTGAAAGCCTTTCTTGTCCCATTGTTGATCTCAAATAATTTTTTATTGTTTTAAGTTTTGAAAAGTTTCTTTCCCCGCTAGCCACAGTCATGGGTAAAGTTAAAAAAATTCGTATGGCAATCACTAAATTTGGAAACAGATAGATGAGGTTACTTGTAAATAAGTATTGAATCACATTTAACACGTTCATTTCAAGGGAAATAAAGGATGCAACGTTGTCAATTTCATCGCATAAATCTTCAGCTATAATATCTTTTTCATTTTTAAATTGATCATGTAACATAATTTCCACAGATTTACATTTTGTAGACCTATTTGATTTATCTGTTTTAAGGAAATTATTTAGGTCGTTGAGAAAATTGAAAACTGTGTGATGTTGTTTTATTTGTCCGAACCTTTCTTCTATTTTTGATAATGCAGTGTCCAATATTACAAAGTAAAAATTAATTTTGAATTGGTCTTCTGGATTTTTTGGAGCCTCATCTTTACATTCGTAGTCAAATAAACGTTTTATTGTTCGAGGTCTAACAATAATAACCAGAGGAAATGAAGGGTCGCAATCGATATCTTCTGCAATATTTTTTGCCTCTTCTAAAATATCACTAAAACCTTTATCTGACCTAATATTATATAAATATGTTTTGGTTTGCTCTAACATTAAAATAATATTTGGTAGTATAGCATCCGATTCCTGCATAGCTTTACTTACGATATTAATTTTTGTTAACACATTATACCATGTAATAATGGAACAAATAAATTTAAACGACTTAATTTTCAAAAGTAATGAATTTGCCATGTTTCTAGTTTCAGATTCTCTAGTATTATCAGAATAGAGGGTATATAAAGCATCATATATTTTTGTTAGATTGTATCTAAGAACTTTTAGCGCATCTATTCTGCTTTCCCATCTAGTATCTGAAAGGGGTTTAAGCGTTAAAGTTGGGATTTCATTTTTTAAGACCTTCCAACGTTTAGTGGATGCGGAGAAGAAAACGTATAGCTCCTGTACAATTACAAAAAAGCTTGTAATTTCTAAAGACGCTTTTGCAGCGTCATTAACAACTAAATTTAAACTATGGGTCGCACAAGGCACATAAAAAGCTCTAGGGTTTAAGTCAAGAACTTTTTTTTTAAATCCATTATTGCGACCCTTCATATTCGCACCATTATCATAACCCTGCCCCCTTAAATCCCCCAAACAAATGTTGTGAGTCTCAAAAAATCTAATAAAATATCAGTTAAACCCTGTCCTGTCGAATCTGGTATTGAAATAAATCCCCAAAAATGCTCCCTAATTTATATTTGCTTTGATTTATTATTTAATAGAACAAATCTTACGACAACAGTAAGTTGGTCTTGGTGACTTAGATCAGGGGTGGAATCTAAAATAATAGAATAATATTTACTAACTTTTAAGAGCGAAATTATTTCATGTCTTATTTTTTGACCCAAAAGGGAAATAAGTTCATTTTGAATATGAACACCTAAATAATGAGGCATACTTGATGGATTTCTGCTAATTCTAGTGAGGTGGTCTGATATGGTATCATTAAACTTTGCAATTGCTTCAATTAATTTTAAAAAGTTTCCATTTCGTTGCTCGTATAACTTATTATTTTTGCCTCTAAAACTCAAATTTTGACCGGCTAAGAATTTAACGGTATAAATTATAATTTTTAACACGGAAACCCATCTATCTTTTTCCATATTTATTAATTTCTCATTTAGAGAATCAGTAGTTGTTTCAGAAGAAATTGATTTATTTAAATCAATCCAAGATTTTGTATTACAAATGTGACTTTTTGATTTTTTATGACGTTCAATAATCTGAGTTAAATGTCTCCAATCGCTATATCCCTCAACAAAGGCACTAGAAAAAGTTTTAAATAATTTGCAAGGAAAACAAAACACACAATCTTTTAACTTAGAATACACTAGCCAAACTCTTGGAATTATTTCCCCATTACTTAATTTTTTTTTATAATAAATAGATCAGAAACCTTTGTTATCTTTATTTACAGGAAAGATTAGATCCGCTTCTGTAAGTTGGATAGGGCCTAACTCTACTAAAGTTAATTTAATTTTGTCAAATAGTACGGAAGGCCAACAGCTAGGATCCTTATAAACATCATCTTTATAAGAAAGATGAAGAAAATCTTCATGATCTTTGGTCACGGTTTCAAGACTTGGTTCTGCGATTAAAACATCTTCCTTGGGGTTTGTGATTTCGGTCTCCGTCACATTTGTATCTCTGGAACTTGATGGCGCCTCATGCGATCTTGCTGGGATTAAAAATGTTTTTAATGAACCACAAGCTTTCTTTACTAATTCTTCTTTTTCAAGTTTTCTTTTTCTGTATTGGGCCCCAGAAAACTTTTTACGTTTATCAGACATCTGTAAAAAAAATGAGGTTCTTTTCGTAAAGAACTTATAAAAATGGCGCAATGTAAGTTAAGCTGTTTCTTGATAAAGAGTGACTTTTGCAAAGAAACTTTCCAAATCGATTTTATTTTAATTTTGTTCATATTTTAAATACAATTCCCCGTACGTTTTCTTCAATAAATAAAAAAAAATCGTATTTTCCCGATTTCTGAATTGCCATATTTCACGTACCTGTTAAAAAATAAAGTGATGCAGTTCAAAAATTCAAGTTTACATTTGTTCCTGTAGTATATGTTTAACATTTGCAAAATAAAATAAAAACCTTTAAAATAGAATTATGTAATGAATCCTAGCTTTTTTTAAAACAAATGTCAAACCATAAATGTATTATTTCAATTTCTAACCGCTAACCGCTCAAAAGAAAAAAATATCATCAAGTTTACTTACCTGTGAAATATTTTTGTTGGTCAGCAATCACAATATTGAGCACAAAAATTAGAGACAAAAAGCTTTGTTTTTCAGTTGTTGAGATGGACACAAAAAACTATATTCAAAATGAATATAGTGCAAATTATCCCGGTCCGTGTATTTATAGGCTCAGGGCATAAAAGAGTATTTTCCTGGAACCTGACAAAAACCGCCCGCACCGATGCGATGCCGGCAATGCGACGCGATTTGATGGGATGATGGGTTAAAATGTGCTAAAACAAAAACGAACAATATATTTCCCAACTGGTTGCGACGTGGAGTAGCGCTGCTAAAACCAATGTGGCTTTGTTTAAGGCGACAATGGACCTTCAGATAGACAAAAATATGTCTCAAAAACGATTTTTTTTTCAGAAAATGATTCTGCAACTCATCAGCTTTAAAGTAAAAGTTATATTGATCCAATCATTATTAACCGAGTTATAAGTATTTTTCCAAACGTAAACAATGTAAATGTTACGCTAAATTAAAACTTTAAATGCTATTTTCTCAAAGAAATTTTTCATGTCGTTTCGGTAAGTTCAAAATGTTCCATGCGACATAATTTTTCTTGAATTTTCATAAAATTTCATAAAATGATTATTTATATATGTTAGAATAAAACTTAGTGATAAATTCATTATACTATTTTAAAACACCTTAAAATTTTTACAGTAAAAAAAAAATTATAAAATTTTGCATAAAATGACCTATTTTTATCGATTTTTTTTCTAGTTTTTATAAATATGGCTGAAAATCTAATATTACTACTAACTTTTATTATAACTATATAAAGCTAGCTTAAGAAAGAAAATTAGATATCTGAGACAAAAATTGTTGCACATGGAGCATTTTTAAGTAGAGTAATTAACAAACTGATTTTAATTAATATCTTAATTTATTACATTCTGATCTTTTTTTAATTTAGCATTTTCATCTCTAAACAACACTGTATAAGTATACAAAATTTCATAGCAAATGGTTGATAAATAAAAATAAAAGTGTTTCATGGTCCATTGTCGGGACAGTGGACTTTCAAAGATGTGAAATTTGTCCAAAAATTCGATTTTTTCTTATTTTATTGAATTGTGAAACTACGGACGGGTAGAAAAGTGTTGAAAAAAGAATTTTTAATTTCTGTGATTACTTTCCTAGTTATAGGCATTTGTATTTAATTTAGATATTATGTGGTTACTAATAGCAATGACTTTAAATGTGTTTTTCTCAAAATAAAAATTTTCATGTCATACGAATATTCAAACTACTCCGGGCGCATTTCTAATGATCGTATTGCTTTGAAATTTAAGTTTTATATACTTAACTGTATATCAAATAAATATTATTGAAAAATTATTATGCTTCGTAGCTCAGAATTTCTAAATTTTGTACTTGAAAAGATGATTTATAGGTATTTCGCGTCATAAAAAGGGTGTTATCACTATTATTTTTTTCTCTTTATATTTTTAATGAATGCTTAAAATAAGCAATAAGTTTCGTTGTTAGTTCTATAAGGTATCCTGTAAATAAAAATGACCATATTATATGCAAAAGAAATGCGCTTGGAACGTTTTTAATGAGGCCAATTTTTGATATAATTAATAATTCATGATTCATAAATTATTAATATTTCATCTTTAAATTTTAACCACTTTTACATATCTATGGTACTAATCACATATTCAAATTTCAAGCAAATCCATTCAAAACAAAAAAAGTTAGGTTTGAAGGTCCACTGTCCCCTTAAGTAAATTTCTCCATGGCCGAATTTAAAATATAGGCATTCTTGCTTCGCCAAATAAAAACGAAGTCTTAATTTAATCAAACACATTTGATTATATATAGAGAAACACAGAGTTACAAAACGAAATCACAATAAAAATAACATACCGGGAGCGCAAATGATCTGACACGACCTCAGCCTAAGACAAAATCTCCCAGAATAACCTTCTTTTAACATTTTTCGCGCGCAAACCTCATCACATCCGGCATGTGCCAAATAAACAAAAATTACACTAGATCAGCAATGTCCGGTAGACACACTGGCTTCGCAAAAGCGATAAATCTAAGGGCCTTATTATACAGAGCTACAGTTGTGGCTATAGGTCGCGACTGTCGCCTGGGCGCGTCACTTCCCCTTCTGAGTCCAAACATTACTGTTTATTTCCAGTTATACTTGTAAAATGCATTTTTTAACTCTAAGTAGTTACCTAGCATAATGGTGATATTTTTATATTAATTATTTTTCTAATAAATTAGTTTTAAATTTTTTTTATCCGGGCGGCTGACTTGCCGCCCCCCTTGATGTGCCGCCCGTGTGTCCCGCACCCCTTGCACCCCCGGGTTGGAACGCCCCTGATTGTAGACTCCGAATGTGTTTGGTATGTTCTTCGGAGCGTTGAGGTTATGTTACTATATTTTTTTTTATTTAAATAGTATTCTTCTATGTATAATTGTCCTGTGTTCGTCCGTGCTGTGCTCTGTCTTGGGATAAACTATACATATATATATATATATATATATATATATATATATATATGTTTAAACAAGCTGGTTCTTGATTTGATAATAATTACACGATAAAAAGAACTTTTTATATACCATGTTTTTAAATTTTCTGTTGAATCATATAAACTTGACAATTCTATGTATTAATAAATACTTTAAAAAAATTTTTTTGATGAATTATCCCTTCAACTTGAAAGAAAATGAAGTGAATTGGAAGTTAACTTACGTTTAACTTTTCGTTCCCGTCCCGGTCGATAGATGGCTGCACCAGTCTACAAAACAAAATTAACCGAAAATTAATTCAATTCTGCTTAAAGATGGCTAAAAGTATTAAAAAATGCGTTGTCGTCGTGTTCTGAGCTATTCTAAAAGTTTCAAATGTCTAGCTAGTCGGGAAGTTAGTTAAAAATCGATTGCAAGATTTGTACCGGACAAACACACACAAACAAGAAAGCGAGTTAATAAAAACATGGTAAAAAGGACACTTAACTCGGCAGTCCTCACACTGATGTACCAATCAAGTTCAGCTGATGCCTTAATACTTTACAGTTCAAAATATTTCCAGTCCAGGTTGATTATTTTTAATAGAAATTCTAAACGCACTTAATGGCGGACAGTCGAATAAAACTATGGACGGGTGGTCCCAAGGTATGGTGTTCTTGCAAAACTTGCGTGCAATTTCGCCTCGGAATGGAAAATCGCCATTGTCATGTATTGCTAGCGTGAAAGTAGTAAATTAGTCCTCCTGCAAGCGAAACAAGGAAGTGAACGATAAGAATCTGTAAATTATGCATCAGTCTGAATTAACTGTTACTTTTCTATCTCCACAAGAGTTGATGACCCCGAGAGACGCCGGGTACACAAAGCCAGAGAATTTGCGAAAATGAAAAACTAAGACTACATCCACCCCTTCGCGTCATTCTTACAGCATATTTCTTTTAAATGAGAATAAATTTATGTTAAAGGTAGGTGAGACCGCTGCGGTCATCTTTTGTCAGGAACATTGTCATTGGTCCCTGGCCAATGATGGCCAGGGACCTACAGTTTCAAGCCGCTTCCGAGCGGCTTCAAACATCCATGCCAACAGCTGGACTCGAACGCACAGACTCTTATTTTTCACTTAAGCGCCTCTCTTATTTCAATGTATTTTATGGGCCGGTCTTATACGGAGAGACTTATAAGGGAAGGTTCCTTGTTGACAGATCTGGTTGTAAATTCACGTAGGAAAAGAAGGCTGTGTTAACAGTTTCTGATTTTTTTATAAAATAATTAATCATAATTTACCTTTTATCTCTTTATTATTGCAGTCATGGTGAAAGGAGCGAATCCGAACAATGATAAGACAATAAAGTGCCTCGAAAAAAAGTTCACCCAATCAGTAAGTATTAAGCTGTTTCATTGGCGTTTTTCAATAGCACACCAGTGCAATGCTCTCTAAAATAAGTTTGAAGAACAGCTTTCAGATTTATGTATATGTATATATTGTTTAATCCTATTTTATGTTTGTTTTGAAACATTTGGCAATCTTTGTAATCATTACAATGACGATAATTTCCGTTATTTTTATTTCAGCTGGGAAATTTCGCTTCTTGTTACAATTCAGCAGAAGGTCTGCCTATACCTAAGATTAAACAAGTAAGTTCTTAGAAAATATTGCTCCATAGGTATTTTAAAAAATTGCGCATGCATATCAAAATATTATTTAAATATTTTTAAACATAGTTTAAAATAAATTTAGATCATCTCAGTTAAGATATTTGCTTTTTCCTCGAAGAAGTTAAAATTATTTAAGTTGAATAAACAATTTTAAGGTATTACGTAATTATTAGCTGTAGATTTTGTTTAGTTTTATGTTCACTTTTTATCTGTAGAGGACTATTGTCAAATTCTTTGCACTCCAATTTCTCTACGAACACGAATTGAAAAAGTCACGTGCATCGCATGCAATACGCGTAGGTAGAATGACAATCGAAGGGGAAGGTGCCGCTTAGACTGGAAAGAGGCGAGGCAAAGTATGTGATATTTTCTAGGCCAGCGAAAGACGCAGCTCATACTGTCCGACCACAGTACGAAGAACCACGGTTGGCATAGTGCCAAGACGATTCTATTCACGCTGTAGGTAAGGCTGCTAAGGAAGGAGGGGGAAAAGTGTGGTATACTCTCGACATTCTTTAGAATCGGTTACTAACTGCGCTTGCTTGCTTTTCCCTCGTTTGTTATTTTGATTATTATATTAAAATTAATGGATCCTTTACCCAACACAACTGCTCGGAATAAGCCGTTCCGTAGTGATTGTAAACGTATAATACACAATGTAATTAAATTGTGTGATAAAGAAGCACTAGAAGGAAATGTTATTGTTCCACTATGTTATTGTTCCAAATGTTATTGTTCGATTATTATTAGGAATCTTAACTAGTGAATAGATTATTTGGTTTTGAGCGCTATGGTGAACTTTTGCTACAGAAGGCTAATCAGGCCGGGACCTACATTTTAAAGCCGATTCCGAACAGCTACAAACGTCCATGATTACGTGGTACTCGAACCCACAGGCTCTGGGACCGGATGTCCGCTCCCTAGCCATTCGGCGACGGGCCGTAACAGGTCAATACGAATGCTTAGTGTAGTTTAAAAAGTGGAAGATAGGTCATGGGGCGTTAGATTTGCAATTTAACTTCAGATGCTAAGTAGGGGAAGCCTCAAGTAAAAGTGATACCTTATGATAAAACCGCTTTCGTTATTTATTCCGTTTAATTAGTTCAGCAATGCACTCTCGTTTGTCACCTGAATTTGAAGTTATCTTTCTTATCACTCAATCTGGGCTATCCCTACGTCAATATCAATACTGATAAAGTCGAGGAAATTATACATACATACATTCTACTCACACAGTATGCTGCAAGGCTGCCTGTCGAGAAATCAACGGAAACCGTAGCATATGTCATGCTTCCTTTTACCAACTTTAGTGTGTTGGCGATTTTTGAGAGGAAGTACCCCGCGACCTCTCGACGAGTTGACTCCTCTCAGACTAAATAGAATTTTGATTACTCTTTATTGTTTTCAGACAAATGGTGCAGATATGAGTAGATAATGTATTATTTTCTATTTGCAGTGCTACGGGGTATTAATGGAATCGGCTGGCGTGGTAAGTAAAAAAGTCAAATTCCATCTCGAAATCGACCTGTTCCCCCCTAACACCAACTTGAGGTAACCCTGGACCTTCCTAAAAAAAATTCTGGTTCCAAATAGGCATTTTGTTTGAGAGATAAATTGAAATAAATAGAAAATACACGCTTACATAATGAAATGGAGGTTTACTTACATTTGACATATGAGGCGGTGAAAAGCCTCATAAGTGGTGTAAGTCAGGAAGCCAAGTGGTGTAAGTCCAGAGTTTTAATGCAATAACTACAAAAATTCCACTATAAATTGAACAAATTATAATTTATAATAATTATTATAATATTGCAAATAATAATTATTTACAATTCCACTATAAATTGAACCTGGAGATTACATTTTTGCCCTCAAATAAAAAAAGCTGAAAATGTGACTTACACCACTTTGTCTTTCACCGCCTTATATGTATGGAACTCATAATCAGAGCCTGACCAAGGCAGGGGCATGCGGGGCAGTTGCCCCGGGCCCCCACATCAGAGGGGGGCCCCAAATCGAATAGAAAATTAAGTATTAAGTTCTTCATTACTGAAGTAGTGAAGCAGAGGGGGGGGGGGCCCAAAGAAGTTTTTGCCCCGGGCCCCAATAGGGCTAAGTCGGGCCCTGCTCATAATCTAAATAAAAAAAATGCATCTCGATTGTACAAAATATTCAAAAATGTTGCCCCCACAAAATGCCCCTAAAAAAATGTGGCCCCTAAAAACACTCCTTTTCATCTAACTTACCCCCAAATTTAAGGGGAAAACCTCCAAGCTGGCAACACTGGCATTATCAGGCACTGTTTACGTTGCTTCCGGAACATAGCGTAGCTTCCGTCGTCGGCGCCGAGATTGTTGCCATAACATGTGATGGGTTTGATGTGTCACGTGGCGCCATCCGCCATTGCGTTGAGCTCTGTGATTCCTAAAAATTTTACCACCGCTCCGGAAGCAATGTAAACTAGGGCTCGGGCTTTGGACGTTAAGCCTAACGCCTGCAATCGCAAGTTAACAACTTTTTATTTAACCAACCTTTATTTAAATGCCTACCATCATACGCAAGAAACAGAATTAAAATATAATCAATTATTAATCAATTGATTGGATCGATGAAGAGAAGAAAAATTCCCCATGCATGGGGATCGGAGATCTGCTACATCAACTGAAGCTCTGCCTTAACCCTCTGAAGGGCGACATTTGCACAGTGAAATCGTCTAATTCTAGTCTTTTTTTACTTGCATTCAATGTATTCCTGTTATATGAGCAGAAAAAGGGTTAGTACTGCCATCTGTTATCAGTTAAAAGAAGTAAAAACATTTTTCAACCTTTAATTCGAAAAATTTTCAAAATTCTTTAGGTTAAACAAATCTGCATCGTGCAAACGGTGATGGTTGTTGCCCCTGAAAGGGTTAAAGGCTTGTTTGGGATGGTTTTACCACCTGCCAGTTGTTTTTTCTGGCTTATAAAACTCTATTTTCAGCGGTACAGATAAGTTCAAAAAGAGATATAGTTCGAAGCCTTTAAAATCTAAGTCACTGAAAATTTGTTACTAACAGGGAGTGATAGCTTGTTATGAAACGTGTAGAAAATTTCATGACTGTTTCTTTACTTCTATGATTTATAGAAAAAGAATGAAACTTCGGTCACAAAGAGGAACTGGAAAGAAACCCAATTAGCAAATCTGCACTCGCCTGCGTTGGGTTCCATGTTAAACTTTATAAATAGTATAATAACCTCACCAGTAATCCTTGTGTTTGTATTACTCTCATACAACTATTATTTATAAGGTGTCGTATCATTAGTTGAAGCAGGAAATTTTATCAACCTTGCGACAGTAAAATATTAGATTATAACCTTATAAATGTTAAACCTTATAAATAATAGTTGCGGATATATAACTCACATAAAAGTATTTATAAGGTTTCGTGTTATAATCTGGTGCAGGAAATTTTATCAACTTCTCTTTAGGAAAAGATAGAATTAAAACCTTATAAATAATACTTGTGCATATATTAGCCACTGACGAGTAATACTTATAAGGCTTTGTGTTAGGTATTGAGGCAGGAAATTTTATCAACTTCGCGACAGGAAAAGTTGCGGTTGAAACCTTACAAACAGCACTTGTGTACGTATTACCCAAATAATATGGGGTTAAAACCTTAGAAATAATACTTGTGTATGTATTAGCACATACAAGTACTTATAAGGTTTCGTATCAGGAGTCGATGCAGGAAATTTTACCAACTTCGCTCCAAGAAGAGATGGAGTAAAGTGAATATAAAACCTCGTTTGTCATCCGAATTTTGACACTGCATTTTCCCCACACATTTTGATTGTGTCTGTGGATAGAATCACCGAGACGCCATTCTCCTTCAGGTAATGAAGGCGAGCAACGGCCAAATGACCGTCAGCCCCGATAAGTTTCAAGAATACGCTGAACAGAACAACAACAACCCCGTCGGGAAAGCAATGAAAGAATGTCAGAAGAGCAAAAAAGCAAATGACGCGATGTTCAAGGAGGTAAGAACTGAGATCTTGATGATTACTCTTGTTAAAACTAACTCTTATGTCAATAATTAGTATCAGAGCCTAAACCTGAAGCCTGCAGAAATAGTCACTGCGTATGGTATCTTAGGGAAATCTGAAATATATTTTTGCATAATTTTCTGATTATTTATAAAAAAAAATCTTCTCTAAACTTACTCTATTTCCTTAGAAATATCTAAACTTAGAATATTCTAAAAAAACTTGGAATTTTCCTGGTATGAATAAACGAAGGCATATCCAATTAAGGATAAGTGATAATCAAACATTATTCCTCTTCTCCGGGAAATATTTGCAGTTTGAAAGGTTGCATTATGAGAACATTTAAAATCAAAATTCCTCTCATTGCTTGGGCACCATGACGGGACAATGCACCACTTACGGCCCCAAGATCTATAATTCGATACCTATAATTCGAGCCCTGGTAATCGATCGTTTCTGTGTGATAGTGGACGGGTCACAAACGTTTATTAATTATTAACAATTTGTGTGTTTTCGTTTTCGTTACTGCCCTAACTCCGTTAACGAATGAACAGGAAGGCTTTCAACAATTTTGGGAAAGGTATTCTAAAATGAGAGGAAACTTGAAAGCAGAATCGAAACCGCTTTATTAAAGAATATCAATGACTATGAACCTCAACATATTAAATGAAACGCTCACTGTTGTTGTATATATATATATATATATTATATATATATATATATATATATATATATATATATATATATATATATATATATATATATATATATATATATATATATATATGTATATATATGTATATATATGTATATATATATATATATGTATATATATATGTATATATATGTATATATATATATATATATATGTATATATATATGTATATATATATGTATATATATATTTATATATATATATATGTATATGTATATATATATGTATATATATATATATGTGTGTATATATATATATATATATATATATATATATATATATATATATATATATATATATATATATATATATATATATATATATATATATATATATATATGTATATATATTCAATAGTGAAGCGAATACCTGAAGTGCTGCCCAATAGCAATGTCCAAGCATAGTTGAGTTGGCCGTTTTTGATATCGACGCCCTCGAAAATCCCCGATTCATAACATACCTTTTAGCCTGTAAAACTATTTTTATTTATATACTACAAATTTTGCGGAGAAGAAAACTTTATATTTGTCCTTAATCATTGCCATACTGAGTTGTGTTAAAACCTGATAAATAAATCAGTCGATATTAAATTTAGATTCCCTACTACGGTGAAATCCTTGCACACTACTACAGGGACCAAAAATTAATTTTGCTTCAAAGGGTGTTATTGTTATAGAGGTGGTCCTACGAACGTATTGAGGTAGTTTAAGGTTTTTGAGGTGTTCCCACGTTTTGGAGAATATTTGCAATGGGAGTTTAACAAATTAATCTTTAGCATTTAAAATATCAATTTCAGTATAAACATTCATATTTCGTTGCATTGAGTATTATTTACATTAAAATAACAATAAATTTGCTGTCACCTTTCAAAAACATTCTAAAAAAAAGGATTTATCGCTGTAATGAATACTTTTACGGCGAATCAAACAGGAGCCATAATGAATGAATTCTTCCAACGGTAGAATCGTTTTTCATAATGAAGCAATCTTACATTTTGCTCCGGGATATCGAAACAAAATTAATTTTTTTGCAGCTATTTCTTGTTACCAATACTTTAATCCTTCCGAATGTTTGTCGTCAAGACTTTAGTGCATTGACTTCTAAAGATCCTATGACAGTTACATAAAATACGCATGAACTAAAGGAAAATTTTCACCTCGTTTGTATTAGCTTCATTTACTGGCGTTGCCCGGTCATCTCATGTATAGAAAATCACTTATCGTGAAAATGTGAAAATCAAACAATAGCATCTTTTAGAAAGAACAACTCGTGAACTGATGCCTCGACTTGCATGCTATAAAATACCTCTATGTATGACTAAAGAATAAATTTATAACTGCGCCATGACAATCTAAACAGGAGTTTAAGGCTGCTATGTACTAAGAAAAAAAATCGTATTTCCCTTTTCCTCTTCTTGCAGACTCTCGTTGTGGGAGGAGTCCAGATGACAGTTCGAGAATTCCATCCCCCTTAGGATTGACATTTTGAGGGATTGTAATGGTTCTTTCTCTATAGGGGGGTTAGCGCTGCCCCCCCCCAATTTTTTATTTAAAATATATTTTTATAAACTATTTATAGGTACATAATGCCGATAATAAAATAAAATTGCTATTGTCAGACAGCCGGAACTTTTCTGCAAAGCGCTACAGGATTCATTTTATAAATTTCGTCCACCGAAGGAATTTATGAGCGTTTAAAACACACTATACCAGATTTTTCCCCGAATAATTTAAATTTAAAAATATTAATTGCATTTTAAAAAAAACGAAAAATGTACACAAATGTAAAATTTTTTCTTTATGACGGATTACAATTAAAAAAAAATCTTTTAATCCAAGTCGGCAATCCGTGGACAAATTTTCTCCATGGGTTAACATTGAGGTGAGCGAATCCAATGGGGTTAGTTCATAGCAGCCTTAAATTTTAGATATAAAATTTAAAAGTATCGCTCTCTGGCACTCACCTTTTTTTTCTTGCCGTTTCTTAGTCTATTGTCTTTTAATTTTAAAGCATGAGATTTTTATGTTACTTATTAGATTTTTATGTTATCATTAATTGTAAAAACAACAACTTTCGATTGCTTTTCTTATTTTCAATCAAAAATGGTTTTGAAAGAAAATGACAGACATCCGATGACTTCCTCAATTTTTTTAATAAAACCTCACTTTAAAAAAAAAACTTATCTCGGTACTTTGAGTTCCCTGTTTAACTCGCATGCGATCTAGTTTTATACTCCATGTTTACATTATCTCTATAAGCTCGAAAGCTGCCAAAATAAACTCAAAACTATTTTAATAGAAAATGTGAAGAGCCAAGTTATAAATCAAATTTATGAAGTAAGTAGTGTATGTGCGATTGACAAAAACAAAAAAAATGAAGAAGAGGAGAAAACAAACCTGACAGCGTTATGTCGATCGCAATCGATCTGCGGAACTGTCGTGTTGAAACGAATTTATGAGCGAGCAGCATATTTAATCTTCCGAGAAGTAAGTCATCCGGTTATAGTATAAGTATTGCTAGGTAAACAACTGAAAGGGAAGATGAGGATTTGAGGGAGAGACCGTTAGATATTGAATGTGTGAAAAATGGGGAGAAAAGGATGACTACTTTATAAAGTCACCTCTGTTTTTCACGGAGTCCTGGAGAGTCACGACCAGGGTTGCCAAATAAAAACACCGAAAATAAGGGACGGGTGGATTAAAAACACCGAAATAAGGGACGGATTTTGATAGCTATACTACTGGGGAATATGGAATACCCACAGGGAAAGGGGGTCCGGGGGTACTCCCCCGGAAAATTTTCAAATTTTAACCTTTCAAATAGCCATTTTCAATGCATTTTTCGTTCAGTTCTGTAACTTACATAGAGTTTAGGTTAAGTAAACAATAATGTAATTACATAGAAAATTTGCAAATCAAAACAATTTAAAGTTAGTTTAGGCATATAGTACAAAACTGATTTTTATTTTATTAGTTTACTACAACTAAGTAAGTGCCCTTATAAAGTGGTAGGGACGTGTTTGTAAAATTTGTAATTTTATTATTGTATAATGTACATAATATAATGTGCGCAGGAAATATTTGGGGCGACTTTTGAGTCATAAAAAAGTTTTCGAATGAGCGTGTTCCCACAGACCATTAAATTGTATGATATATTGTGCTTTACTGTGTTAAATACATCCGGATGTGAACAGGCCCTTACATGCGCCCAACTCGTATACAATAAATTTCTCATTTCGGCGGAAAACGGGACTTTTGCCGTCCCGTATCAAAGTTCCCCGGGCCGTGGGACAAAATTTACAAATAATGTACTGTCCCTTAAAATCCGGGACATTTGGCAACCCTAGTAACGACGCAAAATTCGATTCGTGACTTTTGAAATGCGTAGAGAACTAAAAAAGCAGACAGAATATCGATTTGAAATACAGAAATAAATCACCAGAATGTACATATGAATCTGATCATTTTTATTCGATTAATTTAAGACAATTTTAATATTACTCAAAACTGTGGCTTCTGATTTGATATTTTTCTCATAACGTCCCTCGAAAATTATTTAATTTCCACTAAGTTTTGATAACGTAAGCTAATATTAATGCAAATTTCAATCTTTTTAAGCAATAACAGAATATAAAAGCCCGTGCTAATTTAAAAGAAAGGTGAGCAAAACGTGTTTCAATGGCAGACAGAAAGCTACCATCTTCCTCAGCAGTAAACCCAAGAAGGGAGTTTCCAAACGGAAAAAAAAGGAATTAAGAAAACATGGAATAAATAATAATTGCGACATATTGAAAGGAGAGAGAGGAAAACTTTTTTAAAAATTTCTGAAAAATATATATACAGAATAAATTTCCGAACAAAAAGTTACAGGCAGGGGAACTGCCTCGAGAGAGCTGGTGTTACGAGTAATAAAGAAACTTTAGAATAATTTCAGTTTAAAAATCAAACGGGGAGTGCAGAGAATACGTGCGTTTGAAAAGTTAAACATTTAGCCAGAGTTCCAGGGAATCGGAGCCATAGAAGAGATTGAAGCATGTGGTGAAGTAAGCTACACATGTGTATGGTGTAATATGCTTGGTTTAGGTTGATTTTCATTTATTTTTTTGTTTTTCATCTTACTTAAATTTCTGCACCGGATATTTTCCTGTTCAATGGATCATTATTTCTTCTATATTTTAAGACATATTTGATTTAATACTTTGACGGTTGGGGATATTAATAAAGATCGATGTTAAAAATTCCTTTACATAACTACAATTAAATAAATTAATTATGAGATTGCGATCTTACATTTGCCGATGTTTTCTGCCTTTAAAATATTTATCAATATTTGAAGATCAATATATGGATTTATTTTCTAGGCTGCAAGAGCCAGTCAATGCGTCTTTGAAAAGTTGAAAAACGTAAGTGAATCTTAATTATCATAACCTTATATATACTTACATACATGCACATTTTGTCTAATGCGGAGGCACTTTGTCGTGAGAATTCGCCTTTTGTTATTCACCGCAATTTGCTGGCCACTTTATTATTATGGGAGCACCATATAAAGCTCCCATAGTAAAGTGGATGAGATTATTATGGAAGCCCCATATAGGTGAGCCAACATTGCTCCCTATGAGTGGGACGACTCGGAAACGACCAAGCCGTATTCGGGATTTGAACCCAAGCCCACTGTGTGGCAGGTCAGAACGCTAATCTTTTATACAGAGAATAAATAATACTATAGAGAAAAAGATTTCAAAAAATGCATGAGAGTAGTTTCGTATTGTTTTCGTTTGAGCAAAATGCCACGATAAGCATCAAAATAAATTTTATTTCCTATTTACCTTTAATTTAACCAGTGAAAAGTAAGATGAAATATAGATTTATCTAAACGTCTCAATATATTCGGGAGCATTTTATGGTATTATAAATAAATTATATATATATATAGATAGATAGATAGATAGATAGTAAGATAATTTTAAAATTTCGGAAACTTTGCTTTGACGAAGTTCTTCGGTATAGTTGAAGACCAACTTTTTCAGCTTGAAGGATTTTAAATTTTACGGTAAAATTTTGGCAAATTTCTTGCAAATATACGCTTTTTGTTTGGGAGGGGGGCGGGGTGTTTTTTTTTCCCAAATGGTAGGCGCTTGACTTGAGAACATATGATATGGTACTTTTCGGAAGTGATGTATTTGAGAAGTGTCCTACAAACACTCTTTGACTGAGAGAGATTGGATGGTTAGTTTGACGAGCCTATGTGATTTAGAGCCGTCAGTGTTATTTTTTTAAGACTGATTAATTTTTAAATCGCCAAACATAAAGAAATTATACATCTTATACTTTTGAAATAGAGGAAGAACATATTTAAATGCATTGCTTTGGGATATATATATATATATATATATATATATATATATATGTTTAATGTTCTAAGGTAAAGAAAAAGTAAAAAAAATTATATAGTTAAGGAGAAAAACGTTTAGATGAGTACAACAGGAAGGTATTTTTTATTTTAAAATTCTTGTTTTACTGCCAAAGTTATTTCCTTCTGCATGATTTTTCTTGTGATTGAAGGATATCAAAATTATATACTAAAAATTAACAGTTCTGTTAAATAATAAGATTTTTCTGTTCTTTTTTAGACTTGTAAATAACCACGTCTGGATGATGAATTCATATGGAGGGCATCGCATCAGGAAATGGAATAAATAAATGTTTTTTTCCTTCTTATAGGAGACAATGAATAATTTCAATAAATAAATGCACTCAGATGTCGTGTTTGCTTTGAATCCATTTTATTATGCTATGAATGTCTGCAAAATCAGGTGTGGATAAGATGGGAATATTTCCAATTGTAAACAACAGCAACAAAATATATAGGTATTATGTAAAAAAACATAGTTATACCAACACGCTAAAAAAGTAACAGTGGGTGTACGGAGGTGTACTATGTTGAGCAATAAAGCAAAATGGACTGTAAATAAAATAAAAAGTTTAATAGCGGGCATTGTTTGCCAAAGGAAACTCCGCTTGTTTCCGAAGCTCCTTCTAGGACGGATACAGAGTTCGAACTGAGTTAATCATGCCGCTAGAGGGCGAATTGGGAGCAGGCGTTACGTCACACATTATTACGTAACAGTGGGAAAGAAAACAGCATTCACTAAATTTATTTTTTTATACACCTCGGGATCAGGGAGTCTGTGGGACACGCAAATATCCTTTTATTTTTAAACTGAACTCATTTTAAAATTCTGTTAATTTCAATAAAGATTGCATTATTCCCTAAGTACATATTACGCACTCTTTCGTGTTTATTTCACAGGTCTTTCCATTGCCTCCGAGGCGTAATCTTCCATTCTTCCGTTGGCGACGAGATGGTTGACATAACCTGAAATTGTTTTGACATTTTACGTGTAGTAGAAGAGCATATGTCTAAAAATGAGCTCCGTGGCGGTATTAATGATGGGAACATGGGTAGATATTTTTTTCATCAGAAACTACCTGTAGATGAATAATTTCCATGGCGTCGCTCTTTGGTGTGCGGCGTATAGTAGTAATGACGTCATCAAGATGGCCGCCATGAAATTTAAAAAAATCCACTTTATTTCGGTTATTTATCGGCCGATTTTCTTTTGTAATAACTCATATTGAAGATAAATAAAATGTCTAGATGACAGATGCAGAATCAAGGACGACGGAGTCATCACAGAGCACAAAAGGGAGAGAGCGCGTCCTGTGAAGAAGATGGTTGGCTCGCGGTTGGGACCTGTGAGTGACACTTAGTCAGCTATTTCGAAAGGAATTTTGTTTATTGCACATTTTCCTAACGTCAATTTAGAGCGATTTCTGAACTTCGAACACTCTAGATCGGCAAGTAAAGAAGCATAAATATTTTTGTTATGAGTCTTAGGAATTCTTTTTTTTAAGTAGTTGTGGACTGCACTTTCATCCTGTTTTATCATTTTTGAACTTTCACCGTTTATTAAATATGAAAGAGACGTGGTATGTTTGAACGAATTTGATATTTAATGGGCAAAGTATTTTACATGGAGTGATGTGAGTATGTGTAAACGTATATTTTAAATGCGGTTACTAGGATACCTGTTATCTTAATGGCGGCAATTTTAATGCAAATTGCAATTTATGAGACGAAACCTTCGCACTGATTTTCCTGACAAGCAGCAGTTTTCCGGAGGACTCCTATCTACAACCTTAGGAGTGAGCAAAAGGATTCAACACGAAGCGCGTGTCAAGTAGAGAAAAGCAAGTTACACTGAAATACCATCTGACCACAAAAATTAGCAATTTTCCTTTGTGTGCCCGACGGTCACCTCAAATGGAAACTTCGACTGGTCATTGGATACACTTAAGATTTGTCAAGGTAACCGGGGGTGTCTATCTATATTCTCCGGAACTTTTCTTTTGTAAAATAGAGATCTTATCTTGATAGCCCTCCCACAGCACGGCATCTTACAACACGGTTTCGCTCTAACACGATAGGAAAATTGCGAAAACCTTTGTACAACACTGTACTTATACAGCACTAAATAACGTGATTTTTGTTTAAACACATTTAAAAACTAAATTACCTTGAAATAATGACGGGAAGGAATAATGAACTCTAGTGGCTTTACATGAAAATGTATAAACAATTATAATTTATTCATTTATAACTCTATTCCGATGTCATAGCAGAAAGCGTAAAGGTGATATCGTTAAACCGAAGAAACGTTCTGGTTTGATTGTACTGAGCAATGATGAGGAAGAAATTTATTAAATTAAGGTCGCATTAAATGAAAATAATATTTTTTGTTTCTTTTCGTTTTGAGTTATGCATACATTTATATTTTTAATAAAAATTAAGTTTGCTAATATATAATTTTTTTTTAAATTTTGTTTTAAATAAGTTTTCGGAACGTAACCTGCTTTTTTGAACTATCTCTGGGTCTCATATAACACGGTGTCACACAACACGGCATTTTCTATGAACCTATCTACCGTGTTATAGGAGGGTTACCTGTACTTCTGTTTCGTGGTTGTATACTCACTGACTCGGAGATGACCATTCCGAGGGCGAAAAGAGATATTTGATGGTGAATAGAACCCTCGGAGAAAAGCAAATCACAACTTTAATGACACACTTACAAATTACGCATATCACTACATCTATAAGCAAGTTATATTTAAATTCAGTTTATATGAGTTTCAGAGTATTCAGTTAATATGCCTGTGATACAGGCATATTCACGTGAGGCAATCAATCAGTTTTGATTCTCTTCCGATTTCCAAATTTCGCGTCTCAGCTTATGCGCATGCGCAAAGAGTGCACATTCCTCGACTGTTCAGGTTTACAGTTCGGTTCCAAAATGTGCTGTTGCGTCGGGCTTCTCCCGCTTTCCGTGGTTTTCTTACCATGCAATCTATATATATATAAAACGCGTAGGTATGCGGAACATAAATCAACGATATTTCTACACCCCGAATGGTAACGGCTGCAACTGCCAGATGTAAACATTAGCAGCCGTCCGCAATTTGCAACCGCGTGTCAACATGGATTTACGCTCTGAAATCAGGAATGCTCGAAAGTAATCTGCACGATCAAGTGAAAATCGGGAACAGTCTCAAGAAAGAAAGCGAAGAAGAAGTAATTCATTAAGAGAGAGGCGTGAAAGAGAGACCGTATATTATGATAGCGAGGTTAGGCTTAATCGTCGCCGGCATAACCAGTAATAGTTAATTTTCTACATTTTTGTTCAGCACTTGCTGAATATTTACTCCATTTATAAGCGAAGACATTTCCCAACAATTTATTATTTGTTATGATTAAGTGTAGATATATGAATTGTAAACAATAGTACAGAGAGTGATGTAATCCACGCTATATTTTAGTAGTTGCTGAATTTTTACTCCATTTTTAAGTGAAAAATTTTTCCCCAACAATTTCTTATTCGATGTAATGATAAAGTGTAGATATCTTCATTTTGAAAAATAGTGCATACAGAGAGGGATGTAATTTATAAAAGCGACCATGCTGGTCACGCAGCGGCTAGCATAAAAGAAAAGACGCATGCCCTCTGTCGAACCCTCTTCACTTCTACGGGTTCACTTTGGTTCGTTTGTCAAGACGTTTTCAATGATACACCAGTAAATATTCAAAGTTTTATTTCTTTCGCAAGCACAAACGCAGCTATCTACAGACTTATTTGCAGTATTCTACAGTCAATTAACTATTTCAGTCATCTCCCAATGACTGTTACCTAACAAAGATCTAGTGCGTCTTCGGGGTCTCAATACACCCACGCACCGTATTCGTCTGCCCGACTCTCTCAAGAGCCAACACCGCAGACTAAAAAAAAAACCACCACGCCTTCTCTCTCGTGGGCACAAGCACTCTCTCCCACGTCCCCCTGAGTTCTGCTCGGGGCACCGTCAACAATCTCGAATCCCTTATCGAGCCGGGGTCATTTGCCCTACCCCCGCTTTTTGAGAGGAAAGTACAGGGACAAAAAAAATAGGAGTTGACGCGGCAGACACGACACCCTCTTATAAATATCACCATAGGTTTTCTCTCACGGACAAACTGATTGAATTGTTTGGTCGCATTCATGCCATATCTTTAATCTTATAAGGGATGTACCGTAAGATGGGGTTACTTTGTGACAGTTTTTTTTATTTTCCTGTGCCAGCCGATTAGTTTTAAAAGCAGTCCAAAACGAATAATTGCAAAACATTGGTACATCCTTTCCTTACGTATAGTAAAGTATTGTGCTAACCCGGATCTTTAATTACCATGAGAAATTAAAGTTAAAATGTGTCACGAAGTTGCCCCGCCGAGTGGCTATTTTGTGACATCTGAGTTTTCGCCTTGAAATCCAAGAGGAAAAATTTCTTGACACAAAGTTAGACAATAAAACTCTTATTAAAAGCTTGGTACAGAATTATATATACATATTACAAGTATTGGATATCTTTATCAATATCTTTGGGATCAAAGAGACCTCGGGTGCTCAGGGCAGCCATCAGTTCTTTGAGAAGATGAGGAAATTCGTCTTTTGGCACATTCTGCTCCTTCGGGTAGTTTTTTTTCCAGATAGTCAATACTTCTTTCTCTCCAGTGGTATTTTAGAGGTAGTGATGCGACATCGACAACAAAACATCGATGTTTCGAAACATCGATATTCAATATTAAAACATCGATGCTAATAAAACATCGCCCTAAAACCATCGATGTTTTTAAACATCGATGTTTTTAAACATCGATGTTTATGAACTTTCATTTTTTTAAAACTGGTTTAGTAACCTCTAAGATTAATGTTACTTCGATTAGTCATGGAGGGGGGGGGGACTGTTACCAGAAAATCTAGGAAGAAATTATTGCAATTTATTAACAAATCTTTTATTTTCAAATTAAGTAATACAGAAGAAAATTACATATACACTCATGGACAAACAAAATTAGCGCACCAAGAAGGAGTTGTCAAAATGAAACAAAATTTTACATACGTAATGAATACTTTGATATAAGTAAATGATAAGAAAATCAAAGAAAAAGGATAATTTATTTCAGAGAAAAAGGTAAAAGAACGGAGGAGTTAATACTCCGTTGGACCCCCTCTAGCGCGAATGCACGATGCGATACGATCGGGCATTGAGTCATACAAGTTCTGTATGATGTCTTGAGACATTTCGTTCCATATTTGCTGTAACCTTGACTCTAGTTCGTTCAAACTCGTGGGATGCCCACCTCGTCGTCCCAAATGATCCCAGATATGCTCGATTGGAGACAAATCTGGGGATCGGGCAGGCCAAGGAAGGGTAGTAACAGTGCGGAGACAGTCTTGTGACACCCTTGCCGTATGAGGCCGAGCATTGTCTTGTTGAAAAATGGCTCCTGAGAGCCGTTGCATGAGTGGCAACACATGTGGTTGCAGGATTTCATGAACATACCGCTGATCTGTCATGGTGCCATGGAACAATACATGGGGTGACCGTGTATTGTAGGCAATGGCACCCCATACCATCACATCAGCTGTGGGAGCGATGTGTCGCTGTACGGCAAAGGCAGGATTGAAGCGTTCACCACGGGCTCTCCACACACGAACACGATTGTCATCACTGCCGAGATTGAATCTGGATTCGTCGCTAAAGACGACCTGGTTCCATTCCGCTGCAGTCCAGTTTCCTCGTGCGCGGCAAAACTCCAAACGGAGGCGTCGATGGGTGGGCGTCAAGGGCAGCACACGTAATGGGCGCCGCGATATCAACTGTCCTTACACCAATTTGAAGTACTGATGCAAAACCAACGTATGGGGGAAAACTGCACAAGCTCATTTTTTCTTCACTGTAATAACAATTAGAGCTATTGGGGCATATATTATTATTCATTGTCTCAAATCGTTCCCCCTTTTGTATTCGTTCTTTTCAGAATTCAGACTTACACTTACTGAGTGGGAAAATTATGCTACGTGGTTAATTTTTTTTATTTATGGTACATTTTCATTTTTAAAAAAAACATCGAGACAACGTAAAACATCGAGCACAAAACATCGATGTTAAACAAAAATCGGCTTCAATAAATCGATGTTTAAAACATCGATGCTTTTATCAAAACATCGACATCGATGTCGCATCCCTATTTAGAGGACGGAAAAATGCAACATCGAGCGACTGGAGGAGGTGGGTCGACTATGTGGGTTATTTTGTGACAATGCCAATGTGTCACAAAGTAACCCCGTCACCTTTCGATATTTAGGTTATATTCTCATATCTCTCGGAAATATCAGAACACAAAAGTTATATTGCTCCACAATCTAACCAACATATTGACAATAAAAAATAATTACCCGTGGTAGTTGGTTGTAGAAGGTATTAGCCTTCAGCACACAGAGTTTCCAAAGTTTGAGTCGGTAGCTTGACAACAGGTTTGAACAATACGCTGGCCAGTGAAGCCAAATTGCGTGCAGAAGGTTCGGACACTGGCCGCTAGGTGTCTCTGTACGTCGGACAAGCTGTTGGCGCTGTTCTTTGCCTCCCCGGTATCACGTGCGCGGTGAAAAAATTGCTATGTGTCACAAAGTAACCCCATCTTACGGTAGTTGTGTTGACAGTAATACTTCATTGTATCACTGCAGTTCGTTTAGGTGGTAGATCCCGGCCTAGAGGTTCAGAGACCTGGGCTCGAATCTAGTTCCGGCAGACGGTCCTGCCCTATAGTTGAAAAGAGACATCCTATATCGATCGCAAGCACAGCATAGATTTAGCTATCATAGAAAAAATATCAGGGGAAAATGCTTGAATTGCATATAAAATGAATGTTCATGGGCGAACTTCTGTGATGATGGCGTTCAACAGAAAAGGTGGAATAAATGTAAGCAACGTAACAATTAAAAATTACACATGGCAAGTCTATTTCAACCTTCCAAATGCCCGACTTGGGGGATTGGAGATTGCTACCAAAGCAAGTGGCTCTCCACTGGAATCTCTGCCATTTCATAATGTTATTCATGATATGAATGTAGCGTTTATGTGAACAAACGAGCTGATCTATCATTAGCTAAGCCTGAAGCAGAGATGTCGCAGCCAGGGCCAGCTCTACCGACGGTGAAAGATGCGCTTTTGCACGGGGCGGCAAAATGAGCCGAAGCAGTACGACATATAAACCATAAAATGTCATATTCCTCCTGTGTTCAAACCAGACTTCTGGATGATTTCGTTAGTTCAATTTTGACATAGTTACACAACCCTGTGCTGCATATTTTTTAAATCGTAAACATTTAAAATGATGCAGAATTATGCCGTATATAATACTGCTGTGTGAGTCGTCTTAAGGCTACTGGATAGTCAC
Organism: Dolomedes plantarius; assembly: GCA_907164885.2. Taxonomy (NCBI): domain Eukaryota; kingdom Metazoa; phylum Arthropoda; class Arachnida; order Araneae; family Dolomedidae; genus Dolomedes; species Dolomedes plantarius. The sequence goes on from OU015497.1 coordinate 194,886,643, forward strand.
TCTATTGGATTCGCTCAGCTCAATGTTAACCCATGAAGAAAATGTTTCAAAGGATTGCTGTCTTAGATTGAAAGATTTTTTAGAAAAAAAAAAACAAATTGCATTCTTTTTTGAAATGTCGCCCATCGGAGGAAACGGTGTGCGCTTAAAGCACAGTACAACCCATCCCCCCCTCCCTCACCGAATCATTCCAATTTAAAAATGCTATTTTCTTTTCTTTTAAAGAATGAAAAAGATTCTCGAGTAAAAAAAAAAATCTCTCTCCATTACGGAACACATCAATTAAAAAATATGTATATGTACCTGATATATATATATATATATGTAAAAGAGAAATGAAACATTCCTTTTTATGCATAAGAAACAATAAAAAGGATAACATATGTATAATTAGAGGAATAAATTGAACATACAAATATCTTTTAAAACATAAAATCATATATATATAATATATATATACAGGGTGGTTATAATTAAAGTTCCACTTTGAAATGGCCATAAAAGGAAAACTACTGGACCAAATGATATCAAATTTGGTAATAGTTTAAAAGAACATGGGAATTCCTTTTTTTCAACCCCCCCTCCCCCCCAAAAAAACAAAATCACCACCAGGGGGAAATGGCGCTGTATGCAATATTGTTAAACAAAAAAAGGGTCGGAATCTAACTTAACCTTTTGTTACACGGGTTTAACATTTTGTATACCCTTAAGAAACATTGACCTACACAAAATTGCTATTGAAAGTGTGCGCATTCTGGAAATCGTTTTCTTACAGACCGCTAATTTGTGAATTTCGAAGCCTGAATTCGGCCCTAAGACAGGAAGATATCGGTTTAAAACGTTTTTAATATGAAGATATCGGTTTTAAACGTTTTGAAAGATGCGATACACCGACATGTCCGTAACATTCCTCCTGATATGCTAAGAGCTACTGTTGAGAATGCAGTCATGCGATTTAACTTGCTTTAGGAAAATGGCAGACGCCACATTGAACATACTTTGTAACACGTTTCTGAAACGATTAAACACATTTTAAAACCGATGTCTTCATGTCTTATTTCATTTAACAATATTCCATACAGCGCCATTCCCCCCCCCTGGTGGTGAGTTTTTGAACTTCATCCCCCCCCCGGAAAAGAAATTCCCGTGAACTCCTTTAAACTATTACCAAGTTTGATACCATTTGGTCCAGTAGTTTTCCTTCTATATCCAGTGGTTGGATGATATATAATCGGGAGGATTGTACAGGGCAAGATAAGATATTTGACTTCTTTTTCATGCTCTTCAAACCAACACTTGATAGATTTAGCTGTATGTATAGGGGGATTATCATCCTGGAGAAAGTCTTCTCCTGCAAGAAACAGTGTTTGCACCTTAGGATGGACTAGTGAGCTAAAATTTCGACATAATCCTTCCCATTCAATCTGCCGGTTACGTTTACAATAGGGCCTGAAGAAAACCATGAGATGCCATCCCATACCATGATAGATCCGCTTTTACAGATCACAGCGGTTGGATGATATACGTATAATCGGGAGGATTGTACAGAACAAGATAAGATATTTGACTTCTTTTTCATGCTCTTCAAACCAATACTTCATATATTTAGCTGTATGTATAGGGGGATTATCTTCCTGAAGAATGCCATCTTCTGCAAGAAATAATGTTTGCACCATAGGATGGACTAGTGAGCTAAAATTTCGACATAGTCCTTCCCATACTATCTCACTTTTAGGGTTACAAAAGGGGCCTGAAGAAAACCATGAGATGCCACCTGAAACCATGATAGATCTACCTCCATGATTGACAGTTGAGATGAGACAGCCAGAATCTTACGCTTGTGTAGGTGTTCTCCGGGCATACGCACGGCCTGTTGCGAGGGACAATCTGAACAATGATTCGTCGGACCAAATGCCGTTTTTCGACATATTACTCGACCAGGAGTTGCGCTCGTGGCACCCTTGTGGGCGATATTTTGTATTGGCATCTATTACGAGTGGCGTGGGAATAGCTACTCTTTCGTAAATGCTTTGTTTGTCAAGTTCCCTTGTACTTCTAATGGTTGATACCAGAACATGCAGATGCAGACTGAGCTCTTCGGTCGTTTTGGTTGCAGTTGTTTTCTTTCTTGATGTCGCAATCCGCTTCAATACCTCGTCCGTCTCTTTCACTCAGCTCTCACCTTCGTCCACTATTCTGTTTGGTAAAGGATGTTTTTTCGTGAACTCTGTATGCTATCATGACTTTCGTACCATACCTCGAAAAAAACCCATTAACCTTGGGGTTGCAGTAACAGATACTCCAATTTAAACGCGCTCCAAAAATTTGCCCTTTTCGCAAGGTCTGCAAGGTTTGAGATTTTACGCTGCCCCCCCCCCCCCCCAAAAAAAAAAAAGCACGATGCCCTCAGCTTCATTACTGCTATCTGACAGTAGACTAATACATACAATATATATATAAAAAAAATACCGGTGGCCAGACTTGTTTTTTAAGGAATACGGAGCACATTCATAAACACCAATAATATTGAGAGGTGTTTCCATTATTTTTTAAACCACCTCCACACACATATATATAGTGGTGCGTCGACTTACGAGTTTAATTCGTGCCACGACGAAGCTCGTAACTCGAAATACTCGTATCTCGAATCAATTTTTCCCATTGAAATGACTGGAAATGCCATTAATTCGTTCCGGGCTCTCCCAAAGTACCGCAATTTTTTGTTACATGTTTTTAAATAAGGAAAATGTGCTTATAAATGATGAACATTGTATAAAAATGCAAATTTCATGCAATGCAGCAAATTTCATTGTATGAAAATGCTGTAAATGCAAGTATTATTGCAGCATATTGCTGTGTGTACTGCAATAAACTTGTTGCAATAAACAAGTTTATTGCAGTACGACAGAATGTACTGCAATAAACTTGTTTTATTAAGGGTAATGTTCAACATTTACGTTGCAGATCAGATTTGAAGATGCTGATGGAAGATGAGGAGAAAGGCTGAACTAAATAATTAAATCTTATTAGTTGATTTTTGACCAAGGTCATCCCATCCCCTACACCCTATGGGGGTTCCATTGTGGGAGAGGGAATTGCATTATTTCTGTGGAGAGAGGTTGGGCGCTGATCGGTCAAGTCGGGCGACTCAAGTGTGGGCAGAATAAGCGGCCCCGGGTGGATAATTGTTGAGTGTTAATCTCTCGGTTTAAGACTGGATAGTAGTCTTAGAATAATATGTATACAACTGTATCATAATTATACATAAGGTTGTAAATATTATATGCTTCTCGTGTTCTCATTTGATGAGCATGTAACACGGCGTTCGCTGCGCAAACTAGCGGTGGGGTATCTGAAGCTTGCTCGTAACCCGAATTAGAGCTCGTATCTCGAAGCAAAAAATCTGCCGAGAGAATGCTCGTATCTCGAAAAATTCGCAAGTCGAGACACTCGTAAGCCGAGGTACCACTATATATATATATATATTATATATATATATATATATATATATATATATATATATATATAATCCACGCCAATATCACTGGAAACATTTTCTCCATAAGTTAACAGTGAGCTGAGGGAATTCAATAGGAGAGCTATAATATCAGACGATGTGACAATAGAAAGACATCCTATTTTCATTTATTTCCCGTTTTTAAAATTATTTTAGATTGAAAAAGTTGAAAAAGGTTGATTCAGAACACGCGATGATCTGTAACTACAAGTATTGCATTAAAAATCTTTATATTTTTGGCAGTATGGGCTAAGTGTCTTTTTTCGAATATATTCCCAGTTACGTGCCGATGTTGTTCCAGATCCGTAAAGTTTCCTATACTGTTTAGCGAGAAATAGTTATTCAATAACAGAAAACGGTCTTGAACAAACACAGTTTTTTTTTAACCTTTGCTATCGTGCACTCTCCACCTGTTTTTATTGTAGACCGGTTACAATGATACGTTTTTTTGAGGAAGTAGAGTTCCAATTTTTTTTAATCTTTTTCAAAAATTAAGAGTTTTAGGTCCCATATATCCACCCTGGATAAACATAGCTTACTATTGAACTTTTTTGAAGCTTGAAAATCCCTGACGAGGTTACATCTCTGAACACAATGCATTTTTTCTTCCATTGTTAGTACATAAAAATGTTCATTTGCACAAATAAATCAAAACCAAAAAATTTCCGTTGTATGCACATTTTTATATTAAATTCTATTGTGTCGGGAAAACCCCTAGATAGCGGGCAACATTGTTAACTTGTAGGCGGTATGTCGCCAAATTTTACGTAAAATTGGCCAAAAGTAGGATAGATTTTAATTTTCAGCGTTAACCTCAGCTATTATAATCTGTCTACGATAGTCAAAATTAAAATTTTTTTATATTGTCCACTTTTCATATATTACAAATCATATTGGCGAATTTTCAACCAAAAATGGTAACAACGACGTATTCCTCTTCATGAGTCATTTGTTACTTGAACGCCCTCTGGTGTAGATAAACGCACCTATAAATTTAAGTTAAATAGACAACAGCGTTATCAGGTAGCTAGTATCTAACTTTTCTTACAGAGATATCCAAAACCTTGCAGAGTCATGGGAATAAAGGTGATATTCATCCTTGCAGTTGCTGTTGCTTCACAAGGTAGTCTCAATCCACCGACAGCAACTAAACAGAAGCAAGCAGTTTGATTTAGTTTGATATATATTCTTGTTAGCTTACTGTAAACTCAGCTAACTGTTGTTAATCCTCGATCTATGAAGTCGCAAGTTCTGTGCAGGATTAATTCAAAGACAGACACAAGTATCGGAGGCTGATCTCTTTTTTTCATCTGAAGAGATTAAATGTACAAACGCAATGTCCCCTCATAACCCAAATTCTCGTAGTGGACTGTTCCTGTGGTGAGAATTCTTTATTAGGGTTAGAAAATTTCGAAATCTTGCGTTGCCTAATATGGTTATACCCTGTTCACCTCAGTCCTAAAACTGTATGCTGCCTATTTTCTCACGGGTCATTTTTAGCTCGGAGCTAACGACTTCTTTTAGGGTTTCGTTATCATGAATGGCAGACTGGTACTGTGCCCAAAAATTGTGCCACTCGCAAACATCTCCCTCTGAATTTATTGATGGATAGTTTGGGGAGATTTACACCAAAAGAATTAACCTTTGATTCTTATCTGTAACCTCATTAATCTCTATTTGTTCTTTCGAGTTTGAAAACCGTCCTGTTTCGATTCGTTAGTTGCATGTAATTTCTTATATATCGGGTTACTTTGGATTTACATAACACAATGTCATCTCTATATATCATAGTACTATCAATTTCTTTATCCAGTTCTTTTTCATCTTTAATTAACCCACAAATTTCTTATCGATTTCAATTAGTTGTTTTTCTTTGTCAATTAGCAGAGCTAAAGAATCCTCAATTGCGGGATCTTCATTATTAAGTTCTATATTTTCTTTAATCGTGTTTATTAGTTTCGTTACAGAGGCGCGAAGCGTTCCTCTGTTCTTAGAGAGAACTTTAATTTTATCCATTTTAAGAACAAAGCGGCCCCACGTTGGGCGCCAAAATTTTATGTGCAGAGACTATAAACCCTACTTTCTTATTTTAATTATTAGGTAAGTAAGTTCCACTTACCTTCTGAGTTCGTGCTAAGGGCCGCTGGCTCTCAAATCCAGTTCTGTTGTTCAGACATTCAAATCAGACTCGAAATCATTCTACAACTAACAATTAAACGAACATTTAATAATACGTACACGTTACATTTACTACGAACTACACTAACAATTAAACAAAGGCGTTACAACATTAAGATTATACGAGTTCTCTCTATCTTCATTCAGTCCCATTACGGTTCTGTCCCGTTTCTAAATCGCTTCTCTCGTCCTATGTTGTCAAGACGTTCGCGCCCCCTATCGGTCTGCTGGGCTGCCGGAACACAGGGTGTCCATAATTAAAGTCCCACTTTCAAAGGCCTGCAATAACAGACCACAGACTGGTCGAATGACTTCAAATGTGAACTGAATATACTGTAAGAAGGGGGAAACGATCTTGGCATAACTAAAAAAAAATTTTCCAAAATGTTACAGCCGCGCCATCTATTGATAACATTTGGAACTTTGTTATTAGGCAAATCGTTTCCCCCCTCTTCTCAGTATATTCGTTCAAATTTGAAGTCATTTCTGACCAGTGGTTCTTTTTTTGCAGCTTTTGAAAGTGGGGACTTTAATTATGGACACCCTGTATAGCTAGGAAGTTGTTTACGGGGGAGAATAGGAATTGATACAGGGGCCGGTATCGTCGTTTATATCCCAATCAAGGGCTTTAGAAAAGACTAGCGGGAGAATTTTAGAGAAACACCTAAAGATTTCAGAAGCATGAGGAAAATCAGACAAGTGAAGTAATATGCTTATTTGAGTTCAAATAGCGCTTTATGATGTTTTTTCAGACACCCCCCCCCCCGGCAACTGAGAAAGCAGAAGAACATTTGTTCCTTTTGAGCATATTCTCAGCGTTTCTCTTAAATGAGTGCGGTGAAAGGCAAAGTGGTGTAAGTCCACATTTTCAATTTTTTCATTTGAGGGGCAAAAAGGTAATCTCCATGTTCGATTTACAGTGGAATTGTAAATAGTTATTATTTGCAATATTATGATAATTGTTATGAATTATAATTTGTTCAATTTATGGTAGAATTTTTTTGTAGTTTTTGCAGTAAAACTCCTTGATTTACACCACTTGACATACTGCCTTACCCCATTTGCCTTTTACCGACTCAATACATAACTAAAAACTATTCCTTTCGAAGCATTCCAAGTATAAAAGTGCTATTCGAAAGCTAATTCACACTCGTAAAACAGTACGGCATTCAGAACTTAGGGTTAACACAATGGCCCTAATAAATTGATTCAATTTCCTCTCGTGACTCTATCAAAATTGCGTTCGATGGTTTGTGATTTTCGCCGGGGACAACGTTTCATAAAACACTAAGTGGCGGGTTGGTCCAGCGAAATGTCGGAACAAACCTACCTTTAACAGAAACTTGTCTAAGGTAAAAAATTTTGCAAAATTACGTGCTCTTGTTTAAAACGTATACTTCCTATGTGGTAAAAAAAACAACCAAATTCCAGAATTAAAAATATACATTTGCTAAACTGTGATTAGAAATAACAAGAGAAAATTCCCTGTTGCTTACGTAGAGTTTGAAAATTTTAGACTGTCAGCTGATTGTAGAGACAGCGAGTTAGCATCACAGGCACGGTAACGCCATCTATCGTAAGGTAAGTGGTACTACGCAGAACGCTGGAGGTTGTTGTAGATTTCAGACGTGCCTGATACGATCTTAAGCAGAATGGCGGAGGTGATTGCAGACTCCGTTCGTGTCTGATATATTCTTAGAGAGACAGTTCGGAGGTTATTGTAGACAGGCCGTCCTAGGGTAGCTGCCGCCCGTGTGCGAGAATAATTTTGACGCCCCCCCCTCAGTACATTATGGATTAATTGAATTTATCTGAAATATTTTACCTTAAATGAAACAACGAATTACAGAAAATATTATAATTCAGTTTATTCTTTTAATTTTACAACCTAACATAATAATTATTAATGTATTGATATAGTAACCAAATGAATACGTTATATTAAATACATACAACACATATCTATTAATACATATACTAATAACAGACAGTCAAAAAGCTTAAAAAATCTTTGCTTTTCGTGCCTTTTTTAATGCAAATCTGTTATAAATATCTGATACACTCTATATCTTCCGAACTGTCCTTTTCTATACTAATAATAGATAAGTCTGAAAGCCTTTTCTTGTCCCATTGTTGATCTCAAATAATTTTTTATTGTTTTAAGTTTTGAAAAGTTTCTTTCCCCCGCTAGCCACAGTCATGGGTAAAGTTAAAAAAATTCGTATGGCAATCACTAAATTTGGAAACAGATAGATGAGGTTACTTGTAAATAAGTATTGAATCCATTTAACACTTTCATGTCAAGGAAATAAAGGATGCAACGTTTGTCAATTTCATCGCATAAATCTTCAGCTATAATATCTTTTTCATTTTTAATTGATCATGTAACATAATTTCCACAGATTACATTTTGTATGACCCTATTTGATTATCTGTTTTAAGGAAATTATTTAGGTCGTTGAGAAAATTGAAAACTGTGTGATGTTGTTTTATTTGTCCGAACCTTTCTTCTATTTTTGATAATGCAGTGTCCAATATTACAAAGTAAAAATTAATTTTGAATTGGTCTTCTGGATTTTTTTGGAGCCTCATCTTACATTCGTAGTCAAATAAACGTTTATTGTTCGAGGTCTAACAATAATAACCAGAGGAAATGAAGGGGTCGCAATCGATATCTTCTGCAATATTTTTGCCTCTTCTAAAATATCACTAAAACCTTTATCTGACCTAATATTATATAAATATGTTTTGGTTTGCTCTAACATTAAATAATATTTGGTAGTATAGCATCCGTTCCTGCATAGCTTTACTACGATATTAATTTTTGTTAACACAGTATACCATGTAATAATGGAACAAATAAATTTAAACGACTAATTTTCAAAAGTATGAATTTGCTCATGTTTCTAGTTTCAGATTCTCTAGTATTATCAGAATAGAGGGTATATAAAGCATCATATATTTTTGTTAGATTGTATCTAAGAACTTTTAGCGCATCTATTCTGCTTTCCCATCTAGTATCGGAAAGGGGTTTAAGCGTTAAAGTTGGGATTTCATTTTTTAAGACTTCCAACGTTTAGTGGATGCGGAGAAGAAAACGTATAGCTCCTGTACAATTACAAAAAAGCTTGTAATTTCTAAAGACGCTTTTGCAGCGTCATTACAACTAAATTTAAACTATGGGTCGCACAAGGCACAAAAAAGCTCTAGGGTTTAAGTCAAGAACTTTTTTTTTTAAATCCATTATTGCGACCCTTCATATTCGCACCATTATCATAACCCTGCCCCTTAAATCCCCCAAACAAATGTTGTGAGTCTCAAAAACTAATAAAATATCAGTTAAACCCTGTCCCTGTCGAATCTGGTATTGAAATAAATCCCCAAAAATGCTCCCTAATTTAATATTTGCTTTGATGTATTATTTAATAGAACAAATCTTACGACAACAGTAAGTTGGTCTTGGTGACTTAGGATCAGGGGTGGAATCTAAAATAATAGAATAATATTACTAACTTTTAGAGCGAAATTATTTCATGTCTTATTTTTTGACCCAAAAGGGAAATAAGTTCATTTTGAATATGAACACCTAAATAATGAGGCATACTTGATGGATTTCTGCTAATTCTATGTGAGGTGGTCTGATATGGTATCATTAAACTTTGCAATTGCTTCAATTAATTTTAAAAAGGTTTCCATTTCGTTGCTCGTATAACTTATTATTTTTGCCTCTAAAAACTCAAATTTTTGACCGGCTAAGAATTTAACGCTAGTATAAATTATAATTTTTAAACACGGAAACCCATCTATCTTTTTCCATATTTATTAATTTCCTCATTTAGAGAATCAGTAGTTGTTTCAGAAGAAAGTTATTATTTAAATCAATCCAAGATTTTGTATTACAAATGTGACTTTTGATTTTTTATGACGTTCAATAATCTGAGTTAAATGTCTCCAATCGCGTATATCCCTCAACAAAGGCACTAGAAAAAGTTTTAAAAGATTTGCAAGGAAAACAAAACACACAATCTTTTAACTTAGAATACACTAGCCAAACTCTTGGAATTATTCCCCATTACTTAATTTTTTTTATAATAAATAGATCAGAAACCTTTGTTATCTTTATTTACAGGAAAGTTAGATCCGCTTCTGTAAGTTGGATAGGGCCTAACTCTACTAAAGTTAATTTAATGTTGTCAAATAGTACGGAAGGCCAACAGCTAGGATCCTTATAAACATCATCTTTATAAGAAAGATGAAGAAATCTCATGATCTTTGGTCACGGTTTCAAGACTTGGTCTCTGCGATTAAAACACTTCCTTGGGGTTTGTGATTTCGGTCCTCCGTCACATTTGTATCTCTGGAACTTGATGGCGCCTCATGCGATCTTGCTGGGATTAAAAATGTTTTTAATGAACCACAAGCTTTCTTACTAATTCTTCTTTTTCAAGTTTTCTTTTTCTGTATTGGCCCCAGAAAACTTTTACGTTTATCAACATCTGTAAAAAAAAATGAGGTTCTTTCGTAAAGAACTTATAAAAATGGCGCAATGTAAGTTAAGCTGTTTCTTGATAAAGAGTGACTTTTGCAAGAAACTTCCAAATCGATTTTATTTTAATTTTGTTCATATTTTAAATACAATTCCCCGTACGTTTTTCTTCAATAAATAAAAAAAATCGTATTTTCCCCGATTTCTGAATTGCCATATTTCCACGTACCTGTTAAAAAATAAAGTGATGCAGTTCAAAAATTCAAGTTTACATTTGTTCCTGTAGTATATGTTTAACATTTGCAAAATAAAATAAAAACCTTTAAAATAGAATTATGTAATGAAGCTAGCTTTTTTTAAAACAAATGTCAAACCATAAATGTATTATTTTCAATTTCTAACCGCTACCCGCTCAAAGAAAAAAATATCATCAAGTTTACTTACCTGTGAAATATTTTTGTTGGTCAGCAATCACCAATATTGAGCACAAAAATTAGAGACAAAAAGCTTTGTTTTTCAGTTGTTGAGATGGACACAAAAAACTATATTCAAAATGAATATAGTGCAAATTATCCCGGTCCGTGTATTTATAGGCTCAGGGCATAAAAGAGTATTTTCCTGGAACCTGACAAAAACCGCCCGCACCGATGCGATGCCGCAATGCGACGCGATTTGATGGATGATGGGTTAAAATGTGCTAAAACAAAAAACGAACAATATATTTCCCAACTGGTTGCGACGTGGAGAGCGCTGCTAAACCAATGTGGCTTTGTTTGAAGGCGACAATGGACCTTCAGATAGACAAAACATATGTCTCAAAAACGATTTTTTTTTCAGAAAATGATTCTGCAACTCATCAGCTTTTAAAGTAAAAGTTATATTGATCCATCATTATTAACCGAGTTATAGTATTTTTCCCAAACGTAAACCAATGTAAATGTTACGAGGCTAAATTAAAACTTTAAATGCTATTTTCTCAAAGAAAGTTTTCATGTCGTTCGGTAAGTCAAAATGTTCCAGTGCGACATAATTTTTTCTTGAATTTTCCATAAAATTTCATAAAATGATTATTTATATATGTTAGAATAAAACTTAGTGATACATTCATTATACTATTTTAAAACACCTTAAAATTTTTACAATAAAAAAAAAATTATAAATTTTGCATAAAATGACCTATTTTTATCGATTTTTTTTCTAGTTTTTATAAATATGGCTGAAAATCTAATTATTACTACTAACTTTTATTATAACTATATAAAGCTAGCTTAAGAAAGAAAATTAGATATCTGAGACAAAAATTGTTGCACATGGAGCATTTTTAAGTAGAGTAATTAACAAACTGATTTTAATTAATATCTTAATTTATTACATTCTGATCTTTTTTTAATTTAGCATTTTCATCTCTAAACAACACTGTATAAGTATACAAAATTTCATAGCAATGGTTGATAAGAAAAATAAAAGTGTTTCATGGTCCATTGTCGGGACAGTGGACTTTCAAAGATGTGAAATTTGTCCAAAAATTCGATTTTTTCTTATTTTATTGAATTGTGAAACTACGGACGGGTAGAAAAGTGTTGCAAAAAGAATTTTAATTTCTGTGATTACTTTCCTAGTTATAGGCATTTGTATTTAATTTAGATATTATGTGGTTACTAATAGCAATGACTTTAAATGTGTTTTTCTCAATATAAAAAATTTCACGCCATACGAATATTCAAACTGTTCCGGGCGCATTTCTAACGATCGTATTGCTTTGAAATTTAAGTTTTATATACTTACTGTATATCAAATAAATATTATTGAAAAAAAATTATGCTCCGTATCCCAGAATCTCTAAATTTTGTACTCGAAAAGATGATTTATAGGTATTTCGCGTCATAAAAAGGGTGTTATCACTATTATTTTTTTCTCTTTATATTTTTAATGAATGCTTAAAATAAGCAATAAGTTTCGTTGTTAGTTCTATAAGGTATTCCTGTAAATAAAAATGACCATATTATATGCAAAAGAAATGCGCTTGGAACGTTTTTAATGAGGCCAATTTTTGATATAATTAATAATTCATGATTCATAAATTATTAATATTTCATCTTTAAATTTTAACCACTTTTACATATCTAGGTACTAATCACATATTCAAATTTCAAGCAAAGCCATTCAAAACAAAAAAAGTGAGGTTGAAGGTCCACTGTCCCCTTAAGTAAATTTCTCCATGGCGAATTTAAAATATAGGCATTCTTGCTTCGCCAAATAAAAACGAAGTCTTAATTTAATCAAACACATTGATTATATATAGAGAAACACAGAGTTACAAACGAAATCACAATAAAAATAACATACCGGGAGCGCAAATGATCGACACGACCTCAGCCTAAGACAAAATCTCCCAGAATAACCTTCTTTTACATTTTTCGCGCGCAAACCTCATCCATCCGGCATGTGCCAAATAAACAAAAATTACACTAGATCAGCAATGTCCGGTAGACACACTGGCTTCGCCAAAAGCGATAAATCTAAGGGCCTATTTACAGAGCTACAGTTGTGGCTATAGGTCGCGACTGTCGCTGGGCGCGTTCACTTCCCTTCTGAGTCCAAACATTACTGTTTATTTCCAGTTATACTTGTAAAATGCATTTTTAACCTCTAAGTAGTTACCTAGCATAATGGTGATATTTTTATATTATTATTTTCTAATTAAATTAGTTTTAAATTTTTTTTATCCGGGCGGCTGACTTGCCGCCCCCCTTGATGTGCCGCCGTGTGGTCCCGCACCCCTTGCACCCCCGGGTTGGAACGCCCCTGATGTAGACTCCGAAGGTGTTGGTATGTTCTTCGGCGCGTTGAGGTTATGTTACTATATTTTTTTTTATTTAAATAGTATTCTTCTATGTATAATTGTCCTGTGTTCGTCCGTGCTGTGCTCTGTCTTGGGATAAACTATACATATAATATATATATATATATATATATATCTATATGTTTATAACAAAGCTGGTTCTTGATTGATAATAATTACACGATAAAAAGAACTTTTTATATACCATGTTTTTAAATTTTCTGTTGAATCATATAAACTTGACAATTCTATGTATTAATAAATACTTTAAAAAATTTTTTTGATGAATTATCCTTCAACTTGAAAGAAATGAAGTGAATTGGAAGTTAACTTACGTTTTAACTTTTCGTTCCCGCCCGGTCGATAGATGGCTGCACCAGTCTACAAAACAAAATAACCGAAAATTAATTCAATTCTGCTTAAAGATGGCTAAAGTATTAAAAAATGCGTTGTGTCGTGTTCTGAGCTATTCTAAAAGTTTCAAATGTCTAGCTAGTCGGGAAGTTAGTTAAAAATCGATTGCAAGATTGTTACCGGACAAACACACACACAACAAGAAAGCGGTTAATAAAACCATGGTAAAAAGGACACTTAAACTCGGCAGTCCTCACACTGATGTACCAATCCAAGTTCAGCTGATGCCTTAATACTTTACAGTTCAAAATATTTCCAGTCCAGGTTGATTATTTTTAATAGAAATTCTAAACGCCACTTAATGGCGGACAGTCGAATAAAACTATGGACGGGTGGTCCCAAGGTATGGTGTTCTTGCAAAAATTGCGTGCAATTTCGCCTCGGAATGGAAAAATCGCCATTGCATGTATTGCTAGCGTGAAAGTAGTAAATTAGTCCTCCTGCAAGCGAAACAAGGAAGTGACGATAAGAATCTGTAAATTATGCATCAGTCTGAATTAAACTGTTACTTTTCTATCTCCACAAGAGTTGATGACCCCGAGATTTCGCCGGGTACACAAAGCCAGAGAATTTGCGAAAATGAAAAACTAAGACTACATCCACCCCTTCGGGTCATTCTTACAGCATATTTCTTTTAAATGAGAATAAATTTATGTTAAAGGTAGGTGAGACCGCTGCGGTCATCTTTTGTCAGGAACATGTCATTGGTCCTGGCCAATGATGGCCAGGGACCTACAGTTTCAAGCCGCTTCCGAGCGGCTTTCAAACATCCATGCCAACAGCTGGCCTCGAACGCACAGACTCTTATTTTTCACTTAAGCGCCTCTCTTATTTCAAGTATTTATGGGCGGTCTTATACGGAGGAGACTTATAAGGTGAAGGTTCCTTGTTGACAGATCTGTTGTAATTCACGTAGGAAAAGAAGGCTGTGTTCACAGTTTCTGATTTTTTTATAAAATATTAATCATAATTTACCTTTTATCTCTTATTATGCCAGTCATGGTGAAAGGAGCGAATCCGAACAATGATAAGACAATAAAGTGCCTCGAAAAAAGTTCACCCAATCAGCTAAGTATAAGCTGTTTCATTGGCGTTTTTCAATAGCACACAGTGCAATGCTCTCTAAAATAGTTTGAAGAACAGCTTTCAGATTTATGTATATGTATATATTGTTTAATCCTATTTTATGTTTGTTTTGAAACATTTGGCAATCTTTGTAATCATTACAATGACGATAATTTCCGTTATTTTTATTTCAGCTGGGAAATTTCGATTCTTGTTACAATTCAGCAGAAGGTCTGCCTATACCTAAGATTAAACAAGTAAGTTCTTAGAAAATATTGCTCCATAGGTATTTTTAAAAAATTGCGCATGCATATCAAAATATTATTTAAATATTTTTAAACATCAGTTTAAAATAAATTTGATCATCTCAGTTAAGATATTTGCTTTTTCCTCGAGAAGTTAAAATTATTTAAGTGGAATAAACAATTTTAAGGTATTACGTAATTATTAGCTGTAGAATTTGTTTAGTTTTATGTTCACTTTTTATCTGTAGAGGACTATTGTCAAATTCTTTGCACTCCAATTCTCTACGAACACGATTGAAAAAGTCACGTGCATCGCATGCAATACCGTAGGTAGAATGACAATCGAAGGGGAAGGTGCCGCTTAGACTGGAAAGGAGGCGAGGCAAAGTATGGATATTTTCTAGGCCAGCGAAAGACGCAGCTCATACTGTCCGACCACAGTACGAAGAACCCGGTTGGCATAGTGCCAAGACGATTCTATTCACGCTGTAGGTAAGGCTGCTAAGGAAGGAGGGGGAAAAGTGTGGTATACTCTCGACATTCTTTAGAATCGGTTACTAACTGCGCTTGCTTGTTTTTCCTCGTCTGTTATTTTGATTATTATATTAAAATTAATGGATCCTTTACCCAACACAACTGCTCGGAATAAGCCGTTCCGTAGTGATTGTAAACGTATAATACACAATGTAATTAATTGTGTGATAAAGAAGCACTAAAGGAAATGTTATTGTTCCACTTTCGCAATCCCTAAAGAGAGCTAGTAAAATGACCGGGATATCAATGTCCAGTGTAAAAAGAATACGCAGGAAGCAAAGTGAGAAGAAACTCCAAAATTTGAATCTCCGAGGAACGTCAGAAAAAAAAAGAACCACCGAAAACGTAGTAGCTTTAGATAGTTTTGATTGTGATGTAATCCGAAAATATACACTCCTATAAAACTCCTATTTTTAAATAGATTTGCTTCTTTCTTTTTATTATTTTGAAATTATTATTCATATATTCGATCAAAAAAAAGTTTTAAAAAAAACTTTAAAATTGCGGACAAAAAGCAGTCTGAAATACATTCCGTATTTCATAAACAAAACAATCCGAAAATATAACGTTTTCCCTATTTTCTAAGTAGACTAGCTTTTCTCGCGCATGCGTAACAGTTTCCAGAGACCTTGCTTCCGTGGTGGGACAGTATCAAACCTGTACAAAAGACGTTAACGATTGGCGAAACCATTAGGAATCTTAACTAGTGAATGATTATTTGGTTTTGAGCGCTATGGTGAACTTTTGCTACGAAGGCTAATCAGGCCGGGACCTACATTTTAAAGCCGATTCCGAACAGCTACAACGTCCATGATTACGTGGTACTCGAACCCACAGGCTCTGGGACCGGATGTCCGCTCCCTAGCCATTCGGCGACGGACCGTAACAGGTCAATACGAATGCTTAGTGTAGTTTAAAAAGTGGAAGATAGGTCATGGGGCGTTAGATTTGCAATTTAACTTCAGATGCTAAGTAGGGAAGCCTCAAGTAAAAGTGATACCTTATGATAATACCGCTTTCGTTATTTATTCCGTTAATTAGTTCAGCAATGCACTCTCGTTTGTCACCTGAATTTGAAGTTATCTTTCTTATCACTCAATCTGGGCTATCCTACGTCAATATCAATACTGATAAAGTCGAGGAAATTATACATACATACATTCTACTCACACAGTATGCTGCAAGGCTGCCTGTCGAGAAATCAACGGAAACCGGCTATGTCATGCTTCCTTTTACCAACTTTAGTGTGTTGGCAATTTTTGAGAGGAAGTACCCGCGACCTCTCGATGAGTTGACACCTCTCAGACTAAATAGAGTTTGATTACTCTTTATTGTTTTCAGACAAATGGTGCAGATATGAGTAGATAATATATGTTTTCTATTTTTGCTAGTGACGGATTAATGGAATCGCTGGCGTGGTAAGTAAACAAGTCAAATTCCATCTCGAAATCGCCCTGTTCCCCCTACACCAACTTGAGATCACCCTAGACCTTCCTAAAAAATTTTGTTTCAAATAGGCATTTTGTTTGAGAGATAAATTGAAATAAATAGAAAATACACGCTTACATAATGAAATGGAGGTTTACTTACAATGACATATGTATGGAATTTATAATCTAATAAAAAAAAACGCGTCTCGATTGTACAATTTCAAAAATGTTGCCCCCACAAAATGCCCCTAAAAAAATGTGGCCCCTAAAAACACTCCTTTTCATCTAACTTACCCCAAATTTAAGGGTTAAAACCTCCAAGCTGGCAACACTGGCATTATCAGGCACTGTTTACGTTGCTTCCGGAACATAGGGTAGCTTCCCGCCGTCGCGCCGAGATTGTTGCGGCGTAACATGTGATTGGTTTGATGTCACGTGGCGCCATCCG
>OU015497.1:194904301-195270393 GCA_907164885.2 Dolomedes plantarius
AAGAATTGTCGATGAAAATTAATTAAATGTCTATCAACAATTCTATGCAACGGGCACCAGGCACATTTTTTCCAACGTTGCGAGTTGCGTTGGCAACACTGATTGTGCACTGCGCACGTCGAAAAGATGTGCCTAACCGACTTATTTTATGTAAGTACATATGTGCAATCCGTCACGAGTCACGACAGGTTCGCTTCATCTTGTAAAATGAAAACTGGAAACAAAAATATAAAGTTGTTATAGTTATCTGGAAAGATATTGTCTAGAATATTTCCAAATTCTTATGTGGAAACCGATTCTGATGAAGAGCAAATCGAACGAACTACTCATCTGAGTAATGCTTTTTTAAAGGAAGCCATGGAAAAATCAATTCGTAAGTTTCTTGAAGACCCTGAAGAAAAACTTACAAATCCAAAGACACTGAAAGCTGAATTTTCATTATTTGAGGCAACGAATAAAAGAACCAAAAACTTAGATTTCTTATTCGATGCCCTGAAAACTATAAAACCAAGCTCAGTAGCTAGTGAACGAGTATTTTCAATTTCAGGCAATATTGTGTCCTAATTAAGAACAAGACTTAGCCACCGTTCAGTGGATATTTTATGTTTTTTAAAATCCTATTTTCTTAGGAGAAATTTAAATTAGTGAAATAAATATAAATATTATTTGAAATTTGAAATTTTTGTTTGAGTTTTCTTTATTTTGTGTAAGTAATGTGTAATCCTTAATTTTTTTTTTATATTTTGACTTTGATATTAATTCGTTTTTAGTTATTTTATATAAATTAAATAAAATATTTTTTCCTATTCAATTTTTTTTTTTTGGACAAAAATTCGAAAACCGGCTAAAACCGATTTTTTGGAAATTCGGAATTCGAAAGCCGGTTTTTCAAAAAGTAGGTTTTTGTATAAACCCTAGTTGACGGAACGGAAGATTTATGTTGACCAAAAAGCGGTTAGAAAATACTGCAATGTTAAAAGCTTATAACGAAGTATTGAATAACTGGAACAATAAGAGTATTATTGAGGAAGTTCCAGATCCCGAAAAAGTAATTTTCGGCGTTATTTACCAAATCGACCAGTATTTAAACTAGAAAGTGAAAGGCCGAGGTGGCCTAGTGGTACAGCGTGCTGGCTTTCGGTGCTGAGGGTGCTCGGATCGAATCCCGGCGAATCGCCACTAAAATACCTCAGTGTCTAGGCCTGATATGGGCACGTTAAATCCGTAGACCGGAAAGTCCTTCTATGGATATCAGAGAAGGTGGGAGAGGGTACGATCCCCCCCCCCAGATGTCGCCCTGGGGGTGCTCAGTTAAAATTGTGGTGGCACCTAGCCAAGTCGGACTCCGACTCTTTTGTTTCTATTCAAACCGGAACCGCACACTTCAGCCCGAAGTCTATATAGACCTGGTCTGGAATTAATTCCAGCTAGGGGGCATAAACAACAAGAACAACAACAGACCCGTATTTGACGCGCCCGCTAAAAATAAGGGAAATGTGCCCCTAAACGATTGTTTGGAAAAGGGTCCCAATATATTGGACGTTATCCCATCCTTGCTAAATAGATTCCGAAAGTTTCCGGTTGGGGTAACGTAGGATATAGCGAAGGCTTTCCTCGAAATTAGTGCACAAAAAGAAAACAGAGATTACTTACGATTTCAGTGGTTTCAAGGGGGATATAAATACCTGAAAACTTATTAGCACACCCGTGTCGTTTTCGGTTTAAAAAGTAGTAAATTTTAAACGCCACATTGCAGTATCACTTAGATGACGGCAGAATTTCGTAGTACACATGTCTTGTTGTGTTAGCGCCTAAGCTCTTGCTTCAAGATTGCTGGAACTTAAAAATCTCTTGGGGTGAAAACATACCAGTTCAATTAGATAGAATGTTTAGTCTTTGTGTAAATCAGTTGCATTTACTAACTTTGGTAAAGATACCTCGTGGATGAGGTTAGATCAAACTAAAAATCAGAAAATAACACTTCCTGTTTTTTGTGATGCGTCGAATTCTACGTATGTAGCCTGGGCATTTTTACGAGTTGGGGATCAAAATGGGGTTACAATTAACTAAACCTTACAATTAATTCAGGCAAAAAGCCGTGTGGCCTTTTATTAAGAAAATCACTATACCATGATCAGAGTTAATGGCTTTTTTGATAGGAAGCCGACTTGCACATTTCATTAAAAGAAGTATCGAAATCGAGAATTTAGAAGTGACACTGTGGACTGATTCGACTAATGCTTTGGCATGGATCCTTTGCAAAGAACAGTGGGGTGCATTCGTAAGAAATAAGGTTAAACAGATCAGAAGCTCAAATGATGTTAGTAACTGGCGACATGTTCCAGGTACAGAGAATCCTACAGACCTCCCACCAAGGGGCTGTTCGGTACAACAATTCATTTAGTGCAGATGGTGGTAGGGCCCGAAGTGGTTACGACGTGATCAGTCGACCTGGTCTAATACTCGTACGAATCCAAACGAATTGCTAGTGAACCATGAAAAGTGCAAGACCTTTTGCTCTAACTATAATGTAGCTACACAAGTAGTATGGTTTTGTAATCGGTTTTCTTCATATAGAAAAATAATACGAGTACTCGCGTGGATGAAGAGATTTTGTAAAAATGCCAGAAGATCACCTGCTAACCGTATCAAAGGGGACATTACATTAGAATTTATTTTAAGCTGAATTTATTGTTTTAAGCCTAGTTCAGCGAGAAAGTTTTAGTTCCATTAAAGACTCCACTTTGCTTCCTTAAGACCATTCGTTGATAAAAATGGGATAATTAATCTGGTACCAAAATTTCTGTGCGCCGTGATAACCAAAGTTTCAGATTCCCCATAATTTTGCCTTTCAGTCATGTCATTACAAAACTGCTTATAAAAGAAGTACACAAAGAGAACTCACATGCTGGCATTCAAACAGTAATGACTATCCTCCGAGAAAAATTTTGGATTTTAAAGTGTCGTCTGGCCGTTTGACAGGAAATTAGATATTGTAGCAAATGTAGACGTATTAAAGCGAAAGGATTTGATCCACTTCCAGAGGATAGAGTAAAGGACTGTGTAGTTTCCATACAATAGGCATTGATTTAGATGGACCTTTGTTCTTACGACATGGTAAAAAGGTATGGATTGTAATTTTTACATATGCCGTGTACCGTTCAGTAAACCTCGAATTAGCTACTGATCTATCCACCGAACATGAGTGTACATTCACTGTATGGGACACTTACTTAACTTAGTAGTGGCTGATTCAACAACGAAGTCGCTCCAAGCAGAAAACTTATTTGGATTGGTAGAAGAATCTGCTGTTTTTATAAGATCATCTTACAAAAGAATGGCCGTATGGGAGAGAGAAACGAAAAGAAAACATATTGATCATAAAAAAAATACTGTACAAGTTGTAAAAAATAAGAGCCACAAGGTGGGAGCAAACACAAAGCTCTTTCTTCGATTATTGACGAAGAGTTGTTAAGGAGTGAAGAAACTGTAAACCCAGAGAAAGCTATTCAATTTTATTACCGTTTTTAAAATATATCAATTAGAAGTTTTGACAGCAAATCAAAGTTCATGTCAAGCAATTTCATCAGTCAATGGTCCAAATTTGTGAACCTATTTATGTCTATTGTTTTGCTAGATTTATTTCTGTTTATATCTCCTGTTTCAAAATATTTACAAAGTAAAATCATTGACTATTCTACCACCTGGAACTTGGTACAGACGCTGCTTCAACAAGTAAGCGATAAAAGGAGTGATAAACACTTTGGGGTTCTGTATTTAAAAACAAAATATTATGCTATACGTAGTACAGTTAATAGCAGTTTAGAAGATTACAAGATTGATGTTGAAGTGGAAGTAGATTTCAAGGAAAAAAGAACCTCAAAGGAAAAGGCAATGCTTGGTGAAAAATCAAAAGACGAAGCTCCTGGAATCTCAACTGTCCAAAACTATAAATTGGTCTTTTTTAATATTTTAGATTGTGCTAAGACGAGTATCGAAGAGAGATTCAGTCCAAATAAAGAAATTTTGAGAGATTGTTCCTGGTTAGAGAAAAAAAACAAGACAAGCTGAATGAAGCTGGAAAAATCTGTGAAGAGAACAATTTAGAATTCGAATCTGTATAAGATCTGAAGAAGATCCGAATTTGTATAAGATCTTTATGGATACTGCTGTGACAAGAAACAATGAATGCAGAAAATGCATGTATTCAGTGTTTGTCGTGTGCCTTTTCTGTCGCTTTCCAACTCTCATAATCTGGACCATTTACCAACCTGTATATGGCTTACAAATTTGTTCAAACTATACCTTGTACACAAGTCACCTGTGAAAGGGTGTTTTCTAAACTTAAAATCGTTAAAAATCGAATTAGGCCTACTTTAAGCCATGACCTTACGTCTATTCACCTATTTATTAATGTAGAAAGAGACTTATTTAATAATTTAGATAAAAATTTAATTATAGATGAAATGGCCAGGATTAGTGAAGAACTGGCCAAAAAGCTGTTAGGTTAGGATATTTCTTAATTTAAATTGTTAATAATGCATTTGTATCATCTATCCTTTTTTCTTTTGATTTTAAAAACGTAATCGTAGTAAAATACAACTTTTTTCTTTACATATGCTTGTCTTACTCATTAGTGTTTTCCCTAATTATTTTTCATTTTTTTATTGAGGTATTGCAGTAGAATTTAGATGATGGCTTTAGCACAGGTTAGGTTGCCTAAATCTAAAAATGTTTCTCACTCTCATTTTCAAGTAATAAACCACTTGTAATAGATTACTATTTTTTCTCGTGTG
Source organism: Dolomedes plantarius (assembly GCA_907164885.2). NCBI lineage: Eukaryota > Metazoa > Arthropoda > Arachnida > Araneae > Dolomedidae > Dolomedes > Dolomedes plantarius. The sequence continues at coordinate 194,909,098 of OU015497.1, forward strand.
TAATAAGATTAGATATAATAAAAATAATATAAAAATGTATCGCAAACTTAAGTAAACTATAATAGAACAGCTTAACTTTTGATAAAGATTCTACCTTTACTCAAATATTTTCTAAGTGCCAAAATAGCAAAAAATGTGGTTTTCAGGCAAGTGATTTTCAAAAATTATCCGGGGGAGGACCCTCAGACCCCCCGCCCCCCTGCTTGGTAAGGGGCCCCTCCTCAGTCTCTAGCCGAGGGCACCCAAAGTAGCCAGTCCGGGCCTGTATACAGTTACCGTTAATTTAAAGAAGGCGGTTAAGGAACGATTTTTTAAAATTAAATATAAAGTTACCGTTAATTTAACGAAACGATTTTTTTAAATGAATTATGAAGAACAATAATTAACTATAACCGTTCCCAACAACCCCATACATCGGCTTCCTGTCGGGGTTACAGTAAGAGGCCTGTTCACATAAGCTGCGTTTACACGGACAACAATAATACCCGGGATTTACCCGCTAACAGGGAAAACCTTCGAAGTCCGTTTACACGGGACCACATTTTCACCCTGCTTTTACCCGTCTTACCGGAAGTAAAGGCCATCACATGATTCGGCGGAAGTGATCCTCATACACCATCATTCCTTGTAAATCACGTTATGGGTTCGATCCCAGCCGGTGTCGCACTTTTCCAAATTCACTGTATTGCTATTTTTAGCTTTCCACCTTCGAACTCCGCATTTATCTCGTTACGAAGTGTATGGTCCTGGGGAAGGCCTTTTTTTTTCCAATTGCTGTTCTTTTGACCTCGTATTCTTAAGTTTTAAAAATAACAACAACAAAAAATCATAAAACTTTAAAAATCCAAAAAGATTAAAAAAACTTACAAAAATATTTTTTGTATTCTTATGATATCTGCTTTTCTGGGGCTCTTAATATTATTACTTTTTTGTTTTCCGTGGATCATTAGTCTTATCTAATTTTTCTTCTAAATTTTCTTAACTTGTAACTCTATTTTTTCTGTTAAAATTAACTTTTTTGTTTTAATTTAACTTTACTATTAATTTTTTTCTTTTACCCGCGTTATTCTTACATTAATATTTTAATTCATTACTTAAAATTTTAACTACTGAGAACTCCCACCTTGATTACATATATCTTGCTTACAGGAGATAAATTCGACACGACCAATGCACTCCTCTTCTAAAACACAATTACGTCTGCGTCTATTTGTTATTTAAATGCAGCACATGTCAGTCGCTGTTGATAATCATAGAACGTTTACGATTTTTTTCTGTTGTTCTTAAAAATAAATTTAGAAAATAGATAGGAAAAAAGGAATATAAGAACTAGAAGATTGATGCGGATATTAGATATAATCGTACGATCTGTGGCTTCATCGCTAAATTTAGTTTTTCCACAACAAAGAATGTGGGCAAAATTACGAAGCTCTGTTTGGTGGGATGAAATTGTTTTAAATTCCTGAAGTAATAAAGACTGGAAAGAAAATTTTCCAATCGATAGGTGCATTTTTTTAAATTATAAGATTAATTGTTTACTTATTGTTACGTGTGAATCCAAGAAAAAACAATAAGTATAAGATACTTATTGTTTTAATAAATCCATTTATAAAATCAAAATGTAATTTTTAGTCATGTATAAATAAAAAATCATAAATAGATATAAATAAATTTTTATCTGTGAATTCTAAAATAATTAATTTATAAATAAATTTTAATGTTACGTTTAATTATTGATTATACTTATTAAATTTATTAATTTTACCATAACACTTTAAATGAAAATGTTATTGAAATTTTATTGAAATGCAATTTTATTTCTTATTTTACATACCAGATGGCAGTACCATTCTATTTATGATGTAATTGGGGATGGTTTTTTTTTTTTAAAACTAGATGGGCAGATCAAGAAATAAATGAAATCCTCCGGAAAAAAATAGGCACTTTTCTACTGTTTTCTTGAAAATTATGCGATCGTTAAGGGGTTCCAGATCCTTCCATCGATCATTTGGCTGCATTTTCTTGGATTCACACATGTTCAAATCCGCCATGTTTGTTTACTACCTGCTTTAGGAGTTGCTCGGGGTAGCGAATTACTCATCACAGATCCGTAGTCTGCTGTCTCATGAGTACTGTAGCGCCATCTATTGCATAGAATATTTTTTCTGTTTTGTAAACTTTCGGACCACGTGTTTCATGCGTAGTACATTATAAAATGGATAATCAAAACAATTTCAATTGTACATATTGTAATAAAATCTTTTCGCGTCATTTCAATTTGACTCTTTGATACCATTCCGATTTGATATATGATCACTCATAACGAATAAATATCTGTTTGAATAATAAAAAAAATTTAAAAATTATGTCTCCATAGTTATTTTGATGTCTTTAATCACTTTTTCTGTTTCTATCTAATTGACTTTGAAATTAAAAATTAAATGAAAATCTATGTAAAGAAAACTTTGCCTAAGGCTTTAAAATTTTTAAATGAAGTATTTAATTTTTAACATCTATCTAATGTGCTGACTCTTTTCTCTTGATATAAAAGTAAAAATCGTATTAAATAACCTTTCTAAGCATTGTCATTTCATCTGATTTCTTGTTGCTGCATAGGTACATAAAAAAGTGTCTTTCTAAGATGGATCTAGAAAAAAAACAAAAAAAACAGGACTTGGTACCCATCTTTAAGTACAGAAATTCTTCCAAGATTTTATTTTATATTTACCACATACTTTTGAGTTCATCCTGATACATTTTAAAATTTTATTGCATTTGCAACTTCAGCTACAACTGTTACAACAAATATCAATCATTCGTTGTAATTTTCTGATAAAGACCATTCCAACAATGAAAGCTACTTAATAGCTTCGCCGTATCACTGTTAAGCAATTATATGTATTGTTTAAAAAATTTATAATTCATATTGTTTACCAGTTTTACTTACATAGCTCAAACAGATCCAACTACAGTGTAAATACTAACTTTTTTTCTTATATAGCTTATAAAAAAAATTTAATTTCAAGATGTCTGGTACATGACAAAAAAAGAAAAAACTTTTATATTCAACAAATTTGTAGAGTTACTTTTTTCTTTTTAAATTTATTGAAAGAAGTAACTTTTTTCTGCATCAGTATATGTTGAAAACTTAGCATTTACACAATTAAATAAAAAATAGTATTGGAAAAGTTTGTAATTTTTTCCCGATTATTCATACTCATATCTTACGTGTTAAGCAATTGTTAATTATTCTCTCCAGTAGATGGCGATAGCAGCGTAGCCCCAGAGAGACGTGAGCAATTCGCTACCCCGAGCAACTCCTCTAGCTTTCTGCTTCGAAATGCATCATGGGTAATTAGCGGGTTTTATCCTAGTTCGAAGGGTCGAAAATCCACCCTGCAGTTTTCCCATCGTAAGGAAAAAGCAAGAAACGACCCTGCTTTTACCCGGGTTTTTGGCACATGTAAACGGCACTATAGAATCCATCAAAGTCAGCGTTAAAATTTTTAACCAATCGTATACCAATCATTGAACCATTTTAACCAATCAGCGCCAACAGAATCTTTGACGTTGACGCTGACGAAATCTATATGAACAGGCCCTAAGGATTTTTCCCCCGAGTCTGGCGTGACATTCCTGCAAATTTCGATGCCTCAAAAAAGAACACCAAAATAATTAGGCTTTTATGTTTGTTCCTCATAAAAAAAATTAGTTATCGAAATAATGATGACTCAGCCATTAGGATGTAACTTTTATTTTCGTTTTAATAGGCAAAAATGTAGGCTTATTATTGCTGAACAAAGATAAGTACAGTCTTTTTAATTAGCATTTTCTTAGGCTCATAATTATTCGAATGAATCTGTTATATCAGTTGAAAGATACAATCCAAAATTCAGGTTCTCGAATTCAAAAGCTGAATGAGAAATTCTTAAAATTTAATGTGACACATTCAGTTAACAATTAAAAGAAAAATATAAAATAATACTTTTATATAACTCCATCAGATCATTTGAAAAAAAAAAAAAGGCAAACATTTCAAAACGAAAGAATGACCATGGATAACATATAAATAAATTTGATCCAGATAGTCTAAAAATTATTAAAGATAATCTGAAATTCTTCATTTTCTGTTAACAATCAACTCAAAATGTAAAGCTATTTCGTATTAAATACCCAATCTAACTGATCCTGATTTAAACCAATTCACTACTTACAAACTTCATATTAGGTAAACATTTTCTTGGGTAATTTAATGAATAAACTATTATACAAAATTTCCTTAAACTATAAAACAAAACTAGTAAAATGTTTAATGATGACACTTGTAACATTAAGTACACATTTTAAAAAAGCCTTCACTGATAAATATTAAATTATTTCAATAAAACACACTTGTTCATTCATTACTTCCATGAACATCAGAAATTTTTTTTAACGCTCTCAGCGCATAAATGTTGTATAAATATGACTTGATACATCGCATTTAACATTTTTAGTTAATATTTTCTGTATAGTCTGCTTAACATGTGTTACAATTAAACAGTTAAGGATAACAATATTTTAGTTAACTAAATTTTTAAAAATAATATATTTCAGTTTCCTGACGTTCCAAATGTATAATAGCAAAAGTAAACTCAATTGTATATGTATGTTGTTACAGGGCATATGTATTTCAATGTTAAAACACAAGAGTTTATAAAAATTAAATTGGCGTGTAATGTGCATTAACCTACTGCTTGGCGACAGAAATTTTTTGGAACCAATAATGTGCCAACATCTGCATCTCGCTTGTTTGTGTTGTATTGGCATTGGCATAATTAACTTTAAAGGCTCCTGGGAGCTAGAGTTCCATACCCTCTGTATTCAATGTGGAATGTATCATGATTAACGTTCGCCAAAATTGATTATACTAGTACTGAGAGTGTGTGTAGAAAAAAAGTGAATTAAATTAAATTACAAATAGTTTAAAAAGCTTAGGTTGGTATGTAATGAAGGAATAACTGGGGGTATAGAGAAAAAATTAGTAAAAAAGAGAGAGGATTTTGGAAACAATATTTAACCTGAGACAATCGAGGAAGATTCAAAGTGTAAGGATGGTCGAACAGAGATCCAACGAGAACGAAGCAGCGAATTCTACGAAGAGAGCTAGTGGGAAATGAGTCAGTGGGAGGAGCAACATGAATGGAGCTATGGTTGATTGTTCGGATAGACAGTTCGGAAATCAGAAGTAGCTAAGCGAGTGGGGGTTTAAAGCAAGGAGAGGGAAAGGAAGTTAGCTGTTGCGAATGGGAACAAGCCCAGGGTTTATTATCAGTGTGGCCTTAGGCTGCCTGGGAAATTCTCTGGGGTCACAATCTGGGAGGTTAATTAGGTCTCCATTATTTACGACATATAGGTTATCATAAAAGTTTATTGCGAGTTCTTTGATATGGTGTATAATGGGCTCTATTGTCAAATCTCTATGAATAACTTCGTTGCGGTGGTACCAAGGGGCTTTCTTAATTCCGCAGAGGGTTTTATTTTGAATAGTCTTCAGTCTTTGTGTCTGCTGCTGAGCCCCAAACCGGAGCGCCGTAAAGTAAGATGGGCCTAAGGACAGTCTTATAGAGAAGTTTGTTTTCTATACTCATTTGGATCTGGTACAGGAAGTGAGCTAAGTCCCTAGGGCTTTATAGAATTTGTCAATGTTGAAGCTGGTGTTTTTTTTTTCCCACGTAAGTCAACTGTCAAGATACACACCAAGATATTTGCCTTCTCTCTCGAAGTACAAGAGTGACCACATACTATGACCGGTTAAGTGGAATTCTGTTAAAACTGAAGAAAATGGCCTTTGTTTTAGCAGGGTTTAATTTAATCCTCCACCGTTTGAATCAACGTTCTAGTATGTCCACGTGTCTTTGCAGGTATTTGTGCATGTATTTTGTATTTCGATTTTTTGCCAACATTGCCGTGTCGTCCGCGAACAAGGCGAGTGTTGTGTTTGTGGAGTGAGGAATGCCATTAATGAAGATGTTGAACAAAAGCGGTGCGAGCTTCGATCCTTAAGAAACTCCCACATTAATATTACGTGTGGAAGAAGTTAGTTGAGAGTAGCGGACTTTAAATGTTCTATTGAGCAGGTAGAGTGAATTAATTTAATGTCAGAAGGTAGTTTAAGTTTAATGAGTTTATAAATTAGAGCGCTGTGCCAAACCCGATCAAAGGCTTTTTCTATATCAAATAGTTTAGCACCAATCTGCATCCGATTCTGGAATCCATCATTTGCTTGTGTTGTTGCATTCATTTGTAGCTGTCTTTAGCAGGTGTGGCTTCATGTGCTAACATACCAGCTAGTTCATTAGAAAAAAAAATTTTCAACAAGATTTATTAATTTTAATAAATTTGTGTTTTTAAAAGAAAAAAAACTTACGCAGATATAATAAAGTGTTTTCTTTAAACTAAACAATAAATTAATACAAATTATTTATTAATACAATTTTAGCGTGGGTTATTTTGATATCAGACTGTTGGAAGGCATATGTGTTGCTCTAGGAAGAGAATTTGCTCATTTGTGCATCAACCACAGTTTAGCATTTAAAGGCCATGCGACAGGTATGCACATGAATTCTACTGAGGCAATTTGGTCAGCAATCAAGCACTTACCTCAAAATGACACGAATCATGTTAGGGGAGAGTCAGACTCTTATTTAAGATAATTTATATGCAAAAAGATGCACAATCATTTAATCAGTGATAATTTGTTCAGTCTTTTGACAAGGCCATAATTAAATTAACCAATTTAAAACAGGAAAAGAAGCTCCATCAAAATCATCGGAAAGTTCAAAATCAGGCAAGTGAAAATTCTTGTTTATTCTGCAGAATGCCTCAGGTAAACACTCTGCTAAAACACACCACTCAGGTGATTTTCAAAATGGTGCCAAGCAGTTGGCTAAGCCGTATTTACACCTCTAAATCCCTGTAAGCATCTAAATTAAGTTAATTGTTATTTGTTGTTTGAATACATGGTACTTTTTGGAAGCGAATAAAATTAAATTCAAACGCAAGATAACTGGTGCCTTTAGAAATTTTGTACATTGCAAATTATGATGTGATAAAATAAGAAACATAAAAAGAATTCAAAATTGATTCTTTAATCTAATCTCATTTCAGTACGATTTGAACAGACTTTTGAAGCTAAGAACTGGATAATAAAAAGTTTTCCATTCTTCGATTCACTTTCAAGCTATAACGAGTATTACATGTAATAAAGCACCAACAAAGAGAAAAATAAATATAAAATTCTAAAAAACTTATGTAAAAATTCTGAAAGCATGAGAAATATAGTGAGATTAATTCACATTTTCCCAACTTCCTTCAGTACATTACAAAAATACATACAGGCATTCAAAATCTAGTATCTGAAAACAAACCATTCTGGGTGTTTATGAAGAGAATAAATAAAATTTAGATCATATTACTAATGAATCAAACAGTTATAATATTAGTGAATCTTGAGTTTGAACAAACTCTGGATTTTATTGTGAAGATTGAAGTTTGATGCACAAAAAAGTTCCTTAACGTGCAGACATGGTGAAAAAAAGTATGAATTCATACCTATAGAGGTGAATTTACAACTGGAGCTTCAATACCTTTTGATTATTGGTTGAAGTACAATAGGAAAAATTCTATCACTGGGAGAAATATAAACAATCTCTGCAAATACAATTTGCTGCTTCTCTCATGTATATATCCACTTCATGGCTCTGAAGAGTCTATTTACAAGATATAACAGCACATAGAGCATGCAAAACATAACTCTCAATAATTAAAAGAACAAATGCCATGTTTAGCCCTTTTTTCACAGTTTTCAGCAGATTGATTAACAAATAAATAAAACTTCACTCGCATTTATTCAAGCTAAAAGATTAAGATCAAACATAACTGAAGGAGTTTGATTCAGACCAAGGGCCATAGAAACAGAAGGTAAAATACTTTTCGAAATTTTATATAAATGTAGTTTTCTTTCTTATAATCCTGTTTAATTTTGTTTAACTCATAAACAGATTTAGGGGTGAAATGATGTGCTTTTTACAAAATGTTTAAATAACTTTGTCCATCTCCAGCTCATAACTATTCAAAAGAATTTTAAAAAGAGAGAAAAGTCAACTTAAATAAATAATGAACAAGTTTTGTTCCATGATAATGATTTACACTTTACGTATAAAAATATCTGAAAGTATCTGATGATAAAAATATTAGTTTGAAAACATTTGGTCCATACATATGCATAGTCAAGAGTATACTTCGATTGTTATTTCACATATCATAACACAATAAATTGCAAACTTTAAAAATAGATTTCAAATATAGTAATATAGATCTTTCAATGCAATTATAATATGACTGTCTGTCTGGAGCTATCCAGAATTCAAGACGTCTAACCTGAAGGCTGGTAACTTACCAACTGAATCATCCCAACAATATAATAAAATTATTCTTTATTAATCCATTGACACAGCAGAGAATATTTGTTTTATGCTTCAAAACAGTTTTTCATGCACATTCCAACAATAGGGCATTACTCTAACAACACCACCAAGCATTAAAAGAACCAGGATTCATACCTGGGTCTCCCTAACACAAAGGTAACAATAAAACCAACTGAATTTCCTGGAGAAGTGACAAAGGGTTATTTTCACTAACTTCCATCAGAATATTTCAAAATTTAATTCTAATTTAATTAAACTAGGTTAAAAGTTGAAGAAACTAAGCAAAAACCTGAGAAATAACTTTTAAAATTTGTGTTGTATTTCAAAATTATCTTTCATAGCTACACAATATCAATTCACTAATATTTGATTCTTTGAAAAGATAAAAACTAGAAATCTGGGTTATCTCTTAATATATATAAATAAATAAAATAATAATAAAAAAAATATCTTTAAATATGCCAAAACATGACAAACATTAATATACTTCACTTAAAAAAGCAAATATTTTAGAAAATGAAAATAAAAGGAAATTATAGAGAAATATAATACCTTCAGAAATATATAAAAAATTACTTAGAAAATACAAATTTGTAATTTCCGATAATTTTAGACTTAAGAAAGTCATCGATTCATGCAGACATTTTACACTTATTTATTCAGTAAGGGCACTAGACTGTTTTTTCTTGAAATTAAAAATATATGTTTTTAGGGATAAAAGTTTGCATAGATGCATCTCATCTCACTTATGAAAGTCTAATCCTTTGTATTTTATAAAGCAAGCTTTCATAAGTTTCAAACTCTTTTAGGTAAACCTCTCTTAAAGACAATAGGATTCAATCAAAATGCATAGTCTACCAAAGTAAAATATTTGTTCTGTTTAAATCAAAATTTAAAATATTTGAAAGAACTGACAATTTAAAAAAAAATGCTTCTATTAAAATAGGCAATGAAAAACAAATCAGTCTTTTTTGGCCTTAAGTGAAATTTTTAATATTTCACTGTTTAATAACATTATTTAGGTTCTGTACTGCAATACTTGGGTTTCCTAGGCAGAGTTAAAATAATGAAAACAGCCATTTCTGCTACAAAAAGGAAATAAATATAGTTAAGAAAATGCTGCTCTATACAGTACTCAGAGGATGTTCTGCTGAAGAATCCCAACAAATCAAAACTCCTAACTATAAATATAACAGAGTTGCAAGTTCTTACACAATTCATTAACCATACTTTCTTTTAACATTTTGCATGGACAGTTTACAATAAATAATTTGTGTTTCATGTATCTGTGTACCGGAGGTAAAAGGCACTAAGTCACAATTGAATTTTAAATGAGAGCTCAAAGAAATCCACTTAATACTCTTTACCTTGATACGACGAGTGGACATGGTGTTGTTTCAAACTGACAAGGTCTCTTCTATAAAAACATTCGAGTAGAGCTTTGCACCACTGACAATAGTGCAAAAAAGAATGAAATAAAGTTAAAAAGTCTAGTTTTAAAAAATGGACTTGGTGCCTTTTTACCTCTGGTACACAGATATAGAACTAAACATCAGCTTCAAAATTTAAAATATGACGAGTTAAGAGGCTATGAAATTAACAGGTTATACCAAATTATAATATAGTCTAAACCTTCTTTCATAAATCTTCTATGGTATTGCTAGATATTAAATATTTTTACCTGGGTTAAAAAGTGCAAAGAACTGAGAGTGAAGATTTAATAAAAGATGAAAGACCATAACTTCCCTACATTGATATATTTATTGAATATTGCTAGGGTGGTCAACTTGTGAACAGCTACCATTGACTTTCATTCTCAAAAAAACCTTCGCAATCACCCTAGATGCTCAAATACTTCTGCAATTGAATAGAAATATGCAAGCTTACATTTACCCCATACCTGACAAAACATAAACTTTAAAGCTAAATTTACACTAAAATTGGCCATCAATGCAGACTTATTTTTTCTTAAAATTTTTTTGTCCTAAAGCATGAGATTTTATTGTTATAATTTCAATTTCCAAATAAAATACTTATTTGGAACTAATTACTTATTAATTACTTTTTTAATCAAAATTTGTTTTTAAAGAAAATTCTAGGCATTTAAATGTTTCCTCAGGTTTTTTCTTTCTTTTTCTTTTAATTACTATGTCTGACTACTTTGCTCTCATACTTGCTATGCACAAAAATGCTGAACCCCCCATTAATATTCCTTAATTACTAAAAAACAGACAAAGTAAGGTCTAAAAAATATTTAATTACAATTAAAAATTAAGAATCACATAGCTACAGAGGTAGTGAAGAGTTTAAACTGAAAATGTGAGATCCTTAAGTAAAAGCAATCCATCAAAAAACTTCCTTTAACTGACATGCAAGGCCACTCTTTATATGATAGAGTCATACAGATTCAAGTTTGTTCTTATTAATGTCTCAAGATTATTATTTAAAATTCATGTCTCAAGAATATAATTGAAAATTTAAGAGAAAGTGTTTCATCAAGAATTCATATTTGAGAATGAAAAAAATAATAGTCTGTGATGTAGATTCTCAAAATGTGGGTCACGACCCACCAGATAATGATTATATTACAGCAAGTTGGTCACAAATAAGTATCGCTTTGGAAAGTGGATCACGGTTAATAACAGTTAGAGAACTATTGGTCTAAGAAATACTATGATTAATGAAAAATAAATTTTTTTTCGAAAGCAAGTTTCACAACTTACTTATGAACACAGACACAAAGAAAAAGAAAATTTTAAAAATACAAGCTAAACTCAAATCAAACTCATTTAAGAAATTCAACAGTTTAATTTTTTAACCATCACAATTTCTATTATTGCTGCAAAAATTACAAAAAAGAAGAGAGAGAATCTTCATTTTCATTTGTTAACAGCTTAAAAAAAATTTTTAAGGCTGAAACTGTAAAATCCTACAATTTTTTAAAATGTAATAAAATTTTGGTTTCTATGAAAAATAATCTGTTGAACCGAAATTTGAATTGGGGAAGATGGACTTTTCATGATTTTTTAATGCATGTAAAATCTCATCAATAACTAGGGAAATATAATCAACTAAGCAGCATGTTTAACACAATATTCTGGTGAGCAATACTTTACACCGCCTATAAATGCATAATACACTATTTAAAGCCTAAATAATATGGCTAAGTATTAATAGAGAACTACTGCAAAAAAAATAGTTTGGCACAAACTATCTTTCAATACATAGGCATTTAAATTAATTTACAAATCAATAATGATTGTTTCCTATTCAAATAAGTATAAATATATAGTATCAGTCTTTGTCATTATAATACAAAAAAATTAAGGTTATGTAAATTTTATAAAAGGAAGATTACCTTTAAATAAAATAATACTGATATTACAAGAATATCACTAAATATATTTAATGCCTAAACATGAGTGTTAACATTGTAGCACTGATCATTCAAAAAGTGTGTGGGGTAAAAAACTTTGTAGGAAAAGAACTAAGATGAGATTGGTTCTTGGAGTAATTAATAAACATTTGAATAAGAATAAAGCATAAATGACACAGCATTGAGCAACACATTAACACTTCTCAAGGTTTAATACAAAATAATTTTAATTATTAAATATGCATAGTCTCAACAAAATTTAACATGCACTAAGTCTCAACAAGTATATTAGGTTCTAGTTATGTGCCAATTTTTTTACAATATAACAAATATAAACCCTAAAAAATTTGTAATTTCAGAAAAAATAGTTTCATAAAAATGAATTGTATCTTAATGGTACACTTGAGTGCACCATAAACAATGATCTTCAAAACTATAATAGAGTATTAGTCATATAAAAACTAACATAATATTGGAACATCTAAATATATTACCTCAAAGGTCTCGAGTAATATATAACATTATAAATAAATTAATAATTTATAAATACTAAACACTTACATTAATGAAAAAACAAACAATTCATTTCATCTACTCTATAACTTCGCACTGTCAATCTTAATTCCGATTTAGGTAGCAATATGATTCAATTCAATGGATATCACTCAACCTATACAATAAATTGTTAAAACATACATAAAAAAACAATCTACACTACGAAAAAAAAAAAGTTGACCATAGTATAATGAGGAAGTAAGGAAGTAATAGCCTCCCCTTTACCATAAGGACTTTTGCACTTGACTCATATGATTGAAGCCATATAAAAGTAAAAATTCTAAGACAACAATATTTCTACGACAATGTCACAAACAGGATTTTCCCTACATTTGAACATGAAAATGAATGAAAACCAGAACACATCACACAATTTTCAACATGCCTAGTTTAAAAATTAAAGTGACATGAAAATGTTTTTTGACTTCAATGATAAGTTTATACATTAAGTGATGTAATTTTTTTAATTGTTCACATCTGATTGCCAGCACTCTATGATATTCATTACAATTACAACCTGCAGCAAAATTTCACGATATATATATCTATCTTTTATTACCTAAAAATAATTATGCTCTTAAATTTTACTGGAGTGTGCTTTTACAATAATATGAATATTGCAATCTATAACTTTCATAAAAATATTTTCAAGTATATAATACCATAGAAGTGTCAATTTAAAGCAAAAGTAACTAGAACACATAAATTTGATTGACTCTATTACATACAAAATATCAATGTACTTTTAAAAAATACAATTTAGTTTAAATATAAATTATAACAGCTGATATTTCTTCCTTTGTAATTCCTATATTGATTTAAAACACCATTTAGAAAGAAATATGTCTTTGGCTAATACAGCAAAAGCAGTTCTTTTCATTTCTCCCTTCCAACAAGTTAATATTCAGTAAAATACATTATAACCATGAATTGAAACAGTTCCATTATATAACATGAATAAATAATTTTCAAGATGACCTTCAAAAAGGAATATAAATATATCTGAAAACTCTCCTACACAAAGTGGGCTATCAATCATCAACCCAGAAATGTTTTAAAGGTTCTAGGGTGACATTCCTTAGCTTTGCTTGGCTTTCACAGGCACAGCGTAAGACTTCATTAATCTCTCTAATCTGTAGAAATTCTATAATAAATAGAAAACACATTTTAAATAAGATTTTGGATAAGTAAATACCGAATATGCATGTGAGCATAGTTTTAATTATATATACATAGATAATTTTATATATACAGATAGAAACTCAGAGCGAAAAATTGGAAAATTTATTGTTTTACATAAATTTTATGTACTAGAAATTTTAAATATTTCCAAGCACAAATAATATAAAAAGTTAAAAGCAACTGATACCAAATGACATATTTTTACACAGCTTTGTTACTTTAGCTGTGTTTGCAGTAAGTTATGCAGTTATGAGTTATGCAGTTATAAGAAGTTGCAGTTATGAGATAAATAGCTCATAAAACATACAACATGTACAAAAGAAGACAGGAAATAAAAAATCACTAATTTTCTCATACTCATTTTCAGTTTCAAATAGAGTTTTCAAACTCTTTACATTATGTTCAAGTTTCCATAAATGTGTTTTGTTTGCTTTGTGGCAGGCGTCCACACAAAATTATACACTTGTTGTTTCTAAGGTTCCTGTGTACTAACCCTACTAGATTCACTCACCTCAGTATTAACCTACAGAGAAAATTTATCCAAGGATTGCTGATTTGGATTGAAAGATTTTTTATTTAGACTGTACTCAGTAACAGAGAAAGAAATTTGACACCTTGGGGCATTTTTTGTTTTTTTAAAAATATAAATAATATTTTCAAATTCAAATTATTCGGGGAAAAAAATCTGCTATAGTGTGTTTTAAAAACTAAATTACTTTGGTGGATGAAACTTATAAAATGAATCTTGTTGCAATGTGAAAAAAAGTTCAGGCTATCTGAAAATACCATTTTTATTGGATTATCGGCATTTATGTAGCTGGAAACAGTAGACAAATTTTCTCCATATGTTAACATTAAGGTGAGTGAATCCAATAGGGTTAGTACACAGCAGTCTTAAGTTACAAAAATAACATACATATGGGATGTGGATATTTATGCAATTTGATTATACAATACACAATTACACAGTTAGAAATATCACCTACAAATACTCTACAACAGGAAATTTCAAATCAATATAAGGAGAATGCTTTACTGCCGTATAATCAAATGCATTATAACTTTTTAATAAAGAAAGTGAACTTACAGTAATTAAAAGATAAATAACACCTAAATAACTTCCAATAACCATCGCAAGGAACAAGTCAAAAATAGCAGGCTTTACTCTGAAAATAAATGTTAATTTCATGAATAAATATCTTTACAACACTCAGAAATATTTTATAAATACAATTAATAAATAAAAATTTACACTTATAAAATTAATAATTCTAACTCTTAATTTTAAAAAAAAATATGGAAGATTTCACAAATCAGTTAACATCTGTAACCCCATTTTATGCTTGTGACACACAAATGTTCAGACAGTCTAAGATGAAAGAATGTTATGAGCCACTTATAATTCAATGGAAGAAAGAAATAAGATGTGCATTATTTTGTCATTTTCAAGTGCAATAATGTCCTTTCTTGTCATCAGTCATAGCTAATGAATAGGAGCAAACATACTGTAAAAGACGAATCATCCACCTATTTTTCAAATGGATTCACTTTCTTCTTCTGAGTGTAAAAGTATTAAAGAGTATGAGCAAATTAAAATTGCTTACGAAGATTTACCCTGTATTAATACTAGATAGGGAGAAAATGCTCCAAATACTTTGCTGGTATTAACACATTAGCCGCGACTAGCAACATTTGCTTGCACTTTCAATTTTGCTACAGCTTTCCAACCTTCTTATATTATGAACACTCAAAAAAATACAATTATAGCATACAAATAATTATGTCTGCTTCATCATTATGATTTTTTTTTAAACATTATAAAAGAACTAAGACAGAAGATTGAAATATAAAAAGCTGGAGCAAGATGATGACTTTAATTGTTCGGTAAAGATAAAATGAACTATTTTCACTAAAGCAGGGGTTCTAACCTGTGGCTCACATGCAGCACAAAGCAAGTATTAGTGCTGCCCAGAAAGAGAGCTCAAAGTGAAAAGAAATATCAATAGCTCGCCTTGGCAATGATGGAAGGCTGCCACTACAGATCCTGCTTTGTTCATTCAACAAATCAACAATACATCAGTTTAAATATCTTTAATTCTATACAAAATTCCATATGTAATTTCTGTATATTCATTTCATTACAAAATTGAAATGTGAAGTTTTTACAGATTTAATATTTTATATTTGTAATGATATTAAAATTAGTATGCACAAAAGTGAAGCACACTAAGAGTCAAATTAGAACCAAAATATTGGATGAACATCTTGAGAACTTCCTGAGAATTGCGACCATCTCAATTGACCCAGATATTGATGCATTAGTTTCTCAAATTCAATGCCAAATATCACAGTTTTATGTTATCTTTAATATAATTTATAATGAAATAAATATAACTATATATTACACTTTTTTTACTCATCAACTATTTTTAATGGTATATTTTTGTGTGGCCCAAAACAATTAGTCTTCTTTCAGTGTGGCCCAAGGAAGCTAAAAGGTTGGACACCCCTGCACTAAAGCAAGGACATTAAAGAGATAATTTAAAAATGGTGAAAGGCTGCCTTGACCACATGTGTTGCATTACTGGTCTTTCTAATACAGTAAATTCCGGTTATTTGGACCACATCGGGACACGATGATTTTGGTCCTAATAACTGACTGGTCTGATTACACGAACATGCACTATTAGGATTATGCAATAGGATTTGTTTGGTTAATTAGGATTCGGTTTGAATAAGCAGCTGGTCTGATTAACCGGTGGTCCAATTAACCGGATTTGACTGCATTTACATGTTTCAAAAGAAAATTCAAAATGTTAACTATGAATAATTAATCAAGCAATTCATAGTTCAAGCACTACACATAGAGCTTCCAATTTTTATCAAATATATTTTTACAGACATTTTCCAGATTTTATACTCTGGGGTGACACACAGAAAAAATAAATAAAAATCTCTAAATTATAAGATCTTAGTTTAGTGACATTAAAAAATTCAACAACTAAAAATAACATTCAGTCAGCATACAAATAGTTCCAAATTTATTAATTGCTCCATAAATTTGGAATGATTTTAGGTGACATAACAGAAAGCTCCATGAGCATGATTAAATTATTAACTACAATGCATGCTATTAAAAGTTAAAACTTAATCGTATACAAGTCATATCTATATTATTTCTTTTAATAACAGATTATTTAAGAGATTGTGCAAAAAAAATTAAAATATTCTAACTCAGTTTTACTTTGTTCACCATTTTATGCATTCATCTTTTAAATAGTGCTAAAGTAGTTTTCATATACTTCAAAGGTAAAGGTGACAAATGAAGAATTCTAGAATCCTTCTAAGAAAAAAACCAAGTGTGTCACTTAGTTGCTATAAATTTCTTCAACCATTCTATTTAATAAGTTCTTTATATCAAATAATCCACATTAAGAATGTTAACTTAAGTACATGTTATTTTTTATCAGATTAGTCTATAACATGTAACACAGAATAGATTTAGAGGAAGAAATAAAACCTCTGAAATTTACTTATAAATTGTCTGTTTTGCATATGTTTATTTTAAATATAAAAGAAATCTATGAATTTTTTTTTTTACAATGTAACAACAAAATTTACATACCTATAGGCATTCATTTGAGTAGAAACAGGTTCATAAAACATCAATTCGGGTTCTCTGGTGGGGAAAAAAATTCATTCAAAAGATGCAAGAGTTTGAGGGAAGAAAAGGTGTGAAACAAACGAAAAGAATGTTGCAATTCAATATTTTATAAGGAAAATTTTTAAAATGTTATTAAAAACAGAATGTAACACCTTCCTGAAACTCTTTCAATTAAATAACTTCACAATATTTATTTATAGTTTTGATAATAGATCAATTTATAGTTGTCTCTCTCAAAAAATGAACCTCATTATGCAATGTACTTCAACAACATTAAAATATTTTCAGAAAGGTTATATAATACAAAACTCACATTAATTTAGCTAAAATAATTTATGTTTCATTATTTTACACAATAAACAAATAATTACTATTCTGCTAGTAATTCTGTTTATATTTAATTTTTGTTTACTTTAACAAATTGAATAGTTACCAATCAGACGTAGATGACATACAAAGCAATAAAAAAAACTTTATAACTGCTGGGAAGAACAAGAAAATCAGATTTTGCTCTGAAACTTGACACACCAGGTAGTGCTACTGTGCTACGATGAATGAACCAAAACATTTTTCCCTTCCCTAAGAGTCGGTTAGCGATTTTTTGTACATGGCTAATGTGTCGCATGCATTCAACGAATGCTTCTTACATCTACAAGATGTTTCCTACAAGATGTTCCTAAAGTTTTCCTTTCTTACATCTACAAGATTAGTTATCTTTCATTCCCGTGAATCAACTGTCACAAGAGATCCCTCGACCAAGAGACTGACTACAAACCAAAGGTAGGACAAACTTTAATATTCATCATCTCAGAATCTTTACGCCTTCGGACAAAGTCCAACAATAACTTATATAATCTCTATAGTTACAAGATTATTTACAGTAACAACATAACAATATTAAAAGAACACTTTTTCATTCAAGAAAAGTTAAACTGAGTAAATTCATCAAAATATCATGAATCCCCTTCAATAATGTTTGTGGCAGCAATATACAGTTAAGTTGTACAAAGTGTTACAATAACTGAAGCTCAGATTCCCTATGAAGGAAGGTTTAGAAGTAGAAATTTCTATTTGTAACTGCAGCTAAAAAGGCTTTAGATGAGAATTTTTTCTTCTTGGTCATACAAATTTTTCTTCACAATGTCAACCAAATAAGAAGCAAATGTTGCAACAATATTATTGACTATATTTTTCAACAATTTAGATAAACAATAATTACCTTTTATCTGGTCTAAAAATAGAATATTTGACATCTTTCAAATACCGCATCATAGCTTGTTCTAGGGATGATATCAATGGATGTTTTGTGGATCCAGATACAAGTATTTGGGCACTACGAGGTTGTGATGATAACTGATCTATCCAAGCTTGAAGATATTCTTTCCTGATAGACTAGAATAGAAAAATGTTTGAAAATTATTACTGAAAAACCAAATTGCCTTCACTTGAATTCAGTGACAATAATAAAAAAAAGTATAATGATGATAATATAATAAAAGGCTGATTTAGATAATATTTGAAAGTGCTTAAAAAAACAAGTGGGAAAATACTGCAAAGTTCAATTAAATTGCACTTTGTAAACATTTAGCACAAATGTCATTAATATTCTTATTTCATTTTTTATGAGTTTATTACATAAATATTCATTGACTTGCTCTGGAGTTTTTAGCATATTAAGTAACCTTACCTTTCAGCAACATTTCTAAAACCAACAAATACATGAACCTAATTGCATTTTAAAAAACACAAACTAATAAACCTGCCCAAATATAATAATTCAATCTATAAAGCTGTATATTCATATAATACATATGAGGCAAACATGAGAATAAATATTAAGATTATCACTTAAATATTAAGATAACAACATAAAGACTTTAAACTTAGAATATCTGGTTTTTAGACTCATGTTTCCAAGTAATACATAGGACTATCTCAGTAATTCTCAACCACTGTGCCGCAAGTGTACTGCCACTATGAATACAATAAGCAATGTCATAAGCAATACATAAGCAATGTCAGACAAGTAGTTCAATCAGTTATACCTTCCTAGTGGGGAGTGGTGCCACAAATAAGCATGACTATTACAGTTCTGGACTGGTAACACTAGACTATTACAGTTCTGGACATTTAAATCTGGATCACGAAATGAGAGAAGCATTATCATTTTTACACCCAAATATAAATGAAGTTATCAAAAAACAACAAGCTCAAATTTTGCATTAAGTGTAATTTGTAGTTAAATAAACATTGTTTACTTTGTAATGCAATTTCACTTTATATTTCAATGAAAATTATTTCTTTTTCTTTTTTTATGAAATATATTCTAGGTACATCAATCAATTATCAAAGTAAAATTCTTTTTATCTTAATGTTATTGTGTTGCCAAATTTTTAAATTATTAAAAGTGTACCATGACGAAAAAAAGGTTGAGAATCACTGGTCTATCTTAAATTTGGTGTTTGACATGAATCTTTCTTTATTTTTATAATAAATAAAATGTACAATTTTAATTTTACTACAAAAAGAAATTGGATGCTCACTCTCAGAACTGTTAACATCAATCAGTAGTCTCAAAAGAAAGAGAGAAAAAAGCTGCAGATAATAAGCAGTTGCTGATAATCTGTACCAAAAATTCAAAATTTTTTTGGCATATAATCCATGTAATATTTTATATGTCAAAAGGAAGTTATGGTTATGAAAATTTTCAGGCCCAATACACCTTTCATTTAATAAAAAATCTCATTGTTAAACATGATTTTCCAAAAACAACTAAAAAGGGAAGTTTTCAACAGAATTTACAAAAGAGACAATTAGTACATGAAATCTACCATCGAATGACACTAACATTTCATGAGAAAAAAAATCTGCATTAACAGGAAATCAACTTGTACATTAACTGACACACATGATCAATTCATGATTAATTCAACTCTTAAAAATTTATATTCAAATCTGATGTTAATTTATCATAAAAACAGGTATATAAACTGAAGAAAAAGAATAACTTTCATGTATGACACTTACCAAACCTTCAGAAAATATTCCTGTACTAAATGACTCTCCACTTAGATTATACATATGCCTGGCCAATGATTCAGCAATAATTTTAACATTTCTAGCAAGCTTATCAACATTCACATGTTGCCTGAAATTGAAAGCATAGTAATCAAAATGCACAATAGTTAATACTAAATATTTAAAATTGAACTCTAAAAATTGTTAAAATTTATAAAGAAACCAAAAAAAGATATATTTATGAAGATATGATCAGCCTAAATAAATAAATTTAACAACAGGGGGGCCACAGAATACAAAAATAAAACCTAGAGATTAAATCCTAAGAGAAAAAGGAACTATCATATATATATATATATATATATATATATATATATATATATATATATATATATATATATCTTTCATTTAGAAAGGAAACAGCCCCTTAAAAACAATAAAAGAAATAAACTCTTACTGAACTGTTTCAGAAATTTGATACATTACATGAAAATCAATTTATAATATTCAGTGTTATCCATATCATGGAATGCCAGAATTTTGTAGATGCAACAATAGCAGTATGCAACAAGTGCTATTGTTGCATCTACAAAATTCTGGTACTTTTGTAGATGCAACAATAGCAGTATGCAAAGTGTATGCAACAATAACGACAAAAAAAATTAAATTAAAAATAATAATAATAATAATAATAATTAAAAAAATAATAATACTGGAATCAAAAATTCTGAGACCAGTGAATTCAGATATCCAAATTTTGTGTCATATATCATTCCTTAACTGGAAAGAAAGCAATTTTAAAAATTGCCTTCTCTCCAGTAATAAATTTTTCATCGTGAGGTAAAATATATACTGAACTTAAGAACATATATGCTTCATTTCTGGATAATTATTCTAAGCACTTTAAAATAAAGTATAAGAACAGGCATTCAGGAACCATCTTTCGTCATTCTTCTTCCCAATTTTCTATTGAGCCTCGAATAAAGAAAATTTTATTTCTCAGGGTAAGAAAGGCAAACATACTAACTAAACTAAATCTTCTAAACTTGCATTTCAAACAAAAGAAAAAAATACAACATATTTTCCTCTGGAATATCAAAGTATTAGATGAAAATTAAGGCAGTAAAAACAAAGTAATAAAATTAAACTATTCCAAAAAGCACAAACATAAATCAAATATATACTCATAAAGAAAAGATATTTTTACCTTGTATCTAAAATCGTTGTCTTCTTAAGAGAACGGGGAGACTGTAAATGGGATAAAGTAAAAGCAGGCAGCCTTCTAATGCTGAATCTCTCATGTTCCCAGGACAAAAGCTCATCAGCAAGATTAATTTTCTTATGAACTAAAGAAACATTAACAGGTTCTGTGGATTGGGATGCAGCATACTGCAGCTCCTACAATTAGAGAAATGAGTTCAAATTCTTTCCCTTGATATATTAAAATAACACATGCAATAAATCAGCTTAAATATAATTTTTTTTAAATGTCACAGCAAAACATAATAGAAATCTCATCAGAAAAAGAACAAACAACTGTAATCCATATTTAGAAAACACAACATATATCTACTAACATCAAAAAGAACGTATCTCACATGAAAACTTTACTTATCACTAATATTTAAAGTAAACCACACAGTCTAAAATAATAATGGTAGGCTGTATGGTGATATATGGGAAAAATTTCTCTTCTATAGACTACAGAATTTAAGTAAGAAAACAAACCAATTTGTTTTGTTCTTTTCTTTGTAAATTAAAATTTTTCTTGTATTGCAAGTAT
Source organism: Dolomedes plantarius (assembly GCA_907164885.2). Taxonomy (NCBI): domain Eukaryota; kingdom Metazoa; phylum Arthropoda; class Arachnida; order Araneae; family Dolomedidae; genus Dolomedes; species Dolomedes plantarius. The sequence continues at coordinate 194,931,144 of OU015497.1, forward strand.
CATACAGCATTATCATGACTTTTCACTTCATTTGTTATGTTCAAAATAAAGACAAAACTTTGTTTAAAGATTTATTTTTTATTTTTTTCATTTTAGTCGATGGGCTGCATTAAGGAAAATGCTCTTAACTAAAATTTAAAACACGAAGTCTTGAGACCTTTACAGGATTATATCTTTCATGACATTATGTATCTAGGCTGCTGCAATGAATTAAAGAATTCCAACCACAAGCAAGCTGCTTCATGGGAAAATGTGCTCAGTACAACTTTTATATCAATAGTTTAAACTCATTAAATTCATATATCTACATAGGCTATTAGAATCAAATACTAAAATGGAATTTCATTTTTAATGAAAAATTGACCTTTTTCCTTTCACTCAAATACAAACGTTAGCTTTTGTGAAGGTTTCTCTTTTTCTCCTTCCCATTACAATAAAATGAGAGATGGCAGTAAGTTTTTGAAAATAATTGTGTAACAAATCTGTGCTTCTTATATAACCTTGTGAAAAACCATTCATTTCAATTTGACGATAACTATACTCGGGGCAAACCTAACCTGAGAGCACTAAACATACTACAACGACCAATTTACACCTGCAACGGAAATAACTCCCCGCCGCTACAAAATGTGGATTGCCATATTTGGCCTTTTATCACCCATTAAGAAAATTATGAAGGTTTTAAATATTTAGGCTTTAAGAAAACAATCATATGTTTTGATTTCTATTTTCATGTAATCAATGCATTTTGAAACTTTTAACCATGCATTGTTCTACTTACTATTTCCCGAAGTAATGTGAGGAAATTTAAGAAATCCTCAATAAAATTTAGAGCCCAGTTTACTTTTATAAATACGGTATCATACAAAAATTTATTATTATAGATGCAAAATAATATTAAAGTGTGGTTTTCAATTATAGATTTTTTTTCATTGCATGTATTGTACAGATTATTATCAGAGTTTCGTCAAGTTCAGTTTGCGGATTTATGCAAGGCATTTCTTACATATCCTATTTTTTACAGAATTTTGTGTTTATTTCGGATATAAGTGGTCAGTTCTAGAAATGATGGATTAAACATAAAACGATTATATAAGACCTTTAGTTATGGAAAAAGTATTTAAGCCAGATTTAATTTACAAAGCAAAAATATCTACAAATAAATATTTCAAGATTTTTTTATCAGTAAAATCCTTTATGATTTGATCAAATTTTAATATCCTCAAGCTCTATAGAAAGTATTGCAATACTGTTTAGCCTCTACTGCAATATTGTTGGTCTCAGGTATGTTTTAATTAATTTTAATCTAGAAACGCTTCTGTGCCCGGTCCCTATTTGGAAAGCCAGCAGCTCTATCATTCGTAGCAAGGAATTTTAGAATTTTTATGGGTTTCAGACATATTAAGATGGAAGAAGGCTTCCATTTCTTCAACCAGCATATTGAGATAAACATATAGGTACAGGACAAAATAATAGGAACACCCATTTCGAAATGTGTCGTAGTTCGACTGTCCAATACAGCCCCACCACGTGTCGCAACAGTCTGCCATCTAGTGGTGGTGATAGGGAAGGTATCAGTAGAGCATTTGCCAGTGTGACAGTTGTATGAGAAAATTCTGTTCCCAACAAAACGCCATTATGTCCGACCTGTCCGACGTGTGAAGAGGCATGACTATTGAGTGCGCCTAGCTGGAGGGTCCGTGTCGAGAACAGCCAACCTTATGGGTGTTTGAAGGGCCACTGTATCCAGGGTTATGATAGCCTGCACAAACCTGGAAAAGGTGTCTTCTGCGAAGCAGAACTTTAAGCGAATATCAAAGTTGACTGACCGGGATAGACAAGTGTTGAAGAGGATAGTAGCCTGAAAGCGCAAGACTACACTATCGCAGATAACCTCCAAGATGAACACCCATCTCCAGAACCCTGTATCCACCAAAACTATTCAACAGAAGCTGCATACTGCGACCATTTATGGCAGAGTGGCTATTCTAAACCTATTAGTGCCGCCGGAATGCTATTGAACCACAACAGGCCACAACAGTGGTGCCTAGACCACCAAAACTAGACATAACAGCAATGCAAACAGGTCATCTGGTCTGACAAATCCTCATTTACATTATTTCAGTCCACCGGACGTGTGTTCGTCTGGAGAACACCGAAAGAAGCATTTCATGTTGACTGTCTGGTTCCTACCGTGAAGCATGGAAGGGGCTCTGTGATTGTATGGGGCACGATATTGTGGCGTCGCTTGGGGCTACTCTTAGACACAAGGAGGAAGATCACAAGCATTATCGCAGTATTCTCGCTGATCATTTCCATCCTATGCTTCAGATTTTGTTTCCTGGAGAACGTCCTGTGCTCCAAGATGACAATGCCTCTATTCACACGATTCGTTGTGTTACAACATGGTTAGATAAGCATAATGATGAAATGGAACATCTCCTGTGGTGACCTCATTCCCCTGATCTCAGCACCTTTGAGCATTTGTAGGATTTTTGAGAACAATGTCCGTGCTCGGTTTCCTCTTCCACGCACACTACTTGAGCTCGAGAGACTGCTGTGCATGAGGAATGGGGGCGAATTCCCTTGAACTTTGTGCAAAACCTTTATTTGTCAATCCCACGTCGAATGCAAGTTATAGTTAAGGCCAAGGGTAGCCCAACCCCCTACATATAAAAAATTTGCATTCTTTCACAGGTGTTCCTATTATTTTGTCCTGTACCTGTATGCATGTTTTATATACTTCGTTTAGTCATTATTCTCAATAATTTTTACTTCTGTTTACGCAATTTTCTTTTAGAGATTTAAAAAAAAATTTCCTAATCTAATAGGTCAAATCGGCTAAAAGCTGGTCCTGCCTTTTAAAGTGTTATGATGACTACACTAATGACCTCTTCCACTGAAAAATCACATACATTAAATTTTTTCAACACTTTATAAAATTTCCCATTTTTCGCAATTTAACTAGGGGAGTATTTCGTCAAACTCTAATTTCATCCTTTGTGAAATATCTTCTCATAACTTGGTTTTTGTTAGCCATATTTTTGCCCAGTTTAAAAATTAAATGAAAGCGTGAAAGATTTTTTGCTTAGTTGCAAGTTTATTACTTGGAAAATAGACCTAAGAAATCAGCGTTTAAACATTTCAGATTGTTCAGCAATCACGGCAGTTAATATTCCAATAGGTATAGTGTTGAAAATTTCCTTCCTATTGTTAACTGCAGATGTGTATTCCTCCCCACTTGTCTCTTGAAAACACTGCCTTTTCTTAGGGTAAACCATTACCCAGTGGCAGGAAGTAACAGACCTAGGGTTACCAAAATTCCACATGCACATTGAATGCCAGATACTCCTGCCAAGGAAATGAAGCCTTGTGAATGGTCAGATTATTCTATGACGTTACATTCTCTCTCGTATGCTGTATTCCGCATTTTTTACTAAATACATGAAACACCACATTTTTGTTGCCCAAATATGTCTACGCTTTATCAGTTAAATCCTTATTTTAATGATTTATGTCTGAAATGTACCTTTAATCAATTCTGTTAATAGGAAAAAGTGCGAACTATATCGCAATCGTGGAATCATACTGCTCTAGTGTCCCACCTGTATTCAGGTTAGGTATGCCCCGAATGTAATAAGATTTGAACTCCTGACAGAGGAAGAAATTCAATTAAAATCAGCATTAACAAAAGCACCTTCCCACATAATATAGATAAAGCATTAAAGGTACAAAGTTCTTAGTCTGAAGAAAACTTCTAAATTTTCCAGGCTTATAAGACTTTCTAAGAACTCTGATTCAGATACATTAATTTTAAAAAGCATGAACTTGCTAATTGCAAAAGATTAATCCTCAATTACATATAACAAACTTAAGAGTAGGAATACCTTATAAAAAGTATCTCCAGGACTGCCCTCTTTAGGAGGCTTGGAAACATGTAAATACATGTTATCATCATCCCCAATAGAATCGAGACAAAGTGTATACAATGCCTCTGGAAGAAGGCTACCATCTGCAAGATATTTTAAAAATAAAGTAGATGATTCTGTAATATTAATAGTATCATGATTCTGTAACAAAGAAGGTCAAATTTAAATAATACAACAGAGAGGAAAACCAAAAGATGGAATTAAAATTCAATAATAAAGGCAGGATATGAAAATCACTTTTAACACTAGTATCAGAAATACTACATTAAATGGGCAAACAAATTTATCCAAGGGGAAAAAAAAAGCTCTTAGTCAATACAAGGTTTTTTTATTTATAGAAATCAAATTTTGCTAAGAGAAAAAACTTTTTATTTACACTAAGGTAAATTTTGTTGGATTTTTAACAAACTTTACAAAGTAGATTGTCCTACAACTTTATGCATTGAAAATAATGTCACTTTTTCTATAGGTAGAAAATTAAGTGATAAAAATTAAATTAAACTATGGGAGGAATAAATAATTATAACATACAGAAAACACTTTTCAAATAACAGCAAGATTGTGGCTCATGTATTTTATTAAGTTCTACAACAACCAATTTTCATGATAAAAAAATAAAGTTATTCAAAAAAACATTTTAAACTCTTTGCAAACCAAACATCACACATAGATGTTACTGGTTAGTTTAGACTTTACTGACATGATAATTATAGGAACATCTATAAAAATTAATGAAGTACCTGAACTATCAATATTATCTTCAATCCATTTTTTTGTACCATGGTAATTGAATTTGCCTCCTCCAGAAAGTAGAAACAAAAGATTAAACCTGTAAAAATCATATTATACATTAATGCAATTAATCCAAATTAATTTTCTTTCAAGAAAATTTTATTTTGGCTGAGAAATATCCTAATTAGCTAACAAGGGGTTGCATTTTGCTAATGTCTCAGATAAAACAATTTAAAAAAGAAAAAAAAAGGATGACAAAGATGAGGGCTTTAGAAGTACCAACACCAAGAAAGAAAGAGGGGGAAAAATCCTAGGCTATAATTTTGCTCCTCTTTCATTTTCCATTCCAAGGCAAATTTCTTAAAATAATATTTAGACTACATGTACAATTGCAAGGTCACATGATTTAACACTCAAGTTATTGGAAATCAGATAAATTTTGTAGATAAAAGGGTTTAAAAGGAAATAGATGTTAAAAAAAATGGGTCCATACATTTCTTTAAGTAATTTAAAAGACACTGACGAACTTTAGAAATGAAGAAAAATGAGATCACTCATTACTGCTGCCAAGGTTAGAAAATATAAAGAAACTTTTTTGTGTGATAATTTTATAACAGACATGTTGAAGATCTTTATGTAACAAAATTTATAATTAATTACATAAAAAAATTTTGCCAGATTAAAAGTAATACTATTTTTTTAATACTTCAAGTATACAGATAATAAATGCATTTAAATAATTGGAATCTATGCTAAAAAAGTAAAAGATTCATAACTTAATTCTCTCCATAATACTCATCTAAATAATAGAACCAAAGCAGAATATTTAAAATAATGAGATATCTCCATAAAAACAAAGCAAATTTCTAGAAATACTTTTTATTAGATTTCTAATGGAGTATACAATGAGACACTCATTAGAAAAAAAAATTTAAATGAATCCTGTACTTTTAAAACAGAACATATTTCGATACATCATTATAGTATATAGAATCAATATAAAATTCAATGAAATTTTTAGAAAAATTTGATGACTAATTAGAAATCAAAAAATAGGCTGATAAACAACTTTGGAAATGAATTTAATGTTTTGCTCTAGAGCAGATTAATTATAAAGCAAGTAATTATAGAAGTATATAGGATGCAAACAGTATTAAATTAAGTATGCCATTAACTAATGGCATATACGTGTAAAATGTATTATACACTAACCTTGGATGAGTTCGAGAATTTGTATAAAGACGAGATAACAATCTAGCTAATTCAAGCAACGCAGCAACACCACTGCCATTAGAATCTGAACCATAAGATAAAGCCTATAAAAATAAATATAAATTAAATTGAGAAGTAGATTAAAATTGTTATGGCTAAAGCTATATTTTAGGGTCACAAAATAAAACTCACAGGTGCAATACCATATGCATCATAATGTGCAACTATTGCCACAGTAGGTAACTGCTCCTCCACTCCAAATCCACAAAGTTTTCCCTGCAATAAAGAACTATGGTAAGCAAGGCATACGACTGCATACAAATGAAATATTACTACTCACAATTAAGCTTTTGAAATTAATGGCATTTCTTCAATGAAAACTACGGAAATGATGCATGAAAGTGTTGCTAAATCAACAATGGAGGACAATTTCCCATAAAATCAGGAATTACATATTATGCAATATTATCAGACAAGTAAAATCATACATAAATTCCTTACTTTTATCAACAATTACAATAGACAAACTTATTTATGAGCATCAAAAAAGTATAGAGAACTTCCTAAACACAAATACCTGAATGCTGACGATTTGTGTATCAGTCTGAGCTTTAGGCGTAGGACCTGATACAACTAACTGATAACCACTTGAGGTGATAGAGCTTGGAATTTCTGCAATATATTTTCAAATAAGTTATCAGCAAAAAATATTTAAAAAATTATAGTAAATAATATGTTACAATTTAACTACTCAGCATGAAATAAAGTATTACAACACATGTGATGTAATATTTTATTAATATTTATGAAGTTATTTTTACACTTGTGATGTAAAAATAACTTTATAAAAATTAATAAAATATTCTTCACCTGAACAAAATTTCATAAATTTTCAATTAAAAAAGAAAAATTAAAAAAGGAATTTAAGGAGTAATAAGAAAAGAATTTAACAAATACATCCATTCCAAAATATATTATAAATGAATACAAAGCTACAATAAAATGAGAGCACAAAATATTCCTGCTAATAAACAGTTTACAAGAGAAAGAACAAAAACTATGCTTTAGTTTACACATAGATAATAAAAAAATAAGCTTTATGGTTTTTCTACATATAATACAATTGGAATTGACAACTTTATTAAAAATCCTATATAGCTAAATTTCTCAACTTCCGACTTAAGAGTCAGCTGAAAATTAAATAAAGCACTTTCTCCTCATGAGGGGTTCATTATAACATTTTCTCCACATATAACAGCAACTTTTTTCTTCGTGAGTATGTGTGTATGACCTTGTTATACCATATAATGAAAATAAGATTATTTTATGACACATCTCTAACTCAGCATTAAATAAGGCTAAAAGGTAGTTTGTAGATTAAGATCCCTTTTACAATATATCCAATATCTTAATTTCTTAATTACATAAACACCAACATATAGATCTAACGTTTCTTAAGAAAAAAGCATTATCTAAAGTGTTTGCTTATGAACCTTATGCATACAGATATTTCAAACACTGTTTATGCCACTTGAGAAGATGATGGCAGAAACTTTCTCTCTTTGATGCTAAAGCTCATTGAACTTTTTATCTTTATTATTATTTCTATTTTAAAGAGATAAAATACTTTCCATTTGCTAGTGATATTTTAGATAATATCTAAAATAAGTACAACTGTGGATTACAAATAATAATGTTGACATACCTACTTGTTTAATCAAAGAAAATAAAGTACCAAAACTGTATAGGGAAATTCATTTTTAAAAGTTGCATAAATAACTGAGGAATAAAAAGATATTTTTTCTACATAAAAATATGCTCCTGGAGAACAAAAGTTTATATATAATCATGCTCACTTTAAAAACTACATTTAATTTTGGTATTTTTCTTGTTAATTTCTTTCACATTGATATACATCCTTCAAAAGATTTAATTTTTTTCCATTAAGAATTACCTTCGGCAGCAGATCGAGGTTTCTGCTGAAATGGTGATGTTTGTTCCATACTATAATAAATCTCAAGTATTTCTTCAGTTTCATATGTAAAATAAATAGGGATAGTGACATCATCTTCCAACATATGCTTCTCCAGTTCCATTATAACCTATGAAGAGCAAAAATTTAAAAAAGACTTTATATATTTAGAAGATTGTAAACACAATTATTATTCACATAACCTAGAGGAAATACTCATTTATGTAAAACAGGGGCCGCAATCGAAAACACCTGTCTAGTGGCGGGCCGCAATTTAATCAGGACCATACCCAGGACTTTTTTTCTTGAGGGAGGGGGATTTGGAAGATTTGTGTATAGTATGTAGTATGAAATTTTTTAAAATTCGAGGATGAACCTCCAACAACGACCTTGATTATAACTGACCAACTTTCGTTAAATTACACAGACACACACAAAACAGTCAAATAAGAAGTGGGTATTTAAATAAGAAGTGGGTCAAATAAGAAGGAGAGGGTTATGAAATAGAACATGAGTGGACACCCTACTTTTCATGGAATTCAAGAAAAATCAATCTTTTTTGTAAATGAACAGCATTTGAAAACAATAGATTTTTACAAAAACATTTTTCGTTAACTAAGAATATCTAAATTGATGCTGCAAATTATTTTCCTAGAAGTCTTGGCGGGCCGCAAAAAAAGGCACCGCGGGCCGCATGCAGCCCACGGGCCGCCAGTTGGAAACCCCTGATGTAAAATATAAGTTATGAAACAATTTTTTTCTTTAATCTTATAATATTATTGCTAAAAAGTCATAGCATTTTTTTATTTTAAAACATTCTCTACAGTACTGTCTAACAGAATTCTGACAGAAACAGGCAGATTGAAATTTAAAATGCCCTTCATAAAGCTCAGTTTCAAAAGGTATCTTATTACTTTTACTTTCATTCCTTTCAATGATAATTAAACAAAGAAGAGTTATAACATAGAAAATCACACATTCATTTTATTGGATTTCTTCATTATAAACAATCTCAGCTCTATAGTTAATTATGTAAGATTTTTTTTTTCTTTATTTGTACAGCAAATACTTCAAAGATCTAATAACATTCAGTTCAAAAGTAACATTTAACATAATCTGCATACGAAGTGCATAATCATAATGCTTAGTATATGGTTTCAAAGTTAGCCAGTGATACTGAAGAGATTTGAGATAGCTTGGATTCATTCAACATAAACTATGACAAATTCTGATGATGGATTGTTTCAAATCTTGATATTTCAGAATATTATTTACAGAAGAAATAATTATAAAATTCTATGAGAATTTTAAAAAAAAATTTAAAATATTATACAGAAAATTTACAACAGCAAACTATTTTTGAAACAAAAATATAAAGACTAATGAAAAGGGAAACATCTTATTGTACAGAACTCATTTATTAACAGTTCAGCAATTCTTATCAGATTCTAATCTTTACTGAAGGAATAGTGATTGTCATTTCGGAAAAAACTTAACTACAAGAAACAACACTAAAATAAGAACTCTGGACAAAAATACAGATAATGCATGTTCAATAAGTGAGAATAATAACATAGCAGTTTAAATAGCAATTATTCACTAATATCAGAAATTTAATATTGTCAAAAAAGTATTTTGTATAATGTATCAAACTCTATACATTATGTATAATTTTCAAAAGCAGTTTTTGATCTTTTTTAAAGGTAAGAAAATCAATCTCAAATATCTGTAGAAATTTCCAAGTAAGATTTGATTTTTAACTATTATTGCACTTAATTTTATTGTATACTATGCCTGTAAAATAGCTCTCAGCTATAATTAACAAAACATTATTACATTTCATATTCTACTATACATCTATGATTTGAATACAATATACCTGTTGTTCAGTGGAGGGTAATGAACTCAGGTCTCTAGGAATTAAAATAAGTAAACCACCAGCATTCTGGCGAATGATTTCTTGGTATGTGATATGAGTCAGTTCCGATAACCTGGCAACAACACAGCGACGTGTATATGGAGTGGTATACAAAGTCTTGGCTTCCATGTTAAGTATTGAGTTCCTGCATCCTGAAACAACAAACGAATGTTTAAACAGAGCTTAGCTGTCACAAAGAGCTTAGCTAATACAAATAAATCCTGAGGTCCTTACAAACACTGATTTTTTATATAACTTTAAAGGTGATAAAATTCCCCAGATTTAAATGCCCACATATATCAAATGGTGGTTTATATATATATATATATAAAATCTTCCCTTCAGAATTTTTTACCTGTGCATGGTAGAAAATATGAGATATGAAATGAATTATAATTATTTTACTAATTTTCCCCTCTTTCTTCAATCACGTCAACAAACTTAGTCACTTAAGTTTATATATTCTAATATTTATTTAAGAGGTAGTTCCTTATCTGAGCATATTAATCAGATGCATAAGATGAAACAATTTTTCCTAACTTCTTTAACCAAATGTCCTTTTTTTGGGGGGGGGGGGGAAGAGTTTTTTTATTTTACTATGCTATTATTATATGTAAACAAAAACACGATATAATGGAAGCAAGAAAAGACCCTGATAAACAGTCATTACAAGTAGTCTGTAACATATATAGATACCACTGTTTCTTTCAAAACTTTCCTCAATAGGAATATTTTTTAACTCTTTTGTAAAATAACACACCTATACCTGTATTTAAGTCTTATGTATGAAAATAAATGACTCAGTATAAAGGATATGATTTCATGCTATCTTTAGCCTTTCAACATGCTTTAATGCCTATTACCCTACCTTTTACTGAACCTCAAAATAATAATTTTGATATGACAAGAAATCACAATTTATGAGGTAACTAATTTTACATTACGCTAGTTTGAGAAATACATTTAAGGTTCCTGCAAATATGCATGAAAATATTCTGCTAATGATGGAAATAAATCAGCACGTCTTAAATTACTAAACAAAATTCAAAGTGAGCGTACGTTATAATTAGCTGATTAGAAAAATACTAATATATCAACTCGACGATAATTCTGAAACTTAACAATTTAATAATACTAAACGGATAATTAAGACATCCTTAAACGGAAATTTTAACAGGCAGATATGATGGATTCCCTTCAACTAATAAAAATATTTTTAAAAATATATAATGACTACTTAAAAAATTCATGAGCGTCGTTCTTACCGTGCGGAATACCATGCAGATCAAAATGTTGCATTCTGTATACTGTAAATTCGTGAGCACCCCAATACAGGCGTCATTGGTGATATTGCAATTAATAATGGGACACAACAAGAGGATAAATTATGAGATTTCCTCGAAGGAACTCAAAAAACCCTTCAGCTCCTTCAAAGCACATGGCTAAATCTCAAAATTTAAATTCCCTTTAATAATTTATCAACAAAACTTATAATATCGTGCAATGCATGGAGTGGAGTTGTCAGTTTCAGTTAGAGTCAACAACTGTAAAATTACTGATTGCTTCGAAATCTTACTGATTTATGAAATCGATGCTAGAAAGTCCTCAAATAACATTTTCGATTCGTAACCGAATTTAAGTAACATTTGATGATAAGTTTTCCACGTTGCCTCAAAAGACAACCTTACTCCCCGTGATCGTTAATGTAGTATCTACTAATAAATTATAATAAACTGTAAGTCGATTGCAAAATGCATCACTATGACTTTTTCGCTTATTGTTTAATCCAGGTCTCCCAGACCTGGATTTTTAACCCTGATCTAGGTTTTTCGTTGATCATATGGGTATTCGAAAATATCTCAAAATCTGTGTTTTTCCCTCGTAAGCTAAAATATAGCATAAAATTGTATTTATATCTTATATATTCATCATCTGAGTGCGATAAAACAATTTTTTTTAAATTACAGCTTATGATGATATTAATATACGTCTTGAATGTAAAATTATTCAATCATCTCAAATGCTCAAAAAGCAAGTTGCAAACATGCACTATATGAGCATAATTCCTGGCTACTCATTTTGTGGAATAAAATCATCTTTGTCATGTTTGTGGGAGTTTGTAACGCAGTGCTATTAGTGTGTTTTATTGAGTATTAATATTTATTACTCTCCTTGGCATTTTAAATTTGAAGTGTGTTTTGAGCTACTGTGTTAGTTTAGTACTTTCATATTTTATATAATTTGTGAATGCTTATGATATTAAATTATGGATGGTAATGAATACGCCATTAGTCCGGGACTAATACCCCACCAAAAAAGGTGTTTGAATGATTGTGGGGTACAGTGGCGTAGCGAGCATAAACTAGCGCCCGGGGCACGATAACTTTTTGGAGCAGCCCCCCCCCCCCATATGAAAGTTAAAATTTTCTAGAATCTCATATTGTCTTGGGGACCATTTGGGGCCCCTCTGCGAGTGGCGTCCGGGGCATGATAGACAACTTGCCCCCCTCTCGCTACGCCACAGGTGTGGTATAAAGAACACCAGTGGGAAAATCCAGAATTAAAAGACTGGTCTGATTGAGAGAGGACAGTAATGGAAAAGGTCTGTGTCATATTGCCTGTCTTAACTATTTAAATTGGCGTGATTCGTAGCTTAAATGGGTTACTACACGTTTATTTTTTTAGGAAAATGGTATTTGGGTGCGTTGTGTTTATATTTATTTTACTGAATACAACCCAAAGCTCTAGACATTGGCAAACGAACAGGTCAAATAACTTTGTTACAACAAATTATAGTTAACCATAAATTAAACAGACTCATTAAATTAAAATAAATCATAATTATTTAGAACAAAAACTAATATTTACAACTTATGCTACGAACATTTATAATCATAAATCTTCTTTGCAAAACATTCAAACTTCAATTATCAGCTTTATCAATATTTCAAATTTTAAGCTTAAACAATTATTTAATTAAAATATTTTTCAATTTTATTCACCTCTCTACCTTTATAGGATTAGGGAGCGTAAAGGCTTTAAACACAAATCACTAAACTGACCCTAACCGAAATAATCTAAAAAAACTTATTCCATTTCTCTAACACATCAAAAGTAACCCGGAACCGTGGGAACTGAACAAATCAAAATAATGCAAAAAAAACACTCACTCAGCTTGCTGATCTTTTATGATGGCTAAATCCCCATTTATTGCGATGGGTCCGGGGTTCAAAAACCTGGCTTGGCATGGGGCGGTCGAGTCTGGCTTTATGATGAGGGAATTTTCTCGTTGTCTGGCAGGATGTCTGAATGGTCTTTATACTTCCATCATTCTTCTTTCTTCAATTCGGATGTGGCCTTCACTTGATTGACGGTTGATAACCTCTATGCGATAACTTAGAGGCGGGGCTCCACTCTAATAGTTGACAACTTGCGTCTGCTGCTGGCTCCACTCAGCTACGGCCTCTTTTTGTCTTCTCCGTAAATTTATCTACACGAGTGACTAACAGCTTCACTCGTCAAAACCAGCTTTTAAAACTAAAACACAGGGGTGCGGGGACTCTACAATTTCCCCCGGCAAAATCTTCATCATTTTTCAAGCCCCTGATTCACGTATATATCTTATTTCACCCCCCTTTGTCTAAAATTAATCCGCCTTCTCATAAAACCTCAAGCCATTCCAAGACACTGCAGTATTTTTATTCGCTTGCTCAAAATTCAACCTCTTCGATTGGATTTCTCTCTCAAACCGCACACACCCATCAGGCCACCCCGCCAGACCTCCCACGTAATCTGCGGTCGACCCCACGCACTGACTCTCGTAAATTTTGTTGACAAAAGGTTATTTCATTTTAACGTCAACTGTGGCTCCAACCCCCGCTAATCTTGTCTAGGATCGGAAACACAGACCCCCAACTTCGCTTAGCCACTTTTAAATTGGCTAAGTCAAAAGGGACCGTCTTACTCTCTAATTAAATACCAAGACCTACCGCGCCGGCGTCCTTACCCAAAAATGTAATGTTGCCGCCTTTAAATATTTCTTCTCCGATATTTAAATACTTTTATCCAAATTAAAGGCGCATCATTACATCTGTGTTACTGTATCTGTTGTGAAAGAAAATTAAAAAATGCAAAGAATCTGTTAATTTCTCCTAAAAATTATAGCTATACATGAAAAATGTGCCTATATTGCTAAGACTAGTTCAAAGTTAGATAACATCATCACTAAAAGAAAGCCCTCGGATAGTAATGAAGCAGATAAGGCAGAACTAATGTTTCTTTCATTTCCGAACATAATATGCCATTTGTACAATGCGATTGCCATACTGACACATACAAGAAAGCTCATTTCATGATAACAATATTGCCAAACAAATAAATATGACTCTAAAAATTAACTGTATAACTTCGAGTAATCTTAGAGAATGTGATGTGTATCATTCTGATTGTATTTTTTTTAATCATTTTTAATAAAAAATATGTATTTTAGGGAGCTGGTTTTTTTATTACAATTTGGTTTATTACATTTTTCCTACTGGGAGCCCTAGTTTAATCCTTTGATGTAAGGCATAATGTCGTTTGATGGAAGGCTGCTGGCATTATTGACATCTGGGTCGGCCCAAACTGGGTTGTAACATGCGCAAGGCACACATTCCCTTGAAAAATGGAAAGTCGCAAAACAGTCATGGACCGTAACAATTCCAAAAGCAGAAACAACCCTCTCTACTGCTGGGGCGCTGGACAATAGCATCTTTCCAATGCTTTTTCTTTAATCCGAAGGACTGAACCAGGAAATACCGGGTGGTAATAAAGTAACTTTGCGATATATGGACCTGTAGCGGCCGTTCCGTTCAACCTATCGAGATGAGATTTCAGATATAGTTATTCAGAGGTATGAACTCGGGATTTTGAAAACGGCAACACAGTGACTCTCACTGTTACGGTTATAGGTATAGAAATTCGAAATTTTCAAATAGCAACGCCCACTTTTTCCCGTCGCAAAATGGTCAGCGCATGCGAAAACCCTAAAAAGCATTGGAATGGTACGTGAATCACAAAAAAACGGACGCATTATGGACGCACAAAAAACAGTTCTGCGAACGGCCAACAAAGACACGATTGGGGCGCACGGAGGAAATTTGCATATGACAGAGGCTAGAAACTAATCACAGAACGCCGTTCGCCAGATATTCAGCTTAGAAAACCGATAAAAAGCTCTCTGATCGTGTTTTTGTTAGCTATTCGTAGAGCTGTTTTTGAGCGTGCATAATGCGTCCTTTTTTTGTTAGACACGTACGTTCCAACGCTCTTTAGGGTTTTCGCATGCGCTCAGCCTTTTGCGATGGGAAAAAAATGGGTGTTGCTATTTGAAATTTTCGAGTTTCTGTACCTATAACCATAACCGGGAGCGTCCCTTGGTTGCCGTTCACAGAATCCCGAGCTCATACCTCTGGATAACTACAGTGGACGCTCGTTAATTCGAACTCGAAGGTTCTCAGAAAAAAGTTCGAATTATCCGAAGTTCGAATTATCCGATGTTAAAATTATCCGATGTTAAGAGAAAATATATAACTTTAAATGTGTATCACTGAAGAAGAAACTCTCCTAGTATGTATAACCCCAGAAATATATTATACTATGTTATCTAAAGTTAAACATATTAAAAAGCAATACAGACTTACCTTAATCATAAAATGGAGCAGAAGATATGCAGTATAAAGTAAACTTTTATTAAAAATATGAATTACACTTTGGGGAAAACTGTAAAATGGATGTTTGGTTCTGTTTATGATGCCTACATTGTTCAGCCAGCTTCTCGATTTGAAGTAACATTTCAATTCATTTTCAGAGGAAGGTTCCATCTGAATAAATGCTTTCAGAGTTTTAATAGAGTTCATTATGGCCGCATTAAAAATATCTTTCGGCAAGTAAGTAGAAAAAGCCCTGGCAGTTTCCTACCGAAATTAGTGCATACGTCTTCGTTTACATGAGAGCTTTGGCCACATACAGTTTGATAAGAAATATTTTGCCTTGACTTAAATCGAGAAAGCCATCCATCACTGCATTTAAAATCTTCAATACCCATTCGACTTGCCAATTCATCAGCCTTCGTCAGCACTAGGGGTCCATTTATCGGAAAATTTCGAGATCTAACATCCTGGAGCCATAGCAGTAGAGCTCTTTCTAGAACTTCTTGGGACGCATTTCCCATGCG
Source organism: Dolomedes plantarius (assembly GCA_907164885.2). Classification (NCBI taxonomy): domain Eukaryota; kingdom Metazoa; phylum Arthropoda; class Arachnida; order Araneae; family Dolomedidae; genus Dolomedes; species Dolomedes plantarius. Next base: position 194,947,121 of record OU015497.1, read on the forward strand.
TTTCCTTCCTCTAGCAAATTTTGATTTTTCCCATGAATCTAAAATTGACTCCTTGTTTTTCAATTAGTTGCCAAGGCATTTTTTTAATTCATAGTCAGCTGCTAACTTTTTTTTTACATTCGCCATTCTCTACTTTCTTTAAAATTTCTACCTTTGTCTCCAAAGTTAGGGTTTTGTACTTTCCACGTGTAGACATCCTGAATTTTTACACGTTCACACCACACAATAAGGAAGAAAAACTAGACCACATTAACTTGTCTGCACTGCAGTTATAACTGACGCAGCTCCCTAGAATCTGTAGTAAAGAATAGTTTTTCTGAAATTCTAAGAAATCCACCCAAATAAAGGAAAATTGCTTTTTTCCTTTAGCACTAATAAGAAGGACACTAGCTACTAACGTTTAGCGGACATGCAATAGTCTAGGAATGCAGGCATGTGCCTCTTTACACAGAAAAGAAATTTTGACACACAAAATAATAAATATAGTGTGTATTTTCTCCATTAACGAGGAAAAAGAATTTTTTTTTTGTCAAATTTTTAGTTCGAATTAACCGAAGTGATAAAAATTAGTTCGAATTAACGAGATATTTTTAACATTAACTCCAATACAAGTTTTTGGGGGCCTTTGGATTAGTTCGAATTAACCGAAAGTTCGAATTAACCGAGTTCGAATTAACGAGCGTCCACTGTATATCTGAAATCTCATCTCGATCGGTTGAACGGAACGGCCGCTAGAGGCCCATATATCGATTTTGTAGGCCGTTCGCAGAGCTGTTTTGTGCGTGCATAACGCGTCCGTTTTTGTGATACACGTACCGTTTCAACGCTCTTTAGGGTTTTCGTATGCGCTGAGCCTTTTGCGATGGAAAAAAATGGGTGTTGCTATTTGAAAATTTCGAGTTTCTGTACCTATATCTGTAACCGTGCGCGCCACTTGGTTGCCTTTCTCAGAATCCCAAGCTCATACCTCTGAATAACTACATCTGAAATCTCATCTCGATCGGTTGAACGGAACAGCCGCTAGAGGTCCATATATCGGCAAGTACTTTATGACCACGCTGTATAACACTCTTTAATATTCCTGTGCATAATAGAGTCGTTGATTTATATGGCATGTGAAGAATTAGATCGGATTATTGTTGGTACCTTTTTTGGCAAGAGCAACGATGACTTCATTACCTAGTATTTCGTAGGATTCCATTGCAAAATTCTACTGAGACGAAAAACGCGGAATTTATTACAAATTCTAGCTGAGATAAATTCACTAAGATGGATTTCGCATAAGTTGTAAAAACTTTAAGGCCTTTTCCACACTCTTTTCCACAGCGGAGCTTCAACGATAAAGCTTTAACCAATCATAGAGCTCGGCGGAATGACTACATGATATGACAAACCTATCACAGGTCATGTCAAACAGTCTCGGCGCCAGCGGATGAACGCAACGATAATCTCCGGAAGCAGTGTGGACAATGCCTAACTCTCCTCCTATCTTTATGTACATATATATTTAATTGATATTTCATTGAATTAAAAGAAAAACACCTAGGATATATAATTCCGAAACTATCGCAAGGCCATCTGATCAACACATTTTTTCAGACGAATTCTATAAAAAATTCTAATACATAAACTTTTTGGCAATAGTAACAAATCATATCTTCACCAATCATTTCAAGAAATTGTTTGGAACAATGTATTTTTCGGACTGTTACTGCTGGACTGTATTTAATCGAAATTTTAAGAATATGAGATGATTGAAAATCGGTTAACTTTTTAAATATGTGGATCTAAATTAAAAATTGCAAAATATAAAGGGCTGACCATGTTCTTTTGCATCCCGAAAATAGCGGTTGGTAGAGGGAAGGAGGCACTGAAAAATATTTATATTTGATAAGTTGGAAAATTCCTAAACTTTCTTTGGAGGGATGATTTTTTAATTTTATGGTATTTTCGGAATCGTACTCCCTATTTCTCGACCGATATACACCATATTTCATTGTGTATATCGTGTACATCGCATCACGTTTAGTTCCAAACATGCTATTTTAAACCCGAGTGCCGTAGATCTTGTGGAACGAAACAGTGTTCTCACTTCAGAAAATAAAGACATTTTAAGCGTTAACCTAAAACAATACCCACTTTTACAAACTCACGGATAAAGCGAGCTGTTAAAAACGTGTTACCAGATATAAGCACAGGGACGATGTACACCATGTTTTAATATTGCCTGAATTCTATTTCCCTCAAATTTTGCTACATCTTCCTCACTTCTCTTCCTTTCACCGATGAACAGCTGAAAAAGGCAACATACTCCTTTCTAATAGTAAGTACTTACAGTTTTGCTTCTTAAAATTATAAGGAAATTTTGCTCATACATACTACAAAGCCAGGACATTAACATTTCTTGTATAAGTGTGCGTATCAGAGATCCTTATCAAATATTTTAGCTACTAACAACTTCAAAGATGCCGTTTGAAACGCACTTTTTTGAATACCTGTACATACAATCAAAATACATTTGATTTTTGGAAATAAAACATGTATTTTAGAAAACTAAAGTTTTCTTTACAAAATAAAATCAAATTTGATTAAAAAAACGAGTTTACATTAAAACATAAAATCGCTTTTCTTAACATTCAAAAGTGGTTTGATTTGGAGCGCTACGGTACTACACGAGGGATAATTAGACCGGGACCTACTGCTTAAAGCCGATTCCGAACGGCTACAAACGTCCATACCAACAATGTGACTCGAACCACAGACTCCGGTACCGAAAGCCAACACCCTAGACATTCGGCCACCATCCGACCAATGGAGAAAAATTGAATGAGATGCTTGTGGATGGGCACTTGATTGAAGCAAGATGGGACGAGTGAAGTACTTCAAAAATATTATAACAATACTAGTATATAACCCCCGTCAAAAATGACGGAATGTTGATCAGCGTTTCCTTCTCATAAGAGTTCCTACGAACAAAAAAAAAAAAATGCATGGATTCTATTTTTGAATGTAAGGAAGAAAGATTTTAAACATATACTACGATGAATACAGGTACATAATGCTATATAGGTTCCAGAAAATATAATTTTCCTTTAAGTGTAAAATTCTGCATCAATATTAAATAAATAAAAATACAAAAGTTAGCCAATTAAATAACACAAACTGTACTTAAACAGCACTAAACATCAAACAAAAACTATACTAAATCAAACTAAATCAAAACTGTTTCAAAGTGAATGACTCACCCCGCAGCAGGCATTGCTGAAAACAATACTTAAACAGCAGTAAACAACAATAAAATAAAACAAAACTAAATAGTTTCAAAAGTAAATGACTCATCACACAGCAGGCATTAATTTACAATACACTGAAGTGCCACTGAATTAGGGATACCTACTAGTAGCGAGTTGGGCTCCTCTGGCCTTGATAACGGCTGCCACACGACGAGGCATAGATTCAACTGTTGGATAAACACCTCGAATCAAAGTAATTCAAAAATACTCTTACCTTATTCTATGTAGCACGTCAGCGCTATCATCACAGCAGAGCAATGGAGTTGTAGAGAATCATGATTTGGATGATAAAGAGCTGAGGTAAGTAATTTAAGTTTAAGTTTTAATAAGCATCTTTACATAATATCTAAGCACGAGACAAGACAACACGCGACATGAAAAACAGTGGAATTACATGAATTCTGAACAAGTGGTGCCATCTGGTGTGGCATGTGACAGTTTCTCGTTCTTTAAGGAAACACAATATATCTAACATCAACAAGTTTCTGGAAACGTTCCACGGGAATGGCTTGCCAAATATTGGCTAAAGCTGTCCATAATTCAGTAAGGTTCTTTGGTGCTGTGTGATGGCCCTTCACGCCTTGTTCCAAAACATCCCAAAGATGCTCAATAGGATTTAAGTCTGAGCTTCTAAGTGGCCAATTCATGACAGAGAAGTCAGAGGACTGCTTATCCAACCAGCCAGTAGCCAACGGGACTTGTGAGAGGTACAGTGTCTTGCTGGAAAACTCCATTACCGTGCGGATAACAGAACAGCATAAACGGATGGAGGTGATCATCCAGCAACTCTACGTATCGAATTGCATTGAGGGAGGTTGGTACACGCACCAAAGATCCCAAACTGTGCCACGAAAAAACACCCCAGACCATGATTGAGCCACCATGCCCTTGTACAGTTCCAGCCAGGCATGCAGGATCCATGGCTTCATGAGCCTGACGCCATATTCTCAGCCTCCCGTCGGCGTTAAGTAGTCGGAATCGAGACTTATCACTCCATGCTACTCGTTTCCAGTCCTCTACACTCCATTATCTGTGCTCTCTTGCCCAGGCAAGACGTGCAGCCCGATGGCGAGTATAGAGCAATGGTACTCTCGTAGGTCGACGGCTCCTGAAACCCATACGGTGAAGCGAGCGTTGCACAATCCGTTTACTGACTGTACGACTGGCACCGTCATTAAACTGGGTGGTCATTTGCGCTGATGTTTGGCTTCGCTGGCTACGTACAATACGCCTGAGCCGTCTCTCACCACGCACTGTCAAGGTTAATGTTCTTTGCAGTTTGTCCGATCGCTAGTTTCTTTTCCACCATCCATGTATCTTGATATACTCTGACACTGTCGACCTTGAAAATCCTAGCTGTCTGACGATTTCGGAAATTGAATGGCCCATGCGCCGCGCACCTACGATTTGTCCGCGATCGAAGGCGTCTAAATCAGGCAGTTTACCCATACTGGCAATTCCAACAACTAATTCAGAACAACCAAAGTACGCGCTATATATGCAGTTACCACAGCGCCCTCACTTGCGCATACATGATCCGCAGCGCTACACAATTTGCATAGGCTTTGCTATTCCTAATTCAGTGGCACTTCAGTGTAATTACATAATAATTAGCAAAGGGAAACACAATTTAATTAACATTAAAATCAAACATTAAAAATGTAGTTATTTAAAGGGAATAAGAAAAACCATGGAGTAGAATGAATTCGAAATTCAAGTGAATGACTCAATTGAATAAATGATTCTTTTCAATGGATATTTTAATTTGAAGATATTTCAAAAACTAAACGGTTTTGAGCTAGGGTGTTCCATTGAAATTTTCATATTTTTTAAAGGGATTTCAAAATATGTAACTTTTGTGGTATTATTTTTCAAGAAAAATTTCAGAAAATGGCGTCGCAATGCTAAGATGTTCCCGACTTGGTCCGTCCCGGAATGGTACCTACATTTTTTCTACTCTAGGCTTTTATATAAGTAAAAGATATTCTTTCTCCATTGCTTTAGTGCCGTGTGCCGGTTTAAATCCCCTGCCGGACTGGTTACGGAGGAAGAATTCCTTTAACCTTTTACTTGTGATTGAAAAGTATCAGTTAAACAGGCTCACAAAGGAAAGAACTTGTGCTCAATAATTTGTGGTGCAACAATTAGAATGTTCGAAGATAAAATTGCAAGGAACACAGTTTTAAAAATCTGCTCCATGCAGTTACAGCACTCATGAAATACTTACTACTATGGCTTTCCAAGTTCCAACCTGCTATGGGAAACCTTCAAGTTACAATACGACCTCGGAGTGGGAAGCCATTTTCGTCTTTGGAGACCAGAACTAATCGCTCCCAAGTTAACGTCATAGAGGAAATTTCGAGGATTTTTTACTTCAAAGCCAATATTTTTTAACTCTTAAAACCTATTGAAATGTATACCGAAGAACGTCAACTTAATTTAAAAATACTTTTAACAGTGTTCCAAACGCAATATTTGAAGGAAATTGAAAGGTTTCTTTGGAAATCGGCAGTTATAAGCTTTGTGCGCAAACATTTGGCACAGAGTTGGCTGATTTTCGCCAAGTGCGAATGCATTTGTACATTTTAGATTTATCTCTGGTTTGGCGATAAATATCTCACTAATATTTTTAGTTGCTACCAGAAGCATGCATGTGCATATTTTTATTTCCTTTTATTTCCAGTAACTAAACAGGAAATAAAAAGGTTTGCTGATTTATGTCAGCCCAACTCTTTCTCGCATTTGTGTTTTGCGTAGCACTTAATATAAATACCTGCTTGTCAGCATTTCTATTTTAATATTTAATTATGAATAAACCCTTTGCAGTCCTATTTCAGTGACAAACGATAATGGAACTCTAGTTAAAAACAGGAAATCATTTACGTACAATTTATAATTTTTTAAATATTATGTAAACATTTTTGTGTGGTGATATTCTTTAAAGTATTTGAACTCAAAAAGATGCTAAACAATCAAATTTAAAAAATAATTTATTGCAATTACATAATAATCACAATACATTACATTAATAATTACATTATTATGCTACTCAATCCAGTTATGTGGCAATGTTTAACTGGAGAGTTTGATTTTTCGGTGAAATGTTCTTTAACATCTTTTTCTGCTCTCCCGAAGTCAAAGAAAACATTTAAATGTCTGCCCTCTATTAAATCTGGATTGAAAGCCCAAGGTAGCTTAGTGGTTTAGCGCGTTGGCTTTCGGTACTGAAGGTGCTCGGATCGAATCCCGAGTGCCATTAAATACCTTCGTGTCTAGGCCGGATATGGGCACGTTACGTTCGTAGACCGGAAAGTCATTCTATGAGGTCAAAGAGGGTGGGAGAAGGTACGATCCCCCCAGAAAACGTCACCCTTGGGAATGCTCGGTCAAAATTTAGGTGGCACATGGCTAAGTGGACTGTATTGAATACTATATTACGACATACTATATTCAACAATCACTTTATTAGAGTACTAGCTGAAAACCCGCGCTTCGCTACGGAGTACATTCAAATTAAATACAACGGTGAACGTATGCAATTTATGCCAAAAATAAATATATATATTTATAATAAATGCGATGATCAATGTATGCAATTGATGTAAAATATATATATATCTATATATATATATTTATAAAAAAATCGTAAGGGATATGCATTTTTTTTGGATAATATCCAATCTTCTGCTGCATTAGAAAGAGAAAAAATATTTTTTTTTGTCTATTTAGTTGTTACGCACGTGACGATAAATTTATTGAAAGTACCAGAAAAAGAAATCACGTGATCAGCATTTTAATAAATTAAATTCTAAAAATTAATCTTTAAAATATCACGAAAAATCAGGAAATGGAGGTAAAATTCGAAAAACATTTCATTTTGAAGGATTTTTTATGATCTTTCTCGTGATATAAATTTTATAACCCTCAATGTATTATTTTAAATGCAACGTAAAAAAAGTTAAAAAACAGCTTAAAAATTTAATTTAAAAAAATCTAAGAAGAATTTTTGAAAAATCTTTCTTAATGCACCCCTACACTATTAGAAGAATCGCCATACAAAATTTCAGCCCTTTAGGTCCAGCGGTTTGGTCTGTGCGTTGTATGTCAGTCAGTCAGTCAGTCAGTGAATGAATGAGTCAGTTACGGAACTGTTTTATCTATACTTATATATAAAGAGAGAGCGATTTTGTACGTGGAGGGTAATCTTCAGACCACTGTACCTATTTGAAAAATTCTTTCACTGTTTGAAAGGTACAGTATTCCAGATGGACATAGGCTATATATTATGTATATCTGATCAGTAGAAATAAAGTTTAGGGGCTTAATCCTAACAATCTCCATGTTTCCGCTACTGTTTCTACCGCTTTTTGTTCCGAAGATTTCAACGATCCTTATCGTGGTGCTATCGCGGTGGGCTTCTATTCTGACGGTTCGAACCTAGCCGTCTACGGCATGCCTTTTTCTTTAAAAAATTTATTTTAATTATTAACTAACATAAATTAATTTAAGGTATTATTTAGGTTATTATTAAGGTAAAAAAGATTTACAATTTATTGGCTATCAACTGGAAATTTATTGGTATAATATTTTGTTCAACCCGGACAAAGTCGGGACGGGCCGCTAGTATATATATATAGATATAGATTAAACGTTTGTCACTTGGAGAAACGTTTAATTGACAAACGTTTACAATATGGACGTTTACAATATAACGTTTGCAATTGACAAACGTTATAGATACATATTGGTATCTCAAAATTAGAGTAAGAGATGAAATAAAAATACAAAACAAAAAAAGGATTTTAAGTAAAGAATGTTTTTTTAATTATTTTAAGCACCTAAATATATTCAAATTAATATTACGTTACTTAATAATTGTGTGCACGTCCGCCATCTTGGATTTTTTTGCGTCAACTTGGCGATTTTACCGTGTTTTGAGGAGTGGAAAAATTCTCGCCAATGTGTTTTAAGCGGTGTTTTCAAAACGCTGGACTTTTTTTAGCTTTTTTAATAAAAAACCCACCTGTTTAAATTATGAAACTTAGAAAAGTTTTTGAAAAATCATTTAAACGTTGGACTTAGATTTATTTTGGGTTTTTGATAAAAACCACTTTTTTCTGAAAAAATCATTCTCAAATATTGGAAATTTTGGGTTTTTCTTTTAGCTTTTTTAATAAAAACGACCTTTTTAAATTGTGAACTTAGAATATTTTTGAAAAATCATTTAATCGTTGGACTGAGATTTTTTTGTCATTTTTTAATTAAAACTACCTTTTCAAATTATGATCCATATGAAAAATTTGGTCAAATGAATTTCACTTACAGATAAAATTTCAATGCCATCTATTCAGTTTGCCCTAACTCTTTGACTAATAGCAATGAATCACCAAAATATTATGCAAATATATTGTTAATTAGAAAAAAAATACAGCATTTCGTACCACCTAAATAACTTGCAATTTAAAAAATTATCTAACATCAGCTTTGAAAAATGTAAATAATTATGAACCCATAAATTTATGGTGAGTAACCAGATCCTCTTTTTTTTTTTTTTTTTTTGGTTAGGGCATTGTGGTAATGAAATTTACTTCAGATTTGACCTAACCAATATTTGGTGCATACAATAAAATCGGGACAAGGATTATTTGACCATTTATCCTGCTGTGTTGGAAATAAGAAAAAAAAACCTTTTCCTAAACCAATAACTTAACCTTAACTAACTTTTTAACTTAGGTTCCTGGGGAGAGAGAAGTTGAACTTCAGTTATTTAAATTTATTTGTAATCCACTACAACTTGGAATTATAAATATTTTAAAATATATTGTATTTAAAATGTATACTGTATTTTACATTTTACGAAAAAATAATGGCAGCTAATTTTTACTTCAAATAATGAAATGGTGTATCATTATAGTATACTAATTGACAATCGATAAACAAAATTAAAAGCAACTTAAATTTAATAAGTTAACGAAAAACTGATAATGGATTCAAAAATTTTCACCAAAAAGACTCTTAGTTTTAAAAATAATTACTCTTTGAGTATAGTCAATTGACTCAGATTTCCAGGTCAAGGCCAAGATCTGACTAAAATTATTATACTGTAATTAAAAGAATATATAGAAATAACCGTTTGATCTTAAATTAGAGAATTTGACATTGGGTTATTTTTACCAGAACGCAATAATTATCGCCATGCGAAATGCGCCAAACCCTGGCGGAAAATCCAAGATGGCGGCCGTGCACACAAATCTAGAGTATCCACCCTAACTTTATTTCTACTGATCAGATCTACATAATATATAGCCTATGTCCATCTGGAATAATGTACCTTTCAAACAGTGAAAGAATTTTTCCAATAGGTGCAGTGGTTCCGGAGATTACCCTCCACGTACAAAATCTGCTCTCTCTTATATATTAGTATAGATAATAAATATGTTTCTATAAAAATCAATAAACTTTTTATGTTTACTGATCATTCAGCTATTATCACTACTGGGACAATTAAAGTAATATTGGAGTCCAATAATGAGATCATAAATATCTCTATTAAGTATATGCAAACTACCTTGAATCTGATGATAGTACATCTTACCTGAAAAGTTTTCAAATTAAAGGAGATATCACCAACAGAAAATTCATAAACTGAAATATTGTCAGATGAATGAACAGTGGCTTTTACATTCTGCTTTATAGTCAAATACCATTACCAGAAGCAAGAGAACTTAAGACAGCGTCATCTTTTAAAAATACAGGACACAATTTCAATGATCTATTGTTATCAATAAGATCATATGGTTAGAACCCGAATATACCAGTTTGATGTAGAAAGAAACCACCAGTTTCTACATTGCCTTCCTTCCCATCTGCATAAATAGATAGGGCCGATTTTTTCATGCACCACACCCCACTGAATGGCTTTTGAAGCAAAATTTCTATATTCCCCATTCAGAGGGGTCCACCCCACGCTGAAAGTTAAAGTTTATTGGCTATTATTGCGATATTAGTGAATTATTAAGCCGGTATTGGGCATTGGGGATTTTGTGCTTTTACTTGCTTAGAGTATTCAAAATTTGCCTCCGACCACCTCCACGTGGTGGGCCCTGGGGGACTACCTTAGGGTAGTTCGCTAACGTCGGAGGAGCGTGGGTTAGAAGCGTTTTGAGTTAAAGTTCGCAGCTGAACAATGGGAGCGAAGAAGGTCGATATGGAGGATCTGAGAATCCTGACTGAAGATATGGTGAAACTTAAAGTTAGGCAGATAACAGACGTTATCAGCACGGCTAAGTTGACTGTAGATATTAAGCGAAATATAAATAAGGACTTGATGGATCTGGTGGAATCCATTAATGATCATCAAAAGTTGATTCACTATTTTAAGGGACAATTAGATATACTTAAAAATCAGGGAGAAAAATGAGGGTGACAAAATGAAGGATTTTGGCAAGAAGAAGTTTTTTAAGAAGGTGAAGGAGGAAGTTGTTTATGAAGTTAAGATATCCCGAATAGGGAGCAAGAATCAGAAGTGACTAAGAAAGCGGTAAAGGATAAGATAAAGCCTGAGAAATTTGGGATTGGAGTGAAGGATGTAGGAATATTGGCAAAGGAGGCTATTAATAAGGACGGAATGAAAGAAGATGCTGATAAGATAATAGAGGAGTTTGGCAAAATAGATGAACTTAAAACGGCTTATAAGATACAAACCTCCAAGTAAAGAGACCCTAGAATAATGTTTAGGATGTGCAAGAGGAGCTAACAAAGGACAAGGTGCAAGAGATGATCTTGCAGCAGAATGAGGAGTTCAAGAAAGTGGAGGCTCTCACGTCTTTCAAGTCAAAGAGGGGCTGGAATTGGATATTACGAATCAAGACAGAGACATACCAGAAGATAAACAGCTAAAAGAATAAAATTAGGCTGGATGTGTCACAGCTGGAAGCTGTACAATAAACCTGCAATTTGTTTTAAATGTGGAGATTTGGTCATCTTGGTAGAGACTGTCACAACTTAAAAATTTGTAAGAAATGTGCAGAAAAGAGCATGGCCAAGAGCCATGCAAAAGAGGGCAGGTTTGCACTAATTGTGAAAATCACCAGAAAAGACGGGAAAGAAAATCGACCGTGGCGCATCTACCAACGGATAGACAGTGTGGTAGACTTATATTGGAAGAGGAACGATTGATGGAGAGGACCGACTTTGGGTCGAAAGGGAAGATGCGGCTTTCAAGCGACACGGAGATGAAGAGTTTTATGGGACTATTGGAAAAGATCAGGACGGATCGGCAGAAAAGCCCCGGCTGTTCAACATTAACCCTTTGCTCCCCGGTGTTCCATATAGTGGAACACCAAACTTTACTCGCTTCTAAACCGTCCAAATTCGGCAAAAAACTAAGCAATTAGCTTCATTTTTTACTTTGATCTACTCTTTTTTGATAATACATGGCAGCGTGTCACAAGCCCAAACATACCTCATTCCAGTGGCGTTATAAAAAAGAGCCATATTTTAGAGCCTAATTTAAAAATCATTTTTAAATACAAAAAAATTGCTAGGAAAAAATTTATGTGTTATTTTATGACTGTACTCTAAACTATTTATTCTATATCATTTTAAATTTTTTATACCGGAAAGCATAGCAATAATGAAACATTTTTCAAATGGTGTTCCATGATATGGAACACTGGGAAACTAGAGCGGTTTGCGCACTAGAACCGTGTCTCTCTCTGGCGACCTCTCTATCCAGCTCAGACAGTTCAAACCGGTTCAACTCGACCGCATACCTCGAACAAAAGCCCTATGTCCAAAATCCTGTGCAATGCTAGTCCTCCGGACTCCTCGTTGTTCTCGATTGCCTGGGCAGCATCCTGGCATCCTCGAGTTTACTATTCGTAAACTCGCGGACCTGCAATGTTGCAAAACCTGCATGTTGGTATTTGCTTTTTCCAGAAGGGACTGACGTGCTTTCAAAAATATCACGAAGCAAAAAAAATAGGTTAGTGAATATTTTTATGTGTAGGAACTGCTTTTGTATATAGGAACTGTAAATATTTATTTAAAATCATATATAATCAAGTTTTTTTATTGTGTTTTTATTTATATAGGAACTGCTTTTGTATATAGGAACTGTAAATATTTTTTTTAAATCATATATAATCAAGTTTTTTTGTTGTGTTTTTATTTGTGTGTGTGCGTTTTTTCTTTTGTTCGCTTCACCGCAATGCTCGTTTAGCCGCACTTTTCAAGCGCTAGATTCCCAGTGTTCCAGGTCATGGAACACCCACAAAATCGGAACCGGAAGTGCAATCTGTTATGAAATTTAACTGTGTACTTCTTTAAGCCTAAACAGTGTGCCTAAATATTTTTAGGTCAGAATTTCAACTTTAACCCTTTACTTCCCAGTACCCTTTAAAGTTGAAATTATTGCCTAAAAATTTGTAGGCACTCTGTTTAGGCTTAAAGCAGTACACAGTTAAAATTTCATAAGATTGCTCTTCGGGTTTCGATTTTGGGGGTGTTCATGACCTGGACCACTGGGAAGCTAGCGCTTTGAAAAGTGCGGCTAAGCGAGCATTGCGGTGAAGCGAACAAAGAAAAAACGCACACAACACAAATAAAAATACAACAAAAAACGTGATTATATATGATTTTAAATGAATATTTACAGTTCCTATATACAAAAGCAGTTCCTATTTTTACAAAAGCAGTTCCTATATACAAAAAACACACAAATAAAAACACAATAAAAAAAAACTTGATTATATATGATTTTAAATAAATATTTACAGTTCCTATATACAAAAGCAGTTCCTACACTTAAAAATATTCACTAACCTATTTTTTTGCTTCGCGATATTTTTGGAAGCACGCCAGTCCCTTCTGAAAAAAGCAAAAACCAACATTGTAGGTTTTGCAACATTGCAGGTCCTCGAGTTTACGAACAGTAAACTCGTGGATGCCAGGATGCTGCCCAGACAATCGACGAACAACGAGGAGCCCGGAGGACTAGTATTGCACAGGAGTTTAGACATATGGCTTTTGTTCGAGGTATGCAGTAGAAATTGAACCGGTTTGGACTGGCTAATCTGGACAGAAAGGTCTCCAGAGAGAAACACGTGTTCTACTGCGCAAACTGCTCTAGTTTCCCAGTGTTCCATATCATGGAACACCTTTTGAAAATCTTTCGTTATTGCTATGGTTTCGGTATAAAAAATTAAAATAATATAGAATAAATAGTTTAGAGTATAGCCAATACAATAACATAAAAAATTTTTTCCTTCGAATTTTTTTTGTATTTAAAAGTGATTTTTAAATTATGGCTCTGAATATGGCTCTTTTTTATAACGCCACTGGAACGAGGGTATGTATGGGCTTCTGACACGCTGCCATGTATTATCAAAAGAGTAGATCAAATTAAAAATGAAGCTAATTGCTTAGTTTTTCACAGAATTTTGACGGCTTTAGAAGCAAATAAATTTTGGTGTTCCACTATATGGAACACCGGGGAGCAAAGGGTTAAAGGGCACTGGGAAGTAAAGGGTTTAAAGGACGATCTTCGAGCTGATGTCGGCATTTGCACAAGGGGTGCTTTGTTTAATTGTTTGTTGATTTACTCGATTTTTATGCTTGTAACGACTTTTGTGCTCGTGTGGAGCAAGTTTAGGTGTAGAGCAAGTTTCAAACTATTTTGTTGGTTGGCTGTACGGGTGGTGCTTGCCTTTGCTATTTATATTAAAATAATAAAACTAGGTTGAAGATATTATTTGGCAGAGTGGTGGCTGCGTGCTTAAAAGGAAAATTAATTATATTTTGGATGCTCTAACTACTGGATGATCTGCTTGTAAGACGACATGGATGTGATCGGTGTTATGTGGCACTGACTATAAGTTTGGGGAGTGAATGCTCGGTGCTATACGGCCCAGGACATGGGCCTGTGAAAGGACTTGTAGAGCCTAGGTCGAGCGGGTTGCCGTCATGGCGGACTAGTGTCAGGAGTTAGATTTTTTGGCTGATACGCGTTAGAATGCGTGGGGGGCCGTGGAGGATCAGAATACTTCCCCATTCAGAGTTTTTTAGCAAACTAGACGGTATATAGCTTAGTTCAATTGCAATCAAAATTGAAACTAGTTTGCTCGCAAGTAAACCGCCTTTTCGGTATACTCCCCATAATGGATTTTGTGCGTGTCCAGATGTCATAGACAAGACAAAACTTTTGCTTATCCTCAGTAACTTTAAGTTTCTCGAGGATGAAAGCTACCTTATCTGCAGCTGACAGATACTGTTCACAGGATCTAATCTCGTCAAATGTTAGAACAGTATGCTCAAAATTTTCCTCTTCATGATACGCAGGAACTAAAATAGAGGAAGAGATGATAGTTCCTTTTTCATGGCAGTTCTAAGCCAGTCTTTGCCTGCTGTTGAGGTTTTCTTTAGCAGCAACAATTGGATTCACCGAAAAGGTCTGGCAAGGCTTTCACTTTCTCAGGATCTTTCCGTAAACTCCAACTGCATGAAATTATATATACACTGAAATGAACTATCATTATCTACTTCGAAAGCCAACAGGAAAATTATTCAGAGGTAATCGTAACTGTAGGTGTCGTATTGCCCGTCCAAAGTTATTTTAACGGGCGTGAATTAGTAGTTAGTACATTAATTTATTTATAAAGGGTAGTTGGGTGCGTTGTGTTTTAAAATTTATTTTGTTAATAACCCGTAGTTCAGGACGTAACTAGCAATTGACGAACAAGTGAACTAAAAATATTGAAGAACAAATAAACAGAGAGATTTAAAATTAACTTAAACTTAAATTTATTTACCAATTATTATACATTGTTTGTACACATTATTTTAATCATACCTTTTATAGGCACACTTATCCATATACCAAAATCAGTTTATCATATATCGAAATTTAACATTCAAAATTTACTTAACGAGGAAAATAGGGAGTGTAAATACATACTACACACAATTCTAAAAACTCCTATCCAAATTAAATGCACGATATCTTCAAATACGTGAAACTCACACTAACTATCAAAAGGTAACGCGGGATCTGAACTAAACAAAATCAAATAAATAAACTCACGTCTTTCAGCTGAGAGCAACTTTCGGGTTCAGGGATAACACTCGTAGGGATCCTTCCGTGACTTTAGTTTGCACTCTGTAGTTTCTCCTTATTTTGATGGGTGTCTCCTCCACGCTGGGGTTAGCTTTAACTGTAGGCGTACTGGCTGCAATCTCCTCTGCTATCCTTCTCTTTATTTTGGATTTGAGCTCAGCTACCACTCGTTTCTCCACACGTACTTTCAAATCTCGGGACAGGATCCACCGAGCTCCGTCGCATCAAACCCCCTTAATTTTATTTTGCTCCGGGAATATTCCACCAGAGTCTTGGGGGCAAAGAAACAGGGACAGGTTATTTTTCAGTCGCGCCCCAGGGAAGGCTCCTGGACTCCGACTCACTGACTTTTTTTTTCTTCTCTCAAAAAACTCACTCAATTATTTTAATTCTCTCACAGTCCACGCCTCCGAAATCATTTCTTCAGCCATCAGGGAAACTCACATCTTTTTATTTGCCGAGTCCCAACACCTACAAGCCTCTCATTTGCTGCCCTCATACTTGATCAACAAGGCCCTCTTACGCAATAAACCGAACAGCTGATGACCACCCGCAATACAAAACCGCTGCCCCTCGTGGTCTCCCAGTGAACCCCGCTATCAATCACCCCCAACATGTCATTGTTGCATAATGTTACAAGTGGTGCCATCCACAGCGTATCTGCGTCTGGAATCACAGACCCCACATACGCTGGGCTCATAAAACCTTCGTAAATTGGCTAATGTTGCCGACAAACGCTTTGCCCTATAATTACGTCGGCATTAAAGACGTTACCGACCTTACACACAAAATGTAATGAATCAAGCTTTCAAACTTTTTATTTTCTCTTAAAATATTAATTTTAATCTTTTTTGAAAGCGCTTCATTACAGTAGGAATTTGATATGTTTCAGTCATAAAAAGTCAGATTTATGACTGAAATACTAGATAAATACAGAGGCTGTTCACACATTTTTTAGACGGTGTATATTGTATTCACAAGACTAAATTACACAAAATTCTTGTGTTTTAAATGTTCCATTGACATCCCTTATTCTGAACTATCTTTCGACACCGCAATTTCCAGGATAATAATGCCTTTTGAAGTGTCAGAAGAGGTATTCTATCCCATTCCTTCTGAACAGCTTTCCAGAGTCCTGTAAGGGTTTTTAGGACGACGTTTGGATAATGCAGATTTTAAAAGTCCGAAAGCACAAAAATCCATAGGTGATACATCGGGAGATTTAGTAGGGATATCAGTGAAGGGTATGGCCTTGATACCAGTTTTTTGTTCCATTTCTTTTAGGAAATTTACAGTGGAGTTTGATGTGTGACTGCTAGCTTTGTCCTGATGGAGTCTCACAGATTGATGGCACTGTGGTTAAGCGATGGTATTCATTCAGAAAAATTGGCGATAAAATATGTTCCTGATAGTATTTGGAGTTAATCTTGGAATTTTTTTCCACTCTCTTTATTTTTAACTTGCCATTATAAGAAAAACCAGCAATAATCATGAATCCCTTAGAAAAACTTCTTTCGATTCTTTGAACCATGTACTTAATTTTTTTTGTCTCCTTTTATGATAATAAAGGCTCTTTTTTTGTTGCAATCATTTAAATTACACCATGATTCATCTATGTGACCAATTCTTTTCCATTATCTTTGGATAAGTGGTTTCTCATATAGAATTCTGCAGCGTGTCCTGCGTTCAGCGGATAATGATTTGGAAGAAGACGTTGCACATTGTGTTTTTTCGCTTTTTAAGATTTAAATCACGTTTATCATTTTGTTTACAGTGGCACCGGCATTTAATGATTTTACAACTGTCCTTTGACTAGGCGGATTTTCTTTTAACATTAACAACGTACCTTTGCAATAGTCGAAGATGTCCGTTTTTTTTTTTGGATACTTGTTTGGAATTTTTGTCCCACTTGAGGCTCCAATTTGACGTTTTTTTTCCTTTCTTGTTGACGATATTACCTATCGACGCTTTTGATATCACAAAACCATGACTCTCACATCGTTTTTGGATAACGGAGTATGCATATTTCTCTTCGGAAAGAGCATAATGTAGCCTTCGAACCACTGCTTTGTTAAAAACGCCATTTTGAATAAAAACAAAACTTTCAAGCCGCAGACGATAATTTTGACTTTTAAAAACATAGTACAATTGCAATTATTTCTTTTGCAGCAAACGATTTTTTATTACCGCTTACCAAAATCGTCTAAAATATGTGCGAACAGCCTCTGTACTAGTCAATCAGAAGAACATCTATTTTTTTAAATAGGCAAAAGGAGATTTGAGAGGGGAAAAAAACACAAATTAAACTTACTTCAACATCTTTTTATTTTTCATTGATGTATGAACACATGCACGTATAATCCCACACGGATCGTAATTATATATACACTAAAATGAACTATCATTATCTACTTCGAAAGCCAACAGGAAAATTATTCAGAAGTAATCGCAAGTGTAGGAATTTGATATGTTTCAGTTATAAAAAGTCAGATTTATGACTGAAATACTAGATAAAAACTAGACAATCAGAAGAACATCTATTTTTTTAAATAGTCAAAAGGAGATTTGAGAGGGGTAAAAAACACAAATTAAACTTACTTCAACATCTTTTTATTTTTCATTGATGCATGAACACATGCACGTATAATCCCACACAGATCGTAATAATATACACGGATCGTAATTATATATACACTAAAAAGAACTATCATTATCTACTTCGAAAGCCAACAGGAAAATTATTCAGAAGTAATCGTAAGTGTAGGAATTTGATATGTTTCAGTTATAAAAAGTTAGAATTATAACTGAAATACTACATAAATACTAGTCAATCAGAAGAACATCTATTTTTTAAATAGGCAAAAGGAGATTTGAGAGAAAAAAAAACACAAATTAAACTTACTTCAACATCGTTTTATTTTTCATTGATGCATGACGTATCATCCCACACGGATCGTAATAAAACGAAAGAAAAAGATGATGCTTTGAAGTGGGAAGACTTCAAAGCATCTTGCCATCGCTTTATAAAATTAAAATTCTCGCTGAAAAAAGAACAAATATCGTTAGTTGTCATCATTGCACACGGCTAACAGACACCGGAAATGAATTAATCTAAACAATCCCAAAATGATTTGGCATCTGATTTAGAAGGTTGCCATACAAGGGTTATCATAATTTTCTATTTCAATACGCTTATCGCTTACTAGGCAGCGTTTGGCAAAGTGAAATTCGAAAGTGAAAAATATTTATTGTTTTTCTCATTAAAAACGGCATGTCCAGGCATAATTTTTATCAAAATTCACAGATTTTAAATAAACTAAGGTTTACATAGTAGCAATTTCTTTAAGTATGGATAGGTTTCGAGCAAGAGTCTCCGCAAAAAGCAGGCAATGCTAAATCTCCATAGGGTTTCCTAGTTTTGTTCTCCAAAGATCTCCAAGATGGCCGCCTCACTCCGATGGCGTATTCCTAAACCCCTTATCAGACGTATGTAGCCGGTGCAAAAGGCGCAGGTGAAAAATGCCCGCCACTGATTCAGAAGTAATACGGCTTCTGGAAACAGACAATACCGCTCGATCAATGTGCAAGCCCTCCTGTTGGGAATATATATATTTTTTCACCGCCAGATAACGCTGTATGGGTCAGTGCCCTGGGGTTGTCTGTTGCGGTTTGTCACTTCCTGTTGTTTTGGCTGAGCGTGATGGCTCAGAAGAAATTTGTTCTTGAATCTTGAACCTCGAACCCTGGCCCAACTTTGTTGGGAAATAAAACGATTGTTATTGTTACTAATTCGTTGTTTTTAGTTAACTTTAACAATTTTCTTTTTCATGGCGCCCAAAGTGGGACACGATATTAGTATTAAAGTTGTGCCAATTGAAACTGGATTAATGAAAATCAAACGTGGATATTGAAGACACCTGAACAAGGTAGGACATTATATTTTAAATATGGATGAAGATATATCAAATTTAAAATCAAAAAGAAAAATAATAAGGACCGCTGTGTCCAAAATTTTAAATAAACTACAATCAGAAATTGAAAATCAGGACTGTGATTGTGAAGTTTTAGAAGAAAATTTAAATTTGTTATCAACAAAATCAGAAATTTAAAGAATTAGGGCCTGTTCACATAGGAATCCGATGCGTAGCGTTAAGGAAAAGATGACGTTGAGACGAAAATAAACCAATCATAGGCGTTAAAAATTTCATTGCTAATCGTTTGGAGGCCTATGATTGGTTTATTTTCGTCTCAACGTCCTCTTTCCTTAACGCTACGCAGCGGACTCCTATGTGAACAGGCCCTTAGATAAAGCAATAGAGTTGAATTTAAATGTTACTGAGAAGGAATGTGAAGAACTAATTTGTGTACAAGAGTACGAAGAAAAAAATTAACAATCTGGTCATTTAGAGCAAAAAGAAGCTCAATAATGAAAAAAAAGTGAAATCGTTGAGAACTCTCAGACCTCGGTTACTTCAACATCCGGAAATACATTTAAACAAAGCATCCGACTTCTTAATTAACTATAGGAAAATTTTTTGGGGATCCTAGCAACTGGTTAGATTTTTGGAACCAATATTTAATAACTATACATAATAATGATGACATAACAAAAATTGAAAAATTTAGTTATTTAAAAATGTATTTGGGAGGTCCGGCTTTGGCGGCTGTTTCTGGGTTCTTGTCAAATGAAAATTACAACCCTTCTATTGAATTGTTAAAAGATCGATTTGGGAGAAATGATATCGTGATTTCTCCACATATAAAAAACTTATTATCAATAGATCCTGTAAAAAAATGTTCGTAATATAAAAGCCCTCAGAACGTTTTATGATAATTGCGAAATTCAGATTAGGAGTTTACAGTCTTTAAATGTGACGTTGGACTCTTACGGTAACTTTTTATACTCATTAATACTGCAAAAAATACGAGAGGACTTAAGTTTAGAGTATAACAGAAAACGGACTAATTCAGATTTGGTATTTCAGAGTTAATAGATTTCGTACGAAAAGAAGTTGAATGTAGGGAAGTGTCGTATTTATTAGTAAAGACTCTAATACGAAAGGTAATTCCAATTTTCAGCAGAAAAATGAAATGGGTTTCTTAAACAGAAATAGTTTTTTAAAGGGTAAAAATATCCCAACTGCGTCAGCCTTTACTACAGTAACAAAACCATACTGTTTTTTCTGTAAAGTAAATTCCCATAGTGTTGTAGACTGCGAAAAATCTGACGAGGATAAAAGAACACTTTTGAAAATTCAGGGCCGGTGTTATAAATGTTTTGGAAAACACACATTTCTCCAAATTGTAGAAGCAAAATTTCTCCCTGCCAAAATTGTAATAGTTCAACTCATAACAATTTATTCTGTAGGAAAGTTAATCTTGATATACCAACGGAGGATAAAGAATCTATTATTACATCTTTGTCTTTAAATTCTGAAAATACTCATAAGGGGGTATATCTATAGATTTTTTCAGTTTTAGCAGCAAATCTTAACACTAACAAAAAATAGCACTGTTAGGATTTTAATGAATGGAGGATCCCAGAAATCATTTATTAAAGCCGATCTAGCTGAACAATTAAATTTAACATGTTTGAGAAAAGAAAACTGTATATTTATTCATTTGAGTTTAGTGAAGGTCTTGAACGGGATTTTGAAGTCGTTCAAATAAATCTTAAAAATGTTAAGTTCCCCCAAAAATCCATAATAATTGAAGCCCTTGTTACAGATACTATAACAGGGGCCTTTGTAAAAGTACCAACTAAAAACATTCGTGAAATCTTAGAATCAAAGTGTTTACAGCTAGCCGACAGCGGAGAAGCGTCGGAGATAAGAATTCTGGTGGGGGCGGATTACTACTGGAATGTCCTGGCTGGGGGAAAGGAGAAGCTTGGTAGTAATTTATTCGCAACTGGCACCTTGTTTGGGTGGACTGTACAGGGTAGGGGCTACGACAGGCTCTTGGAGGAGGCCGCTGTCATGAATGTCGGAGTTCAGTATTTTGCCGACACGCCGAGGAATGTTGAAATTAATGATATCGTAAAGCGGTTCTGGTCTCTGGACACACTGGGGTTGACAGAAAATAAACAAGAGACTTCCGATGAATCAGTTGTTCAGCAATTTCAAAGTGAATTGCAGTTTGATAATGGGCGATATGTTTCTCGCTTGTTATGGAAACAAAATCATGAAGCTTTAAGTAATAATTTTGAAAACGCGAAAAACCGTTTGATGTCTTTAGGAAATAAATTAGGGAAAATTTTTTGGCTTCGTAAACATTATAATGAAATAATATGGGATCAGTTAGAGAACCAAATTATTGAAGAATGTAGTTTTGAAAGTAGCAGTGACAAAGTTTCTTATATGCCGCATTCCCCAGTTGTGAGAAAAAATTCTACAACTAAAGTAATAATAACTTATGATGCCTCTTCAAAACAAAGCAATTCCGCATCTCTTATTGATTGTTTAGTTCCTGGGCCGAATTTAAATCCTTCGGTATTAGATATGATATTGCGTTACAGACAATATAAATATGCATTTTCCGCAGATATCGAGAAAGCATTCCATCAGATTGGAATAGCAGAAGTTGACAGAGATGCTTTGAGATTTTTATATTTTGATAATGATTTTAATTTGAAACCATATAGGATGACTAGAGTACCATTTGGCGTTTCATGCAGTCCCTTCATTCTGGCTAGTACTATTAAATATCATATATCTAAAATATTCCCAGAGAAACCCGATGTTTGTGAGATGCTTCGGGGTATGTAGATGATCTTTTTTATGGGAGTGATACTCTTGAGCAAACCTTCAAGCTTAGTTCTGAAGCATGCAAAGTATTTAGAGACGCAGGCATGAATTTGCGTAAATTTAGTTCTAATTCAGATGCTTTTAAGAGTCAGTGGAAAAATAGTGGGATAATAAACAGAGAAGAAGATTCAGACAATTCATTAAAGGTGCTAGGGCTTAATTGGTGTACTCGTAAAGACATAACTTTCTTAAATTTTGAAGCTTTGTGTGAAACATTAAATAATTGTGAGAATATACTAAAAGAAACATATTAAGAGTAACGGCTACAATCTTTGATCCGGTAGGTTTTATTTCCGCCATTTGTAATACGGGCAAAATTGTTAATTCAAAATCTTTGGCAACTAGGAATAGATTTTGATGATGAAGTTCCTAAAGAGTGTAAGCAATTGTGGTCTGAGTGGTATCACGAAATAGAGAATTTAAAGAAACTGAAATTAAGACGAGAATATTTCCCTGGAAAACTAAAAAACTTTAATGATTTAGAATTACACATATTTTGTGACGCATCAATAAAAGCGCATGGAGCTGTCGCATACTTTAGGTGTCCCAAAGATTTCACCACGACATTTGTTACATCCAAAACTAGAGTTGCCCCGGCAAGTAAAGAGCTGACTTTGCCTAGATTGGAATTACTAAGCGCATTAATAGATTCCAAACTTTCAAAATATTTGAAAGAACTATTTAAGATTCTAAACGAGAGAATATTTATGTGGTCCGACAGTACGATAGTTTTACATTGGATTAATGAATCCCCACAGAGGTGGAAACAATTTGTTGGAAGTCGGCTAACTGAAATACAGTCCCTATCAGATCCGGCTTGTTGGAAGCACTGTGATGGAATTTTAAATCCTGCTGACATTCTTTCATGTGGTTGTTCCGCGGAATATTTGCTGTTGTCAAAGGTATGGTGGTCAGGGCCACATACCTTTGTGGCACACACAATTTGGTTGAATAAACCAGACTGTATGTGGCAAGGAAGTGTACTAAATATAATACAGAATTCCGAAGCCATGTTAGAGAAGAAAAAAGATGTAAAAGGCATTACAATTTTGCAAGCTAATGTCGACAATCGCAAACCCCTTGTAGATCTTGTAAATTATAGCAAATTAAGTAAAGCTGTTAAAATTATCGCATGGGAAATACGATTTATTCCTAATGCAAGAAAACATTTACCGAAAAGAAATGGCACCTTGACAGCAGAAGAAATATTCTCGGGAGAAATCCGATTAATTAGAGAAACTCAAGCCGAACATTTTGCAGAGGAAATTCATAATCTAAAATTGGGACAACCAGTTTCTAAAAAATCTAACATTTTCGAACTTAATCCCTTCTTAAATGAAGATAACATCTTATTAGTGGGAGGCAGACTCCAAAAATCATCATTGAACTACTATGAAAAGCACCCGATAATCAATCCTCCTAGAAACAAATTGGCTGAACTTATTGTTATTGATGCACATGAAAAGGTGCATCATTCCGGAGTATCAAGTACTCTCATTTACTTTAGAGAACGATACTGGATGATAAAAGGTAGACAGTATGTAAAACATATACTAAAAAATGTGTAATTTGCCGACATATAAATGCTCGACCTGTAAATCAAGTTGTGGCTCCACTACCTGCTGCAAGAATCGAACAGTCGCAACCGTTTGATGTTGTTGGGCTAGATTTTGCTGGCCCACTTTGAGTGAAAAACGAGCATACCAAGTTCTACATTTTGTTGTGCACGTGTGCAGTTACAAGAGCTGTACACTTAGAACTAACGAAAGATTTGACAACTAACTCATTTCTCTTAGCTTTTCGCAGGTTCGTCTCGAGAAGAGGAATGTGTTCAGTTGTATATTCAGACAACGCTCTTACCTTCAAAGCGGCAGATGGAGAACTGAAAAAGTTGTGGAAGGTAATAAGTCACCCAGAGGTTAAAACGTATTATGCTTCCTCGGGTATTCAGTGGAGATATATTGCCGAGAAAGCGGCCTGGTGGGGCGGCTTCTATGAGCGACTAGTGCGTTCCGTGAAAGTGCCACTACGCAAAACCCTTGGACGAACATCCTTAGGTGTAGACGAACTTCACTAACTGAAATTGAAGCTGTGGTTAATAGAAGGCCACTGACATATGTTTCTGATAATCTCAATGATCTACAACCACTTTCACCCGCTCATTTCCTAATAGGTAATAAAGTGTCCAATTTACCTCCAGTTAAATTCAATAACATTGTGGGTCTAAGAAACTTTGCCAAAAGCATATTTGTATCGCGAAAGATTGCTAAATCAGTTTTGGCGCAAGTGGAATAAAGACTATTTATTGAACTTGAAATCTGCAAACTGTGATAAAAATCAGCAGTCTAAAGGTGATTTGAAAGAAAATAACATTGTGATCATTCATGATGAACATTTACCACGAAATATGTGGAGATTGGGAAGGATTGTAAAAACCTTTCCGGGTAGAGATAGTCGTATTCGTAGTTGTGAAATTAAAACTGAAAGAGGAATAATTAAACGACCAGTGCAACTACTTGTAAATTTAGAGTGTTAAATGTAATAATTTTTCTTACAACTTTATTCCAAATGTTTCATGTATATAAAATGTATATAATATTTATTGTAGGTTTATTTGTAGCGTATTTTCAAGAATGATTCCATTTGTAAACGTGTAGTTATGTGTAAAAATGTAGTGTTTAGGTAAATGTGTTTAAAGACCTTCAGTGAAGTGAAAGTTCTTTACTGATTGTATAGAGTTAATTCTTGTATAGTATGTCTTGCATTTGTTATAGATTGTTAGTCTTTGGATATAATTAACTTATTAATTGTGAGAAAAAAAAAAGCTTCTGTCAAAATTGAATTTTAAAACTTTGTATTTTTGAATTATATGATATACTTCATTTTCTGAATTTAATATGTATATTTTGATTGTATATTTTTGGAAACATGAACATTAATTGAAAGATTTGAATGTTTTGGTCTCAACTCAAATGTTGAGAAATTGTAATTAGAAATGTTGAACTCTTGAACCTAAAAATATTTTGAAATGTTGTAATAAGTATTATTCTGAACATTGCTGTTCAGCCCGGCCCAGTTTGTTAGGAATATATATATTTTTCACCGCCAGATAGCGCTGTATGGGTCAATGCCCTCGGGTTGTCTGTCGCGGTTTGTCACTTCTTGTTGTTTTGGCTGAGCGTGATGGCTCAGAAGAAATTTGGTCTTGAATCTTAAACCTCGAACCCTGGCCCAACTTTGTTGGGAAATAAAACGATTGTTATTGTTACTAATTCCTTGTTTTTAGTTAACTTTAACTATTTTATGTTTCAACTCCATCCTGATTAATTGTTCATCCCCCTGCAGATCGAATTTGCATCCCTATTTGTTCTGACGACTTGCCTGTACGTATTGTTTTGTGCATATATTCGTGGCCTGACACCTAGCAACTTCATACAGCATCTCGTGCTATTATAAAGTGTGACTACCGTAATAAAAAAATTTTTTTTTGGTAAGTCTCAGCCACATTCAAGGAAAGAAAAATATCGAAAACTATCAAAACATGTTTTATCTCTCGATTATGATAATTCGGTAAACTTTCGCAGTGTTCATAATTATTTTCAACAGAACATACTTAGCACTACCATGGTTTTTAAAAGCAAAAATAAATTTATATGATGAATGTATACTTTTTTTAAAAATTAAACTTTTTATTTAAGTCTAAATAATCCATTCAACATAAATATTAAAGTCTGAAGCCATTTTAACAAACTTTATGTTTAAAGTTATGTTCATGAAGCTACAGAAGGAGCGTAAGCTTCAATGGGGAATTTTTCGAAAAATTAACCGATTGTTGTCGCTCACCGGTAGAGGGCGTGACATGCAAGCGAAGTGACTATTTTACATTGAGTTATACGGCGTGGTTGTGAAAGTTGTTTTATAAATTTTAAAATTTATTCTGTGTGCAGAAATATGCCAAACACGTGTTTTGCTCCGGGTTGTTCTACTGGCTATAGATCAGCCTTAAAAAGAAATAAAGAAACTGGACAGAGAAATCCTAGTATATTTGCTGCTCCTAAGGTAAGAACATTATTATTGTTTTGTGTTAATCATGAAGCTACAGAGCAATCATTTTTTTAAAAATTGTGCACAGAAATAAAATATTTCTAGTTAACTTTTCTTAATATTGAATTTTATCACTATTAAGTTAGTTGATAAGTAAATAAGTTTTCATTGTATGATAAAGAATGTTGTTACTATAAATGCTTATGCAAAATCTGTTGAGTATAATTTTAAAAAAATTAATATTTTCCTATCTTTTTACTGTGAGTACAATGAAACCCATACTTTGTGAAAATGCGAAAATATAGCTGATTTGTCCTTATCAATGTTATTTGGGGTTTTTTTCTTTTTAATTTGCTGAAAATATTTGTAATCGATAATTTACCAACTATCGATAATGTACAACGATAATTTAGTACGTAAAAGTATCATTTTTAGACCTATGCTGGATTGTATGTACTACTCATGATTTTTGCTTGATTTACAAGAAATTTTTTGAGTAACTGCCTATAATACTGTTTATTATATATGCAATATTTCAAGGTAATTAATAAAAAATTAAAATGATTTTTTATGCATAAAAAGTGAATATTTTTTTAAAATCGAGCATTTTGCAGTCAACTACTGTGCGCATTCTATCAAAATCAATTATTAAGTTACATTAATAATTGCTTACTATATGTGATTACAACACTTTAGACAACAAAATCTACCAAAATTTTTTAACCTTAATATATTTTAATTTTTTAAAGAATTTTTTATATGCTTTTACTCAGTCATTTTTGAAATTTCTAATTAAAAATAGCACGTACAGTAACCACCGCTTATAGTGATCAGTGGTTATAAGAATCAATATCGCAAAAAACAAAAACAAATGTATTATTTCCATGTTAAAATTTCAGCTTTAAAGAATCAATCCACCGGTTATAAGAATCAGTTTGCAATCTTCGCCTTACTTTCATTTTTCCAAAAAATGCCACTTGAACTCTCAAAAGGTACGAAATTCTTTCTTAAGTTTTTGAAAAGAAAGATTGATAAAACTTTGGGGTGGAAAACAGTCGTAAAATACATTCCTTTAGACATAACATAAGAGTTTCTCCTTATACGTTTTTGCTAAACACTGTCTTATTAGCTTTACCCAGGGGCATCTAACCCGCCCGGATCCGATTTCGCTTTTCTCCAGACAGGCACTCCTTTTTTACCACCACTTACTTCCTGGTTGCGGATTTCTGGACCCTGAAACACATAAATCTTCCGTGAAGTGTCCACCATCACTTACGCAAACGGGACAGTGGATTCAGCACTTCAAACCGTGAAACGTAAACGGATCCATTTTGCTGAATCAGATGAACCAGATGCTGAATCAAACGTTTCACGGTTTGATTCAGAATCAAACCGTGAAACGTAAGCTATAAGGTGAATCTTCGTCTGAGACTGTAATAAGCATACGTCGCTAGTATTCACTTTAGTTTTCTAACAAAATTGCCAGTTAGTGTTAGAACTTTTTGATAGTCGAATTCAAATATGATAAAAACAAGGAAAACTCTTAGTTTTTTCTGAAAAACAGAACTTGTTAATTAGATATGATGCTCTTCCAAAGTGTAGTCAAAGAGAAGCTGCCTCTTGTTGATTTTATAATCATGTGTTGTTACTTATAGGTCTAGAAATTGAGTTATAGTATTTGTTTAGAAATTGAGTATTTTTAAAATTATAAAAAATAATTTTAATAAATGATAAATAACGTAAATTAAAGAGTATTTAATGGTAAATTATGTATATTTGTGCCTGTGTGTTTATATATATGTACAAGTATATATTTGTGTATGTGTGCCTGTCCAAAGGGAAGTTTCGGTTATAAGAATCAACCGCTTATAAGAATCAAAAACAGTAATAACAAACGTGATTCTTATAAGCGGAAATCACTGTACTTAAATGTTTTAATATATTTTAGAATAATGTTGCTGGATATTGTTGCCTGAAGTATTGTAATCACATATAGTAAAAAATTATTAATGTACCTTAATAATTTATTTTGACAGAATGCGCACAGTAGTTGGCTGCAAAATGCTCGATTTTAAAAAAAATATTAACTTTTTATACATAAAAAGTCATTTTATTAATTACCTTGAAAAATTGCATCCATAATAAACAATATTATAGGCAGTTACTCAAAAAATTTCATATAAATCATGCTTAAATCATGAGTAGTACATACAATCGAACATAGGTCTAAAAATGATACTTTTAAAGGTACGTAAAAGTGACCACACCCCTTAAGAAAATAAGTTTTCATTGTATGATAAGCAATGTTGTTACTATAAATGCTTATGCAAAATCTGCGTACAAAATCTGCTTATGCAATAAATTGCGTACTTTCTGAAAATTCAAAAATATAGCTGATTTGTCCTTGTCAAAGTTATTTGTTTTTTTCTTTTTAATTCGCTGAAAAAATTTGTATTCAGTAATTTACCAACTTGACGATTATACCTCCGGTTTTAAAAAGTGTAATCTGAGATGCTTTGACTGATTTTTTTTCCAAAGGAAGATATTTTAAAGCATTGTCTGATTAAATACAGAATTGACTTCCTATTTTATTAGTCCTGATAAGAATTTATTTGTGATTGATAGAAAATGTTGCTTTTCTACTATGTGTGTGTGTGTGTTTTGGTTAATCAGTATTATTTCTCACATTTTTTTTCCATAAGAGATTATGAACAATGATAAAAAAATTTCTTCACAATTCTTTTCTGTAATTTCATTTCCTTAATTATTAAATTATTACAAAATTCTGAACTCATTTATTCTGAAACCAATACACAATTATTCTGAAAAAGTATATTTACTCATTTCCTTTAAGAATTTTAATGAATTATAGCAAAAAAAAAGCACTTGAAATAAAGATTTTGAATGAAAATAAGCAATTGTTAAATTGAATAAATAAATTCATATTAAATACGCACTAAAATAAAACAACTTGTTTTCGCTAGGAAAAATACGAAAAATCCATATTAAAGCGTATGGTTGTCCGTGTCTAAGCCACCCGCTAGTGCACGCGAGCGCCCTCTAGTGGCGGCGACAAAAAGGGAGACACATTTTTAACACTGAGCTGCTCCTCCTTCTGTAGCTTCATGGTTATGTTATACATCGGGACAGTAGAATCTTTTCCTTTAATACAATGGTGTTCAACGTTGGTCAGGTAAATAAGGTTAGAAAATTTTCTAAGTATGTCGTTTATGCTTTTTAAACGACTGTCTCCACACTGAAACACTATGAAGCTCAGTTTTCGTTGCTTTGATACGTTAAACGGCAGTTATGCTCACAAAAATGAGTATGGTCTAAGGGCAATTCTTCGTCAGCATGCTAAATTTACGCAGGGAATCATCTTGAGAAACCTCTGAAGTAGGTCTTCCTTACTTCTTTTATAGCAAGTGGCTCCTAATCGTTGGTCCGAGAGAGCTCTAGAAGTGGTCCACGAGGTTGAGTGATTATTTA
Organism: Dolomedes plantarius; assembly: GCA_907164885.2. Lineage (NCBI taxonomy): Eukaryota > Metazoa > Arthropoda > Arachnida > Araneae > Dolomedidae > Dolomedes > Dolomedes plantarius. The sequence goes on from OU015497.1 coordinate 194,976,868, forward strand.
AAAAAAAATCGGTTTCATCTTTTCAAAACGACAAATTGAGAAAAAAAAATTAAAAATTAAATTGAGAGCAGCAAAAAAAAAATAATAAATAAATAAAAAAAAAATCCCCAATTCTAAAAATTCCTGTATTTTTAACGCTTTCTGACGTTTTGAGTACGAAAAAATCCTCGTTCTGATTAAACATTTTTCATATATTTTCTGTGACGCGGACTCTAGCGTCACAGCCATTTTACAGCTATACTAAAGCAAATGCAGGAAGAAAATTTCGTTCATTTTAAAATTTTCCTGGGCTTTTATGCTTGCGATTCAATTTTATCTTACGTTCAATTCGTTATTGAGTTTATTTGTCATTTTTTGTGAAAGTTGTTTATCACAGTTTGTTTATTCAGAAAATAAAACCCATTTTGGCGTCTAAAAGGATTGGTTGGTAAATGATCCCCAACGATTTTATTTTTTTGACAAGTGGTCCCTGATCAACAAAACGTTAGGAACCACTACTTTATGGGGAACCGCAAAGACTAGATCAGGGGTTCCCAAACTTATTTGGTCTACCGCTCCTCACGAGAGAAAAAAAAATGACTTAGCGCACCCCCTTCCCTCCATTTTTATTTTTAAGCGAACAAACAGTGATGCAGCGGCAAATTTACGTCCTTTTATGCACCTACATTTCTACCCATGTCCTTCAAAATAGTAAAGAAAGGATAGCTTGAAATTATAAAATTATTTATTAAAATCAAACATAGTCACGACACACACAAAATGAAGCACGACACACACAAAATGAAGATAACGTTAAAGTAAAAATGACGTATAAAACTCAAAATTAATCTTAATGAGAAGGATGAACCGCCGTTATTCATTTAGGAATGTTCGGCTCCGTTTTTGTCAGCAGCATTTTTAAATCATCGCGATGAGCTATTTGTTTTTAGTAAGCAGATGTTTGACTACACTAAACATATGTTCCACTCAGTAGAATGAAGGGAATGCTGTAAAGATTTATTATAGAGGGCGCTGCGTCGCCCGAAAGGTTTAGAGAGCGCAATTGCTTCAAATTGTTAATGGCACGTCTGTGAAGTTGCCCCCCCCCCCCCCCGACATTGAGATATCCAAATTTTAAAAACGGCATTCGTTTGAGCGTGTTTGAGCGCCAAAAATTTTCGTTTGAGCGCCATTTTTAAAAGAGTTATGAGAATTTCATTTTTTGGCGGGAAAAACACCTAGCCCCCCCCCCCCCCCCCGACATTGAGATATTTAAATTTTGAAAACGGCATTCGTTTGAGCGTCGTTTCAGCGTGTTTGAGCGCCATTTTTAAAAGAGTTATGAGCATTTCATTTTTTGGCGGGAAAAACACCTAGCCCCCCCCCCCCGACATTGAGATATTTAAATTTTGAAAACAGCATTCGTTTGAGCGTGTTTGAGCGCCAAAAATTTTCGATTGAGCGCCATTTTTAAAAGAGTTATGAGCATTTCATTTTTTAGCGGGAAAAACACCTAGCCCTCCCCTCCCCCCGACATTGAGATATTCAGAGAACGGGAAAAACAGAGCGGCATGAAATTTCGTGTCGGGGAAATGGCGAAAAAAAGGGGGGGGGGGATTTGGTGTCGGCGAAACGGGACACCTCCAAATATGACATTGAAATAGGCGCCAAAATGAGGCAGAGTAAAAATACGAAATTATCAACAAATAACGATAAAATATAATAGTAACTAATAATAGCAAATAGTTTCAAACTAGTTGATATAGTTTAGGCCTCAGACAATAGTGTTTAATGCATTTAGGAAATTTTTGAATACATTCAAAAATGCATTGATTCGTTCTTAATATTTCTTATACTTTAAAAAAGATAAACTTGAAAGAAAGTTTTCGTATCTCTGTCCTGTATATATTTACTTACCTTTTTCTTTTTTCCTATATATATACCTAAAACTAAATACCCCTGCTTCACAACAGAATACATTACTACCACCAATCATGTAATCGGGTTCCATTAATTTAAATTAACTTCAGTAGTAAAGTGTTGTCATTTCTTTTGAGGAGTTAACCCTATAATTTAATGACGATCCAACATTAAATAAGGGTTTTTAGATTTATATTTATTTCTTAATTTTGGGGGCCTTATGACCCTTCTGGATTTTTTAGCTTTCTTAGTACCTAGGGCCTAAGATATATTCAAATTTTGAAAACGGCATTCGTTTGAGCGTGTTTGAGCGCCAAAAATTTTCGTTTTGTGCCATTTGTAAAAGAGTTATGAGCATTTTATTTTTTAGCGGGCAAAAACTCCTAGCCCCCCCCCCCCAACATTGAGATATTCGATTTTTGAAAACGGCATTCGTTTGAGCGTGTTTGAGCTATATTTGCTATCAACATAATCTTAAAATTGGAAACGTTTTAACGATCAACTAACTATTGGAAACTTTTGTTTTTAATTTCCTGACTTCAATGTGGAATATTTTAATTACCCAGTGGCGTAGCGAGAGGTGGGCAAGGTGGTCTATCACGCCCCGGGCGCCAAATGCAACCTAAGACCATTGGACCCTTTGGTCCCCAAGACCATGAGGGGCGCCAAAAAGGTAATGTCCCCCGGGCGCCAGTTATGCTAGCTACGCCACTGTAATTACCATATTTTACTTATTACGATAATTGATGATATGCAACTTATGCAAACTCTTAAAAATTTTATTATAATGTTAATCTTTTGCTCCTTTCTATACGAGAAACAAAACATTTTATTTATTGTATATTATAATTCTGAAATTGGGATTCTTAATGCAGTCATATTTTATTGTAGTATTCAAGTGTGCATCAAGTTTTATACTTAATTTTTGTACATACATATTTTGAGTGTCACGGCAATCGCAGTTTTATTTTTTAATCATTTATCTGCGTATAGCACTTTCATAGTGTGTTTATAACGTAGAGATGGTTACGATTATTGTTTTTGTGCTTTAAGCAATTTATTTATGTATATACAGTGGCTACCAAAAGTGTTCGTACACTTACGAATTTCAATGAAATAGGGGTCTATCCATTAATTAAAATGAATATTTCAGAATGGGTATTTAATAATAAGATCTATAATCTATTCTTAACAAAACTACATGAAATATTTTGAAAACATAGTAAAACTTTATTTTTAAAAAACCAGTAATCAAAAAGTAACAAAAACTTTATCTCACAAAAGTCATCGTACACTGAAATATTTTCGGATAAATTCATAATTAAAATTACCTTCTGGCACTTTATTTTTATTTTTGAATAGTGGTGGCATTTGAAATATCGTTTGGCTTTAATTTTTGCTTGCCTACTCCGTAATATTCTATTTATTATTTAAAAATGGCTCGTAGTCGTAAAGAAACAACAAACAGCATTCGAAAATTGATTATTTTTCATCATAGTAGTGGTAAATCAGTTGGGAATATTGCTAAATTATTTAATTTATCCCATTCTACTGTGCAGTATACGAAAAAACGCTTTAAAGAAGAAAATTGGATGGAAAACAAGGTAAGAAAAGGCCGTCTGGCAAAGTTAACAAAACGTGATCAGAGATTTATAATTAGAAAATTTGTGAAAAATTCACGTTTGAGTGCTGTAAAAGTTTCTGCAGAATTCAATGAAACATTTTCTACTTCAATTTCACCTGAAATTTTTTGACGAGTTCTCAGAACAGCTGGATTACACGGGCGTTCTGCCCATAGAAAATTTGTTGTGAGTGAGAAAAACAGAAAGTTTAGGATTCCCTTCGCACTATCAATGATAAATAAGCCCCAAACCTATTGGAATAATGTCTTATTTGCCGATGAACATTTTTGGTGCTGATGGGCGTATAATTGTATAGAGAAGAAAAAAATGAGGAACTTAATCCCAAGAACTTAGTAGGAACAGTTAAGCATGCTGGTGGAGGTATCCTTGTGTGGGGGTGCATGTCAGCATCAGGACTAGGAAATTTGGTATTTATTGGTGGCATAATGAATCATGCTGTTTTTATAAATATTTTAAGAGACAATTTAAAATTATCAGCTCAAAATTTGGGTATTGGAAATAACTTTGTTTTTTATCAAGATAACGATCCTAAGCATACGGCTCTCAACGTTCGCATCTCGTGTCTCTATAATTGTCCACAAGTTTTGAAAACACCACCTCAATCGCCAGATTTAAACCCAATAGAACATATTTGGAGAGAACTGGGGGTTCGAGTACAAAAACACGACATTCACACGAAAAGCGAACTAAAACCAATTATGATGGAAGAATGGATGAACATTGATGCAAAAATTACAAAAGAACTAAAGCAATCTATTCCCAGACGTTTAAAAGCTGTTGTGGATGCTAAAGGATATCCTACTAAATATTAATTTAACGAAAAATTAGAATATTTACTAATAAGTAGAGATTTTTTACAAGTGTACGATGACTTTTGTGAGATTAAGTTTTTGTTACTTTTGGATTATTGGTTTCTTAAAAATAAAGTTTTACTATGTTTTCAAAAAAATTCATGTAGTTTTGTTAAGAATAGATTATAGATCTTATTATTAAATACCCATTCTGAAATATTCATTTTAATCAATGGATAGACCCCTATTTCATTGAAAATCGTAAGTGTACGAACACTTTTGGGAGCCACTGTATATATTCAGAATTGGTTATGAGGAATTTTGTAAATTGATGCATTTCAGCACTGCTGATAGTCAGTCATTTTTGTTCAAAAGTGGCTAATTTATTTTACATTAATCATCTTCTATCTTAAATTGTAATATTTTTATATTTATATATTTTAGGTAAATAAAGTTAATATTTTGATATTTGTATAGTTTAGATTCATAAATCTAATAGTTCGATATTTATATGTATCGAAGGAAAAAATATAATTTTAAAATCCAAAATATACCATAAGATTTCTGGTCAAACATTGTATAAGATAACTATGTGAGTGCAATCAGTTGCTAAATAAAAATAGTCGATATAAGAAAAGAAATGTATTCAACAGAATATTGCGATAAACTTACCGGCGTTTATATAGTGTTTAGAAGAGGTAGAGTTAACTAGACGTCACTGGCACTACATTTATGGTCTGGCAGACAGTTTGACATATCCTTCCTCATTAAAATAATCTTTGCTTTTACCATATTTACAATAATTGTGTTACAGTGTTAGAAAGTTGTAAAAGTTCAAATTATGAAAGTGCATCAAGCAATTGCATTACGTAGTTGAAAGTAATTTACAGCTGACAGAATTCTTGCCGTAATTTTGCTGCTCCTATATTTTTCTTGATGTATTTATTGGAATTTAAAGATTTAAAAAGTCCTTGGGTAGCATTTTTCATTCTCTATATAAAAATACTTTTAGCCCGGACCCTGTATATAAAATCCAAATACCACTCACTCACTGATCACCGTATCTCTCGAACCATGAGTTCTAGGAAGTTGAAAATTTGTATAGTGGATGCACTTCCGCTCTCCCTAACAATAACATTTAAGAAATATTTTTAAAAAAATCTACACTTTTAATATGTGAAAAGAGACCCTCAAAATTAAACACGGACAGACTGATCACTGTATCTCTGGAACCACAAGGCCTAAGAAGCTGAAATTTTGCATAGTGGCTCATCTAAGGCCCTAGGTACTAAGAAAGCTAAAAAATCCAGAAGGGTCATAAGGCCCCCAAAATTAAGAAATAAATATAAATCTAAAAACCCTTATTTAATGTTGGATCGTCATTAAATTATAGGGTTAACTCCTCAAAAGAAAGGACAACACTTTACTACTGAAGTTAATTTAAATTAATGGAACCCGATTACATGATTGGTGGTAGTAATGTATTCTGTTGTGAAGCACGGGTATTTAGTTTTAGGTATATATATAGGAAAAAAGAAAAAGGTAGGTAAATATATACAGGACAGAGATACGAAAACTTTCTTTCAAGTTCATCTTTTTTAAAGTATAAGAAATATTAAGAACGAATCAATGGATTTTTGAATGTATTCAAAAATTTCATAAATGCATTAAACACTGTTGTCTGAGGCCTAAACTATATCAACTAGTTTGAAACTATTTGCTATTATTAGTTACTATTATATTTTATCGTTATTTGTTGATAATTTCGTAATTTTACTCTGCCTCATTTTGGCGCCTCTTTCAATGTCTTATCCATGGGACCCGTCATATTTGGAGGTGTCCCTTCCGTTTCGCCGACACCAAATTCCCCCCCCCCCTTTTTTCGCCATTTCCCCGACACGAAATTTCATGCCGCTCTGTTTTTCCCTTTCTCTGAATATCTCAATGTCGGGGGGAGGGGAGGGCTAGGTGTTTTTCCCGCTAAAATATGAAATGCTCATAACTCTTTTAAAAATGGCGCTCAAACGAAAATTTTTGCCGCTCAAACGAATGCCGTTTTCAAAATTTAAATATCTCAATGTCGGGGGGAGGGGAGGGCTAGGTGTTTTTCCCGCCAAAAAAATGAAATGCTCATAACTGTTTTAAAAATGGCGCTCAAACGAAAATTTTTGGTGCTCAAACGAATGCCGTTTTTAAAATTTGGATATCTCAATGTCGGGGGGGGGGGGGGCAACTTCACAGACGTGTTAATGGCATCTGTTTAGGCGAAGTCCGAAATCCAAACTTCACAGACAATTAAATGTTGTTTTTGTGTTTATATGTGCTTCATTTTGTGTGTCGAACGTGATAGCCTGATCAAAGAATACTCAAGGAATTTGAATACCAGAATATTTTACAAATGAAATCAAAACCTTTTGTACTACAGCCTGTATCTGTAATCTAGGATAAAGTATCGGTATCTGTTTTTGCAACCATAATTATTGGTAGCCGAGTTTCAATTTAAACGGACCGCCCCCTGTGGTTTTGAGCGCTACGGTAAATTTTTGCTACACGAGGGATCATTAGACCGAGACCTACTGCTTAAAGCCGATTCCGAACGGCTACAAACGTCCATGCCAATAGTGGGACTCGAACCCACTGAATCTGGCACCGAATGCCAGTCGGCCCCCTCCCCCTTTTGAGAAACCCTGTGTGGCAATCATAACATTTAAATTTAAATTGCTATACCTTTCTCGCTTTTTCGAATGAATTCCATCGGGCCGTAGTCTCGAGGCACACGAAAATTGTTGAATCAGCTCGTAAATGACAGTGATGAAAAATAATTGAATGCTTATTACATTCAAAATGGGAGCGAAGATTTGACGAATTTTATTTATCCTAGGGTTTGGTATCCGTAAAAGAAAAGAGTGGATCAAGACAACACGTTTGCTCTATATTTTTCATGGCGCCATCTCTTGTTCAAATATGCAACTAGTTTTTATTATAAATATAATATAATATCAGCATTCGATCTTTTTTTGAATATAGGTACTGTAAACATTCCAATAGTATATGTCTCTATTACATTTTTTTTTCTGGGGGGGGGGGGAGGGGGAAATATTTTAATTTTTCCAAGGAGGCCTTGATATCCATAAATTTGTAAAGCACTGCTTTAGGATAATTCAACAAATTTTTTATTTGGAGTGATAACATGAGATTAATATGAGTGATAATATGAAGGGCTACATTAAAATCTTAATTTCTCTTTTCTGGAAAACTGCATTTTTCACTTTTTACGTTTACAAAAAAATCTCATTTCTTAAAAGGTTTTTAAGATATTGAGATAAAATTTTGTCACAAGGTTCTGCTTATTAATTGGTATGTTATTAAGCAAAATATAGGTTGTAATTATTAATTTAAGAGCTATTTTTATTGAAAAATTTATCAATTTTTTGAAAGAAAACCATATTGTGTATAAAAATTTGGTATATTTTAGTAAATTTAAGAGGTATTGGTAATCGTTTGCTTCATAACAGAGATAAGTGATTTTCCAATATATTGTTCAAAAAAGTGAAATATATTGGTTAGATTTTGCTATAGGTTTGGCATAAGCAATAATTTTTACTAAAATTAGACTAAATATTGCCTAAATTTAAAAAGTTAATCAAAATTCCAATAAGTTATTTTTTAATCCATAGTTTTGTTCCCTGTTTTAACTAAAATTATATGTTTAATAAACATTTCACATTTTTCAAAAAAAGTGCCCAAAAGATAGGAACTTACCTTAAAATCTCTTTTATTACACACAGGTTACAATTTTCTTTCAAATGCCTTTTCAAACTGAAATGATGAGTGAAAACTTTGCCACAAAGCTAAAGCTTAGAATTAAAATTACAACTAACTGTATTCATATTATCACTCCAAATAAAAAAAATTGTTGAATTATCCTAAAGCGGTGCTTTACAAATTTATGGATATCAAGACCTCCTTGAAAAAATTAAAATATTTCACCTCCCCCCACTGATCCACTCCTTAATAACAATGTTTGCAGTTGAACAATTGTTCAGAATCATGCCATGCAAACATTTTTTAGTAATTTCTGGTTACAAAGTTCTAAGCAAGATTAAAAGTAAATAAACAGCTGTTTAAATGCAAACTTATATCACTCCAAATAAAAAATTTGTTGAATTATCCTAAAGCAGTTATTTACAAATTTATGGATATCAAGGCCTCCTTGAAAAAATTTAAATATTTCGCTTTACATTAAATTTGTTAATAAGTTTGTCACTTTTTTGGACAGGTCGTGAACCACGGCTCTATATTATGTTATAATGCAACCATTTCAACACTGCTTAACAAATACTCGATAAAAGCTGCTGGAAAAAGTCCAGCAAGAATTCTTGACAGTGTGCATTATACAATAGCTTCTATAAATTATTGTGAAAAGAGATACATATTTGAGCTGCTTACTTGCCAGATCGATCAGTCCACAGAACAAAAAGGTGAGTTTTTTAAAATTCCTCTGAAAACAAATTCAATCAAACATTATAGAATGTATGATTGCAGATGGAGATTCTATCTGATTTGGAGGCATCGTTTGTTCAATAATTCACAAGTACTTCTGTAGCAGTGAGACAGTCACCAACTCATTTTACTTTTATTGTGATGAAACAACACTAAATGGTATACCGTTATCAAGTGCTTGTTTCTGCATTTGAATGGCAGTGATTTACATTAGAATATGTACTGAAATGGATTGGCTTCTGGAAAAAGTGACTTTATTCGATGACCAAAAAAATATTTTGTCATTGAGATGTGTATCATCAGCAACTGGAATTTTTAAATGACTCATTTTTCTCAGTTCGTGTAGTGTGAGTTTGTTCCTTGTTGGATGACAATGTCCTTTTCAGATTAAAAACAACCAGCCACAAGCCTCAATTCACAACTGGTTCTAAAACTTTGAATTCATCTAATGAAGGCAAACAAAAATAAATTACTGCTAGAGGAGAGTGATAATGTTATAAGGAATATAAACTATAAAATTAAAAATTTGAACAGGAAAAAAAAAAAACCCTAACCAACACACGATTTTTCAGAAAAAAATTACTGTAGAAACATTTTATCCTTTCAAAGAAATTTTTATACGATACTTTTCAAACTTGTTGGGGGTCAGGAAAGAAGCAGGTGTCACCAGATTTAGAGAATACAATATTAGTAGTGTTGCAAAAGCAAATTTTCATGACATAATAAAATCAATCAAAATCAACATGCAAAGTTAAGGGGAGGAAGTGTCTATTTTTTTTAAATGCAAAATAATACACATGCCAACAACCACACATCACCAACATGCCAGCTCAATGGACTGCTCTCTGTAAATATCAATTCTAGATAACTGGGCCTTATCTTTTAAAACCAAACACTTCTCTGTACATTTTTAAAAGAGGAAAATATGTGCATTCCAATGAACAGCCTGTTACTATTTTATTTCTCCACTACTTTTCTGTGGTGCACTCAAATTTCAATGAAATTTCTAACAGCACACTGACTTATTTTAATGAAGGAAACTTCTCGAAGTCGGCTCTAAGGTTTGAATTAAAGAAAAATATTCCAGATTTTAACCTGTACTCTATTTTGAAATTGAATAGTCAATACTATATGTTTAAATGTTATTGACCTAAGGATTAAATACGATTTATAAGACATCAGTGAAAAATAATTCTAGTTTTAGGGTTAAAAATTAAGATAAATTTGATGTCTCAAGTCTATAAAACATGTAGCTTAGAGTTGGTCGACAGTGCTGTGGTCAATTTTTGTTACACGGGGATCATTAGATCAGACATTGTCTAAACCCAATTCCAAATGACTACAAACATCCATGCTAAACAGTGGGACTTTTCAAGTTTGAGGCTTTGGACCCAAAGCCATTCAGCCATCACGCAGTTAGTTTTGGAAGATATTTATATTTTAGGCAGAAAAAAGGATGCAGGGGCTTAAGGAATTGAGACATTTGATATAAAAAAATATTTTAACTTAATTTTACAAGAAACAAGCCACAAATGCATAGATAAAAGTGCAAAAGGAGAGATGAAGTGCAGTTTGGTTACTTAGTGTTAAATGCCAGTTTCACAGTGAATTTGATTCAAACATATGTGAGGTGCTGTAAATTTAAAGGGAGAAGGCAAGGTTAATCCATATATAGGAAAAAATGACTATTTAAAAACATATTTATTAAAAAGTACTAATTAAATCTTGACAAATCAGTGAACAAGATTTTAACTACAAGAATATTGAATACAATAGAACAGGGAGTGGTCTCTAATACAACTCCAAGGAAACCACAATTGAACATACAACAAATGAAAATACCAGAGAAATGTGCATCCAACATACATTAAATAAGATAGATGCACAACAATAGTTTCACTTTTAATTATCTGCTACAACTAAAAATTTCTTGCATAGATAAATAGCTGAAAAGGTTAGAAACCACTTCTTGGTGAAAAGTAAATGTCAAAAATAACTACTGTACCTTTACTACATAATCTTAAAAAAGAAAAATATGTTGTCGCAAAGAGTCTTCGACTTACTAAAGACTCTTATTTTTTTTTCAGGATAGTCCTTATGCTAATTTCTATCATTTTTTCACACTGCAACAATAGAATTTAATAATTCAAGTTATATATTTACTTTACATTCGAAAGAGACCAATCTTATATAAATTGATGAATTTTCCTACGATTACCAATGTACTACATGCAGTCAAAAGCATTCTAGAAGAGTAACTTCAGGACTGCTAGTTTAAAAATGTTTATGTACTATAAAAATATTATACCTCAGTTGCATTTTTATATATTGAGATCACCATTAAAATGAATTTGAGAAAGGAAGAGAAAGGGTCAAAAATTAAGATTACAAGAAGGGAACAAGTGTATGTACATATGTAACTAAATGGGAGGGAAAATAAGAAATTTTATAAAAATTTCTGCAACATTATGTTTTTATCTATGAAAATTCTTAACAGCAGTAGTTAATTCAGAGTTTAATATTAAGTCAGAAAATACAAAATCACTCGGGATAGAAATAGCCTATCTACTTGCAATATTACAGTAGTTAATATTATCATTTAAACTACTTTCATATCCAATTTTACATACAAGAACCTTTCATCAACAAGGCACAGTTTTATTTTAAATATTTTATTTTACAATCTTCCAGTTGCTTGTTACATAAAAAAAATTAAACCCAATTTATTTACATGCAAAATTAAATTGGCTCTACAGAGCAGAAAAAGTTCAATGCTGAAATTTTGTAAATAGCAATCCTCTGAAAATCCATTCTGAATATTAAGTTGTGTCCACGAGTGATTAAACCAAATTAATTGCTAGTACAGTTCATTTCTAATAAGTAAAACATCTGTGCCATATGCAAATAACTAAATAGACAATACAACACACAAGTAAATAGTCTCTTGAGAATTTTTATTGAAAATGTTTAACGTGCATGTGAGGAACAACCTTACAGACGCACGTAGCAAGCAATAAGTTCTGCAAGATTTCACTGTTTACGAGAACAAAAATTTTCAGAAACAAAATGTCACAAGTTAGAACATAACTGAACCAGATTTTAATGGAATGTGGTAGTTAAAACTTCACAAACAGTAAAAGCTTAAATGAAAACAATTTTTCACTTTCAATTTACAGAAGTTTAAAATAATAATTCACACATCACAAGTGCATCTTGCAGCCCTTGAATATGGTACAAAATGTTTTTACAAGTGTAACACCAGATGACTGATAGAGTGTGTTACTTGCTATCTTTTGTACATGAACATTAAAATAGAAAGAAGTAAAAAGAATCTGAACTTCTTAAAGCTTTAATACAGTCACTGTTTCCGCTGATGTGGACAGTGTTTCCTCTGGTCTACAACTCAGCCTGCTTCGTTTATTTTGATGTCATCATCGTTACGAATTCTAGGAGAAAAAAAAAGTAACATTATACACACAGAAATATACATGCAAATACAATTAAAAACCTCAAGCTCTAACACATTAGAATAGACGGTTTTTTGCAAGTTCTGACTAATGTGATTTTTGCAAAAGTAAACTAGTTACTAAACTATTTTAAAGTTAAGAATTCAATTGTTATTGACACTCAGGCTGATAAGCAAAATTCTAACTATAAAAATTTTGGTGTACATTCTGTAAGCCCAAACCATTTTCAATACGGTTAAAAAAAAGGTTATAAAAATATCCAGAGTTCTTGTGAAGGTTTTATATGGGTGCTGCATTATTTTTACTCTAGTTGGTAGTTTAGATCAAGTACATGAGTTAATTTTATCACGTCAGCTCATGAGTTTGAAGAAAGGCAATCTCTAACAGCCTATAAATACACATGCTTCATAGAGATAAAAATGAGGCCACTTCTACTCCATAAAGTTTCTTAATTGGCATTTTCGAATATTTGGCTTGGAAAAGACAGATTAATTACTTTAATCCTTTGCATTCTATTGGCTCTGCTATAGTGATACTCCATAACTATTAGATTCAGATACTGAACTGACAACAAGCAGAAAATGAGAAAATAGGACAATATATGCTTGAGAGTGTTTTCAGTATGCTACAGAAAACTTGTTTTGCTGGCAATTCAAAGCTTTTTTTTAAAAATTTAAATCACTTATATTATTACACATTTGTTCTAAATTTTCTTATCAAAACTGCAGATCAGAAATTTTCCTAGAATTGGAAACCCAGACAGTTTCTTTCCTCAAACCATAAATGATAGTGGGCAGCATATTCCAAAACAATTATATACCACAAATACACAGCTCTTTCCATTACAATTGGCAGATAGGTACGATTCTGTTTTGATCCAAATATATTCAAAGAAAGATACAATTTCTAAACAAAAAACAGAAGATTTTCCTATCTTACCTAAAAAATTTCCTAATTCTAAACTTTCAAGAAAAAGTACTGAAAATTCTGCAATTCCAGAATTTTCCTTAACAGTTACAGCTAGATGTAACAAATACCTCCCTTCTTCAGGATGTACATTCTATTTAATTTTTTAAAAAACTAATCTGAGAGTGTCTAGCAAGGCATGGAGATTTGTCTAGCAAGGCTAGACAATCTCCATGAAACCAAAAATTTCTAAAAGTCTAAAGGAGGACTCATGATAAAGGGAAAGGAGCAGCTTCAATTGGCCGAAAGGCCTGGGCACCAGAAGGCGAAGACTGACTTAGCCCCGGGTGCTTGTCTGTTTTAGCTGAGCAAAATGGAATGGCCTTCATGCCTTGGGTGACCCTACCAGGAGTTAAACTCCTGACGTACTTTGCCCATTCCACCCAGGAACACCTCTCTGCCACAATGAGGCCACAAACAGGACTTAATGAACTTAAGTTTCTTGAGAATTTTTTAAATCAATAGAGTATTAAGAGATAGAAAGGAGCACAAAACTTGGAAACTCATGTCTAACATGAATGGATGATTATTTTTCACATTTTAAAATACATGTCAACTTTCAAAAATACAGTTCAATTTCAAAGGGGCTACAAGATTAATTTCAATCCAGTTTATCCACACAAATAAGATAGAATTAATTCTTTTTCACAGTCCTAACAGAAGTAAAGAGAATTATGTATATGTAAGCATGCTGAATGTAGTTTGGTAACATGAGAGATGCTTATTATATTCTTGATCATTTGAAGGCATATCGTGAGTATCAGTCAAAATTTTTATCTTTCCTTTTAGTATTGATCCTGATATCTCGCTATGCAGAAAAGAATCTGACATTTATGATAGGCAGAGGCAATGATAAAGTAACACTAAAGACCTGATGTAAGAAAAACTTAAGACTAGTTGAGTCAGTTTTAGAGAAATATAATGAAAATTTTATGCTGTTAAAATTGTTTTATGCACAGAAAAATCCTTTAAAATATACTTCTCCAAATTAGATAAGGATCTGTACTTGTAGAATTACTAAATAAGCTGAATCATAAAGTAATGATGAAAGTCCCATTTCTGAAAATCAATAGCATTTAAACTAAGATCAGCTTTTTCCATACAAACATACGCCAAGTTGTCACATACTAGAATCAGCATTGTATGATAGATAATTAAAGTTCTGAAGCTAAAACCACTAGGGAACAATACATATACAAGGTGTGCACCACAGTGTTTTCTACAAAGCACAGACTTCTGATCGAAGTGTAATCAGTATACATAAACACAAGTCAAAAGTTATGCCAACACATAGCACTGTTTAAAAGAAAATTCAAAACTAAAGTTACCTTCATAGTTAACTTGGCCATCACCATCAATATCAGCCTCTCTAATCATTTCATCGACCTCTTCATCAGTTAGTTTTTCTCCCAGATTTGTCATCACGTGACGAAGCTCTGCCGCACTAATAAATCCATTTCCATCCTTATCAAAGACACGGAAGGCTTCCCTAATTTCCTCTTCACTATCTGTATCCTTCATCTTTCTCGCCATCATGGTAAGGAATTCAGGAAAATCTATTGTGCCATTACCTGGAAAGAGACATTAAATAAAGGTTATTAATTTACACGAAATAGGTATGAATTTATATTAATATATATTAACTATCAGAAAAAAAAAAGCCCTAGAAATTTTTATGTTGAAATGAAATTTTGGTACTTTTCCATTATAAGCACTACAATCGTTTTCGCACCATCTGGTGCATTTTTAAAAATCGCTGCAGAGAGTGAAGTAACGCGATATAACGACACCAATGATTGGCAAATTACAATATTAAAATATATAAATCTCGAGATTCAAGGATCACGAGACGATACGAGATCGATTATTTTCGTGGTCATGGAGATAACGAGACTTCATGGAATGCCGTAATTAAATATGCTTACTTTAAAATGTAATGAATTTAGAGTTCGTCAGAAAATCTGACTTTATTTTTACGTAATGGATTTTAAAATATGGAATTTGTCTTAAGATGAGCAAGCAGCTATTACATTACTTCAAGAACAAGGTAACCTTCATAAAGTGTGTAAATAATCATACGAGCTTGAACTGGTTAAAATTTTTTTAAACCAGTTAAGTTTTTTTTTACCCTTTCTTTTAAATTCCGTCAAGATTAAAAATAAGCCAAGTGTAGTGCTTATAATGGAAAAGTACCAAAATTTTATCAACTACAATACAAAGCATTTTCTAAAACTTCTACTGCTGCATTGTATTGCTCTATCAATTAAAAAAAAAATTGTCCCTAATTTCTTTCCATTTAATAAAGCAATCTCCTTTCTTGGACTTATTTGAGCTGTTTAATTATCAAAGAAATTATTTAAGTTCAGAACATATCTGTATATGGATGACATTAAACACAAACAAAAATTAAGATAAAAATGTATATTTACAAATATATTTAGCTATAAAAAAGTTTTTTTAATTGTAGAATATATATATATATATATATATATATATATATATATATATATATATATATATATATATATATATTAAAAAAGACTAAAAAGATGCATAGGACTGATATTACCAAACACATAATACATGTAAATATAAACCCTAATCAAGTATCCATAATTCCAATGCAAAAAATCTCCATGTGCATATGATCTGCGGGCATTAAACAGAGCTTTATAACAAGGAGGAAAATTTTACCAAATGATCAGTGATAATGATATGAACTAATAAAAAATAGGCAATAGGACAGTCCAATAATCTTTATGGTAGGAGGCAGGGCTAGCAAATATGAAATTTCAATACAAGCAGCCAGCTTAAAAAAAAAATAAATAAAATTTAATCAAACAGGAGGAAGGATTCTAAATTTCTCTCTAGAATGGTTAGTTAAGTTAAATCAGATCTGTCATTTCCTCTTCTACAAAACAAAGCATTGATATTTCTGTTTGCTGCGTAAAGGGTGTTAAGTTGCTGTGATTGGGTTAATATGAGTTATTAAACCAGGCATGTTTGAAAAATCAAGGGCAACTGCAGGGTACAGAAAGCTAAGTCCAATTAGGGATGCAACATCAATGTTAATGTTTTCAAAACATCAATGTTTTAGTAAAAACATGGATTTATTGAAGCTGATGTTTTTAAAAATGAATGTTTTATGTTGAATATTTTTTTTAATAATGAAAAAGCCCCATTAAAAAAAATTGGTGGAGATATGCACAGCAGTTTCTGAAGCTATTTTTTTTTACATGATTTGTAGAGTTTCTCAGCTGATTTCAATTATTGAAGACGAGGGTTTTAAACACTTGTTAGATGTAACAACTTCAGATTTTTTTAAAACTAAATTATTTAAGCCTCCTGGAAGTAAATTATTCTCGAACTTGTAAATAAATATTATAATAATTTTTCCCACTCAGCGAATTTAAATTAAAAAACATGGATTTTTTTTTTTTATGACTTTGGTCTTATCAATTGTTTTATAGAAATAAGTTCTTCCTCAATTTTCTGGTAAAAGTAATGAAATGTATCATGGAAATTCTGTGATATGCACCGACTCTAGCAACAAAGTTTTGGTCATTTGTGTCAGCCCAATCAGAGAGTAAAATTAATCACCCCCCCCCCCCCCCGACTAACCAAAGTAACATTAATGATAGTGGTTACTAAACCAGTTTTAAAAAAATTGATGTTCTAAAACAGATGATTTTTGAGCGATGTTTTAATATTGAGCATCGATGTTTTGCTGCCGATGTTGCATCCTTAAGTCCAATTCCACTCCTAAATATTTTTAATTCTTCAGTGAAAATTTGGAATATGTGAAACAAAATACAAACATGTTAGTTTTCAATCCCATTTTTCCTTGAAACTACAATTTTGTACTTGACACTCTTTATACAGCAAACACAGATTTATAACATGGTTATATTTTCTATTCTGGGGATGTCTTTTTCATAGATTTGCTTTCCAAATAAAATCACCTGCAGGATAATTAAATGGACAATTTACTGGGCAGGAAACATAACTTGCTCAGGAAATTTAAGTGTGATCACCAGTTTGATCCATATCAAATGCTGTTATTGTCCACCTACTCATTCCCCTTAGACCCTAAATTCCATAAAAGAAAGAGGAAGCGAGATGGTTGCAACAGATCAGATAGTGACACAGAAGCCTTAAAAATTGATGATGGGAAATAAGACATAGTTCTCCATTAACAGCAAACAACTCTACTTTGTAAATAACAAAATTAAAAAAAGGAAAAAACAAATTTCTACTAAAAACCAAAGACTGGACAGCAGGTGGTTGGGAAAAAAAATTAAGGACCATAAATGCAAAATAAGTACTTTTAAAGAAGTCCTTAAAAATGAACTGAAAATAAGAAGTTCTAAGAATTTTTAACAATCATACAGAACATGAACAATGCACAAGTCTCCTTTTAAATAGGGTAGCACATCAGCTAACATCACAGATCTTCAACACCCAGTTTAAGCTTTGGAGAATTTCCCTCAGATTAACCAATACATATTTATAAATTCTGTATTCCACACTTAAGAGTACAGTTAATAGAGTGTTTATCACAATATCTATTAATTGGATAGTCAATCCACTGGTAGTAAACACATACTTAGGACATTTCTATTATATTCATAATGCATATCTAAACAGTCAATTTAAATATTCCTACATTAGAAGTTACAGTTTCCTACATTAAAAAGTCGTCAATGAAAGTTTTACTTGCGATGTTTGACTCAACTTTCATCAATTTAGGATTTAAGATCTCATAGATGCATACATACAAATTAATTAGTCGAACTATACAAAGATAATCATAACCATAATGGAATTCAAGAATTACATATATCTAGGGACCATATAAATTCACAAGCAGGGGGAATTTAAAAAAAAAAAGGAAAATAAATAAAATTGAGGAATAGGACCTACAAATATAATGTTAGGCTATACAGTCAAGAGATGTGTGGAATTTCTGAAGGACACTTTAGAATCAGATTTTTTTTATTACAGCTTCATTAAAACACATAGGCCATAAAGTTAGTTATATGAAAGTTTGAAACATGCAATCTTTAGAACACACCAGGTGATATGCACTATTGTCTCAACACTTTGAATTGCAAACAAAAGGAAACAAGGCTATTCAAATACATGCAACATTCTAAATATTTAATTCATGTATATGCTAGATATTTTTATATTTTCATTATTAGAATTAAACTACAGAACTAAAACTATGTGCCCATGGATATTCTTACAGTATTTATTGCAATAGATTTTATAAACCACATTACTACATAACATGGAGGAAATTATCCTTACCATCAGCATCTACTTCATTGATCATATCCTGTAATTCTGCCTCAGTAGGATTTTGACCAAGAGATCTCATGACAGTGCCTAACTCTTTAGTTGTGATTGTACCATCACCATCTTTGTCAAACAAGGAGAAAGCCTCTTTGAATTCTGAAAAAAAAAATAAATAAATAAAATTTCTTAGTCTAAAATGTCAGTGTTTAAAATTGTTACAACTTTTCAAGAATGTAAATAATGCTTTAGTTAATATGTAAATTTGAATTGTATACAATTAAAGTTAACATTTTTATCCCATACATAAAGAGCAATTTTTTTTAGTGATAAAAACTGCCCATAACACCTTATTTATTGAACAATTAGCAGACATATTGAAAACTGGATAAATTCAAAATTTAAAAAGGGAGAAAATTACCTTCAACATTTAAAGAAAAATTCTTCACAGATAAGGCAAACCAGTTTATGATCCATTATTTGAAAAATTTCCACCCTCAAAACTGATGTAAATAGGATTATATTTCAAACAAAATTTGAATAACTTTTGCTATTACATGTTTTCAGAAATATTGTTACAGAGGCCATTCAAAAAGTTTCAAAGAGCCATTTATGTAAAAGTCACCAGAAGAAGGATCTGAACATGTAAAATCTACAGCTCACAAATACATACAAACATATAATGATCATCGGCCAAATCTGAAAGGTCATTTAGCAGTATCAGCTCAGTCCATCAAATAAAATGTTATAGGAAATGAGCAACAAGTTTAGAAGCCTAGACAAATATACTTTAAGAGCTTTTATTAACTTAATTTTTTTAAAAAGCATTTTTGAGGCCTTGAAATACAAGCATTTATGAGCAGGATCATAGTTTATTCAGGACTTGGCCAACCAAACTCAAATAATCTTTCATGAAATTGATAAATATAACTTAACTCACTTCTGCATTGCAGTATTTTTCCATGTAATGCAAGTACTCGGAAATTCTTTAATTTTGCCTATACTATGTCAAACCTTGCCTGTAGCTTGAAAATTAAATACAAATGTACCTTTAACACAGGTGAGACAATAACTAAATTACCTAGATATGGACTTTAATATTAGAGTTTGCAGGTTTAAATTATGTTTAGCATAGATGTTCATAGTTATACAAAAACAATTTTAAGCAATTTCCCCAACATCTATGAACCAATATTGTCAACCTCTTTTTGCATTAATGACAATGCTCACCAAACTAACTAGTCTTTCTTAAAATATAATTTAACTGTCATAACTATAGTATGAAAATATGAGATAATAATGAAATTTGCTTCTGAGAAGAAGCAGGAATATTTAACATTATACAACGTAATATTATGGAAAGTAAGACTAAGAAAATTTATGAAATATATATTGTAAAGACATTGATATTATCTGTACTGGGTATAAACCGAACAGAGCAGTCATAGTACTTAATTATAAAAAGGGAAGCTCTGCATAAGATCTGGCCAAGTTATATTTCAGATATAGGCATGTAATAACACAAGAAACAAGTCAAGAAAAATTTAATATAGCTTCATATCCTGAAAATGGATAATCACATATATAACAGGGAGGGAGACAGAAACAAACATAATGTAAATTAAAACTTACCAGCTATTTGTTCTTCTGTAAGTTGGTCTGCCTATTGAGGGGGGAAAAAAATCATTAATTTAACTTGACAATACGATGCATTTTCTACAATAAACTTTTAGGTGCCTTAAGAATGGATAAAGCTGCTAGTTCTCACTATAACACATTCAGGTAATTCTGTTCAATTATGTTACATTGAAGCAAACTACACATACTATTTCTAATTAGTAAACTTTTGTTATATTCATTCAGATTTCTAGTCTTTTCAGACATACTTGCAGTGAGAGCAAATGTTTCAACTTTTGCTCATAGTGACAACTGTCTGAAAGTTTACAACTAAGAGTTCAACATACTAATTTAACATACACATATCTCATTGCAGGATCAAATTATAAAGCCAATAATTGTAACTTACATCAATAAGCTCAGCTTAGGTATAATTCAAAGTTAATGGTTAATTTTAAACAAGTGAATTCACAAATACAAGAAAATGGTAGACAAGAAAACCATATACATTTAAAATTTTTGAAAATATCTTGGATTTAATAGCACAAGTCAACTGAGGGCGGTTATTAGTCTTTTATTGTATTTGCAGGCTGAAATATAACCAGCAACAAATTCAAAAGCTACAGAACTACCTCCGCTACAAGAAAATAAATATCTGCATTTTAAATTCAAGTAATATTAAAGCAACAGCTGAAATTTTAAATAAAATGATTCTCTAACGAAAAGTTTTAATTGCATATTAAAAAAAAAAAAATCCCGATATTAGTGTCAGAGTAATCCCAATTAATTATTTCCCGAGCACGGTGTTAACAGAAAACGAAGAGCTTTTATTACAGCTTAAATAGTATCAACGAGAACAGACACGGTACTAAATACTTTAAAGGGCTTGTCATATAAGAAATGCAGTAGTACAAAATTGGGTCAGTTTCGCGGCAAACTAAAGTTACTCGAGACCGTAACTTTAGATATGGGCGGGTCATCCAATATTATTTGCCGGTGATGAAGATTTAAATTCGGTTTCCTTTTTTATAGAAAACGATGTAAATTACAGCCTTTCGCTTAACACAAATTCTTAACATCTAAAAATAGTTCTTTTGAATCAAGTCTGTTGTTTTAGTCTAATTCAATGGTAATTACTAACAAGAATGATACGATCACAGAAAATAAAGCAAAACTCTCCTCTGTCTTATCAAATAATTATGTCAATTATTCATGACAGCATTACGTATATCCATTACCACGTCATTACAGTAGAATCACATTCAAATTACGGCAGTGCCGTCCTATTTTTATTAACAGATTAAAACTCACTATAATAAATAAAGTTATTAATAGTTAATATCTTAAGGAATAATTCTGAACAGAACTTACCATTCTCACAGCTTAGATAAATTTAACAGAACAGCAACACAACACAAATCTACAGCGCCCGGCGTAAGTTTACCACAGAATAGCACGGAATCTTGTAAAAACCGTTCTGCTGCTGGCAAAGGCAATGACAAAACGTGAGACGTTTCGCACTTGAAGTAGTGTATTAATCCACCAAAAATAAACTTAGCAAAACTTTCCTCCAAAAATATAGATTTTATGAAATTCTAAGCGCCTACCTACGCGTTCGAGCAAATTACGATGGTCAGAAACCGTCGTAAGGTTTTATACTGCTTATGATAACCAGAACTACTTCTTGGATGCGTAGGAATCCGAATTATATGCGCCTGTGTGGCGCGCAGTCGAGGCGAAAAGCGCGGGTCTCTTGCGAGCGGTTGTTTGATTGGTCTAGTTGTACCCGCATTGCGGCGGTCTCGTTTCTGATGCTTTCCGCTGCAAACAGCAGTTTGGCGGGAGACCTGACAAGTCGCTTTTGCGCGTTGTTTTCCGTCATCGAGTTAAAATAATTTTGATCAAAGAAACAACTTTCGCTTGATAATATGATAATCATGAGCAGTTTTTGCTAATTGCTGTTTATTCTCTGTTATAATTATCCGCTTTTAAAAACAGCCTATTAAATTAAAATATTTTGCTTTGAACCCAGGAAAATTGTTAAGCACACCTCAGTATAAAACAATTATTAAGCATTTTTCATGAATTGCTTTTTTGCCATATTTTATGGCATCTTTATTTAGGAGTAATTATATAATAAAACCAGAAGTTTATTTTGAGGGTGATTTTAAGTGTTTATGTCGGTTACACATATAGTAATTTTGGTTGCAGAGTAATCAGAATATATATGGGTTGGCAAAATTATATATTTTAATAGCAACTGATATGACAAAGGCAGATGATTGCAATAAATGTAATCTATACGAAGTACGGTTGATACTAAAATGCTGAAAATTAAAATGGAATTTTGAATTTCATTAATGTATTCTTTGAGTATTTGAAAATAACAACCTCGTATTGTCATTTAATTGGTTTGGGAATTATTTTGTTTGGTTTTATAACAAAATAATAAATTAAATTATAATTTTAAATAACGTCTGCTTCTCAGGATTCGTTATGTAATGCCGTTTATATATGACTTGGCGAGTGTCGTAACTGACCTTATCCACTGTAAGAAATTTTTCGTAAACTGAAAAAAAACTTAATACTGTTTTTTGCCCTTCGTATAGGCCCGAATTGAGATGTGGCATGCTGCGTACAACTACCCTATATTGAAACGTAGTGAATTAACAACAGCAAACTTAAAAAAAAAAATCCGCCGACAAACTATAGACATACCCTGTTGACAATTGAAAACCACAGTGAATGACCACACAAATTTCCCTTTAAAAAAAAAGTTTAATATAGAGAACGAAAGACTTTTTTCCTGGATTTCAACAACGTTGTGGGTGTAAGGAAAGTTTTGTAAACAAACTGCATCATTCAAAATAGTTACAACATAGGAAAAGGCTAGTTTAGTTACAAACCCTCTGAAGAGGAAAAGGACAGTTTTGTAATAAACACTGTACTAAATAAGAGTTTGAAGATAATCACCTATTTTAATATCGAATTTCTTGAGGAAATAGCGGTTTTTTGCTACATCATTCAGCCACACCTACATGGAGGAGTACCACCTTTATCAGAATCCAGAACTAACCATTTAACCATTTAAAAAAATTTTTTTTAAAGGATAGTTTTGAAACTCACAGTCTTTTATATATTAACACACAGTTTTTCGAGGAAAAAATAAACCACCAATTTTTTTATTTATCCATCAACCACGGTTTTCCTTTGAGTCCTTACTACAATAGTTACTGTCCTCTTATTCTGGACACCTTGAAATACAACTTTCAATTTCTTATTTAAAATGCATTGATAAGTCAACTCGAAAGAAAACTTGTCAATGCATTTTAAAGAAGTTCATAATTTTCCCTCTAGTACCTGCTCGTTGAAAAAATAAAATCTTTTTTTTCTCCATTGAATTTCAGTCCAAATCGTTGATCATATCTCGAAATATTGGGAAAGGTGGTAGAAATGGTATTGTAAAAATGAAGCGGAACATAAAATTGACTACGTTAGGGATATCTGATGTAGAACAAGACTTTGTTCTCATTGCTTCCGGAGTGGATTGTCAACAGTAAAAATTGTAACCAGTTACAGAGATCAACGCAGTCACCACCTGATATGCCAAACCAACCGCAGGTCATGTCAACAATCTCTGAGCCAACAGAGGAACGCTCTGGAATCAGTGCAAACGGAGCTTCATTCTAGCTTTAGACCCAATATTGTTGCCTTTTCCTCATTAATGTCTCTCTATTCTAAAAAAAAGTAACTCCCGCTGCCGCTGTCAAAAGCTTGTCACACTATCTCCCCCGAAACCGCTGGGGACATGGGGTCGAGAGCGATACCAATGGTTGCAGAAAAATGGGGGGGGGGGGAGGACCAAAGTAAGACATGTCTCATCTTCGTCGGACTTTAAGTTTTTATTTTTTTTATTTTATGTTTTGTGGGGAAAATATTGACTTTCTCATCTTCAAATTACGATAACTTGCCAAAAAAGATCGTAGAATTTTGATCTTTTTACAATCTAAGACTACAGACATTTCTCTTTCAAACTAGACCTCAAAAATATTTTAAAACAGACTAATATTTTCATAAAAAAATGAAACACAGTTTTTCAAGAAATATCGTCCCCTATGTGGATGTAATATCGATGCTCCTCGAGTTTTTATCTTACAAAGAAAATATTTGCCTCATCTGGAAGCTGAAAGCTTTCTTATTCATATAAACCTCATTTCAAGTCTATATCTTAAATTTTCGATTTTTAATTGAATTTTAAAGCTGATAATTCAACAGTGATAAAACGCCCTTCGCATTAAGGGTGACAACAGTAAATGGATGGAAGCTGTTACATTGCCCGAAAATCACCCCTATGTATCTCGCTATTAGCCATAAACAGAGGAGCGAGCGTAGCGAGCCTAGGGGCGAAACCCCTAGTTTATGTAAATTAAACGCAACTGCTTGCAATAAATGCTTTTAGAACTGGCTACCACAAGTTACGTGTTCATTGCTACTATGGCGTAAGGGGCGATGATCTTCGTGGACGATGTAATTTATGTTTGAATCATTTGAAATGCCTTTCCCATGGTTTCTTAAAGATAACCCGACGAAGATCTACTCGATTTTAAACAAATATTGAATTTCAAAGATCAAGAGGCATTCTTTCTTTCTCCGGAGTATTTTTCTATATCTGATATATCATCAAAAATCATTTAAATTCATTTATTTACACCTGTGCTTTAAATGCTCCAGAATCTATCCTGCTTGAATGTGAAATGGATCCCAAATATAGTTCAAAAATGTATGCTTGGATGCAAAATAGATTCTACGTGAAGTTTAAAATCTGTACATGGATTTACACAGCGAAATGCCTAAATTTGGGTACAAAATAGATCAAAGTTAAAAATATGTGTTTGGATACGAAATAGATCCCAAATATAGTTTAAATTCTATGTTTGGGTACGAAATAAATCCATTTTAAGGGGAATGACGCTTCCCTGTGCACTGTATATTCCATAGTAAAAATAACAGTGTTTAATCATTATGCCGATTTTCCGCTTAAGTTCTCAGGCGTGCTCGGAATGATGCATAAAAAATGCCCTTTTAATTTCAGCAGGGTAGTTTCTATTAGGACAGGGAGCTCATTGGTTCGTACTAGAGACATCTATATATATAAAGCGCGTAGGTTTGTGGCACAAAAATCGACGATATTTCTACACTCCGAATGGCAACGGCTGCAACTACCAGATGTAAACATTAGAGGCCGTCCGCAATTTGCAACCGCGTGTCAACATGGATTTACGCACTGAAATCAGGAATGCTCGAAAGCGAGCTGCACGATCAAGTGAAAATTGGGAACAGTCTCAATAAAGAAAGCGAAGAAGAAATAATTCATTAAGAGAGAGGCGTGAAACAGAGAACAAATGATCGCGAGGTTAGGCTTAACTGTTGCTGGCAATGCAAACGACAGCCAGTAATAGTTAATTTTCTAAACTTTTTCAGTACTTGCTGAATTTTTACTCTAATTTTATAAAGGAAGACATTTTCGTAACAATTTATTATTTGATATGATTAAGTGTTGATATCTGAATTGTGAAAAATAGCACATACAGAGAGTGATGTAATCCACACTATAATTTAGTACTTGCTGAATTTTTACTCCATTTTTTAAGTGAAAAAATTTTTCCCCAACAATTTCTTATTTGACGTAATGATAAAGTGTATATATCTTAATTTTGAAAAATAGTACATACAGAGAGGGATGTAATTTTTAAAATCATTGGTGTTGGGTTGCTCGGTCTTCTCTGATCTGGAGTAATGGAAATTCAAATTTTTTAATCACGATGTTTTAGAATCAGCCTTATGGAGAATACACCTTAACAACGTATATTTATGATGATAGGTAATGGTAGCATTCCTTGCATATGTTACTTTCAGTTGAGTTGTTTTGCAAAAGAAAATATAAAACTAAAACGACCATGCTGGTCGCGCAGCGGCTAGTTTTAGTGAAAATGATTGTAAGCATTTTTGGTTCATAGTAATATTTTTCGATTTGTTTTAGTTTTACGGATCATAAATGTATTCGATTTTTGTTCCAACGCGGCAGGTATGGACAGAATGTCTTTCAATGGGTAGAATGTCTTTCGATATTCGCCCATTGAACAACACGAGATTGTCGGACCCTCAGGGTTGACATCTATGGGGCTCGAACCCTTCTCCCACCCCTAGAAACCACACGGAATGACTTTCCGGCCTACGCAATTAACATGCCCATAGTAGGCGCAGACACGACAGTATTCATTGGCTCTCGTCGAGATTCGACTCGAACTCCTACAGTACCGAATCCCCCAAGATGCCCCGGGCAAAAAGTACTCGATGTGATATATCAGAAAGGCCTTTTAATAATATAGTTTCTATCATTGGGAGTGGCATGTATTCCGTCAGATGGTTTCGGAATTAAATGACTATAGCAGTTTTAATTTACTATAATGATTCTCAGAGGCATATCATAAATGATATAAAAAATTTCTTTTAAATGTTGACTATGCACTTCTAAATGGGGTTGTGAACACGGTGCGTTTTACCGGGAAAACTGACGTGTTTAACGCGCTAGATCAGTTGGCATAACGGACCTTCAGTGTTAAACTAAGGGAGTTTTATCGATATTTTCTAAACGCAGATGAGCGAATGGATATTTTTACCATGGTTTTATTTACTCGCTTTCTTGTTTGTGTGTGTGTTTGTCCAGTACAAATCTTGCAATCGATTTTTAACCAACTTCCCGACTAGCTAGACATTTGAAACTTTTAGAATAGCTCAGAACACGATGACAATGCATTATTTTAATACTTTTAGCCATCTTTAAGCAGATTTGAATTCATTTTCTATTAATTTGGTTTTGTAGACTGGTGCAGCCATCTATCGGCCGGGACGGGAATGAAAAGTTAAACGCAAGTTAACTTCCAATTAACTTCATTTTCTTTCAAGTTGATGGGATAATTCATCAAAAAATTTTTTAAAAAGTATTTATTAATACATAGAATTGTCAAGTTTATATGATTCAACAGAAAATTTAAAAACATGGTATATAAAAAGTTCTTTTTATCTTGTAATTATTCAATTATGTCTCTGCACTTGAAAATGAACTTTTAAATGCGATGCGCGTGTTTTCTCAATCTTTTTATTTTAATTATTTTTTTTTATAAATGCTCTAATTCTGTAGCAATCGATATCGACAGTTGGATTTCCTTTAAAATAATGAACAGCGGAAAAATTTGAAATTTTAGAAACGACCACTGTTTATTGCGGCATCCACCTTGCCATGCAAAAAACGAAATTCAAAAATATGCATTCGCTAATTTATGATGAGCAGAAACACCGAGAGAAAAAATAATTCCCCTAGCGTAACACTGGGACTAAAGAAGATGTACGGGGTCAGCTGACACACCGCCTTATGAATTACATTAAACTTCCGACAATCCTCGGTCGTGTTATCTGAGCATGGGTTCGGGACATCGTAGTGGTTTGCGTGTCGGAATTCGGCACTGAGCTCGGTTCGAATCCCGACAAGCGCCACTGAATGCTTTAGTGCAGAGGTGGGGAACCTTTTTGCCATTAGAGGCCACATGTAAATTAGGTAGTAATAAAGAAGGTCGCGTAAGTTGATGTACCTATAAATGCGACTTTTATGAAATTATTATAGTTAGGTATAGTTTTAAAAATTTGGTGCAATATATAGAAAAATAATAATAAAAAAAGTCCTTATTTATTTATTATTTGACTTAAAAAGTTACAATATGAAATATTTTTGTATTCACATAAGGGTAAAAACTTGCTATAACATTAATCATTAATTATCAGTTTTTTATAAAATTATTAGATTCATAGATACCACTGTAATTTTTTATATTTCACTGTTAGTATTTTTATTTATGTAAGCACACACACACATACATATCTATCTATCTATCTATCTATATATACAGTAGAGCCCCGATTATCCGCGGAATTGGGTGTCAAGGGCACCGCGGATAACAAAAATCGCGGATAACTCGAAAATGTCTAAAAATGAGTTGCAAACACGAAAAAAAAATATTTAACATAAAAACTATGTTTTATTGTACAAAAACATAATAAAACTTTTAAAACACTTACATATGTACAGTACAGCAGACACATTTGCTGTATGTCTAAATCACTAATATAAAGAACGGTAAACAAAAAACAATACATACATACTGTATGTACAAAAAGTGTTCAGTTACACCTTTTTAAAAAAAATTCAGTCACTCGTTTTTGCTTCTTGCTTTGAAAACCCCTATTCTTTATTCTAAACTAGCCGGGCTTCGCCCAGATACGCTCAAGCCATCAAAGGAAGATGATGAATGAATCAAGTGAATGAATGACTCAATCGTTGTTTACCACCCAATGGGAGAATTTTGCCGTTCTTAGCGTTTGAAGAACCGCTTATCGTTCTTTAAAATTCAATTAAAAATCGAAATTTTAAGATAGAGACTTGAAATGGGGTTTATATGAATGAGAAAGCTTTCATCTTCCAGATGATGTAAATATTTTCTTTGTAAGATAAAAACTCGAAGAGCATCGACCGTTTATCCTCAAAAGTGCGTAAATTTCTCGAAAAAGTGGATTTAATATTTTGATGAAAATATTAATCTGTTTTAAATTATTTTTTAAACAAATGAGGTCTTGTTTGAAGGAAAAATGTCTGTAGTCTTAGATTGTAAAAAGATAAAAATTCTACGATCATTCTTTGCCGAGATATCGTAATCTGAAGTTAAAAAAACATAAAATATCCCACAAAACATAAAATAATTAATTTTCTAGAATAAAATTTAAAATTCGGGCTTCGAGGTGCACTTTCCCATAGTCTGCACTACCCGTGTGCCAAATTTCATGGCTGTAAGTTTCATAGGCCGCACACACGCACACATTGAGGCGGTACACCCGGAGAGTGTGACCGACAGACAGATCCGGACCTTGCTTTTTTAATATAGAAAATTGTACTTTCCTTAACATGATTTTTTCTTCCAGATGTGCATCGTCGTCTTGTTACTCTAAATATTGAAGCAATCCGTCTACGTGCTACAAAGTAGCTTCGTGTGTCCTTCGCGTAGGCGCCTTGTCTTCATTTTTATTTTGCCTTCATTCTCGTCACTCCCATTGCTTTGTTCGTTATCTCTATGCCAGTCAGTCGTTCAAACCCCGACTCACTTGCGTCGCATTCCAGCAACTCTTCTATGTTCTCTTCGTCGACATTCTCACCTTCGACGTTCATTTTCGACGTTCGCACTGCAGGGTCTGTTACGTAATCTTTGTCGTAACGTCTCCACCCATTTGTCTATGTACGCCCTCTAGCCGCAAGAATGCATCAGAACGAACTTTGTATCTGTCTAACACGGAGCTCCTGCAACAAGCGGAGTTTACTATGGCAAACAATGCCTCGCTATTAAATTTATGTTATATTATTTACAGTCCACTGTGCTTATTTTCTTAAACATCGTACACCTCTGTACAGGGTCTATTGTATTTCCCTTCTAAGTTGTCTTGGATAAAAAATAAAAATTGGTTTTTTTGAGGTTTGTAATTAAATTTTTTTTTCACGGCACTCGCACTCGCGGATAATCCGCACCGCGGATAATCCGCTCGAAGATAATCGGGGCTCTACTGTATTTATATATATATATATATATATATATATATATATATATATATATATATTCATCCAGATTTTTAAATTTTAATAAACAACTACATATTTAAATACCACTTCAAATAAAAATAATAAAGTAGAAGTAATTTTAAATAATTTTAACATTATAAAGAAATACAATAGAAAAATAATAGTATTAAATTATAAATAACTGACATAGCAACAATTCCTAAAATAATTTTAAAATCCGATGGAAAATTTAAGCTAGTGGGATATTTGCATTTGTTTCTTGATTGAAAGTAATTGAATATTTGAATCAAGCTTCGTAACGCGAAGCCTGCGTGTATACATTCATGCCGTTCTTTATTTAATTCCATTGATTTGCAAATTGGTGTAATCTATAAAATTAAGTATTAATTGATACAAGTGCTAGCTTTTATGAAGGCCTGCACAAGAAGATCACGAAGGTCGCGCGTTCCCCACCTTTGCTTTAGTGTATACGCCGGGTATGGGAACGTTCAATCCGTAGGCCGGAAATTCCCCCCCTGTGGTATGTGGGCGGGATTAGGGTACGAGCCCGCAAGATGTCGCCTCTTGGGGTTGCTCGGTCGAAATGGAAGTTGCACCTAGGGCTGGTGTCGGTTCACCTATACGGGCACCCCACGACACGCCACCAACACATCTCGCGGTATTCTCGAGCGAATGTCGAAAAGAGAGTGTGCCTGTTACGCGGGAAAAATATTTTATGAGCAGAGCATTACAGCAGAAAAAGATTCGAATAGAATAGAAATGGTTCGAAAGAATGTCAACATGGCTCGTAAACGAAGAAGTAGAAACATACTTTTCCCAGGAGAAAAAAGGATATTTTATGTCAGTGTTAATTATTTTAAACTAACCGTATTTAAACTACCCTATTTGGTGGATGTTAAACGTCAGGACAGCTCATCTTCTTGCGGTACACGAGGCTATTTTTGAAGTATCGATGTTCTCCGGTTTTAAGTTCCTATTAATTTTGGTATAAATTTTTTAAATTGGAGAACAGCAAAATGCACGACGCAGCCATTACATCTGTCTAAAAGGGAAAAAAATTCTGCTCGAAAACGATTTGCAGATCTGCCCGAACTCCACCTAGACACGGTTCATTTGAGAGCACAGATCGGAATCAAAAGTTCTCACATGAACCGCACATTAAAGATCATTCAAAGTACATTTAAAATCAAGAATGACTTAAAATCTACGATCGCCTCTGGGCCATTCAGACAGAAATTTAAATTTTCTAACACGAAATCAGTTTACTACGCTAACTCCGTGCCTGAATGAAATTGTATAGAAAACTTTGCCATCATTTTCTCTCAAATGAGTCTTTATCTACTGCATTTGCACGTAGCGTCTTTTTATTTCCAAGATTCCTTCTTTTTATAATTATTGAATCCCTCATTTCTTAGATCCATTTCATTATTCCGTCTATTTTATCCTATTTTATTTGTTTGCTCCGTGAACGGGCGTGTCCCTTTGCGTGAGCTGTCGCTCATAAAATGTCTTGGAACTCTTTCCAGCTTTCACGGCCCGCTTTGGATGACATCTTTGGCCATTTTCCCGTTGTTTCCCCACTTAATATTAAAGAATTTTATGATCTCCTCGTTTGTGATTTAACCGTACAGATACTGTTCCTCGGCTTGATGCAGTATTGTTAACTAGCTCGAAACGAGTTGCCACTGTTTGTCTTAATGGGGACACTAAGAAGCCACATGTTCGTGTTATGTTTTCAGATAGGGTTTTATCCGGTGGCTTAGTTCATCCTTCGACATCACTAGTCAGTAGTGAGATGCTAATAGCACCCTTTACACGTTCGCTCTTTAGCGAGTGCTTGGAGCGTACGGGATTGCGCGCGGGAAAACTTGCAGTACGCTCCAAAGCAGCTTTCCCTTCCTCTCCGACACCTTCACACGTGCTTTCAATCGCGCGGTTTTGACGTCAGGTTTCACGAAATTCGTAGTAGCAACTAGCATAGGCGTAGCGTGCTTCTAACTGTTTTTTTTTTTTTTTTTGGGGGGGGGGGGGGCACGAATTAGGGATGGGATATCGAAAGTAAAATATCGATGAGTATCGATAATAATATCGGCTATTAATATCGATATCAATAATATATCGGCACAAAAATATCGATATTTCAAAATATTGATGATATTTCAAAATGTAAACGATATTTCAAAATATCGATAACACATTTTCCTTTCACTATGCAGTCAATCGTATTCGGAGGAATGATTGTATAGTAAAATAATATATATATGGTAATAGTACGATAAAAAAAATGATCGTAATTTAATTCAATAAGGAAATAACATTTCAATAAACAATATTTTATCAAATTAAAAAGTTTCTATTTAGAGAAAGAAAGAAACCCTAGTTTGGGTGTTGCAATGGCAACACTGAGTGTATGTAAACAAATTGGAAGGAGATATTGGACTTAAACCGGTTTCTGGACCGAAACCCTTCGGACAAGAAGTTTTTGTACGTCACAGTCCATTATTTGGAAAATGAAAAATTAGCTTCCTGCACCATAGGAGTCTTTGAAATGGACCAGAGCCATACTGGAGATTACATTTCTTCAAGAATCCTCCATATCCTGCAGTAGGGGGGTTTGGAGAAAGAAAAACTAAATTCAGTGGTCACTGATAGAGGATCGAATATGGTTAAAACCATGGAAATTGCTTTTGGTAGAAAAAAAAAAACTTGTAATATGTTTTGCCCATCTTCTCAATTTGGTCGCTTACCGTTCAATTGAAGCCGCACCAGGGCTCGTGCCACTAAATGGAAAGGTGAAGAAAGTGGTGACTTGGTTCAAACACAGTGTTCGGGCTTCATATGAATTGAGAGCAGAAAGTAATCTCAAACTCATGCAGAGTGTGGAAACACGAGGGAATTCTACATACGAAATGATCGAGCGTTTTCTAAGCTTCAGCTCAACACTCAACAACATCATCCACCAACACACATCGGCACCAAGCATGACAACAGCTGCAGAGAACCAAAATTTGCAGGAAATCATCCAGCTTCTTGAGCCTCTTCTAAAAGCCACAAAACAGTTATCAGGAGATAAATACCCGACAATCAGTATCGCGATTCCAATAACCATGGTGGAAAATAAAATTTCCAAGACGTTACTTACGTTTAATGTTGGCTTCAAACTGAATGAAGGAATATCGGAAGCGGTAAAAAACGGCTCATGGTTGAAAATGTAATAGCACTGGCCGTAGGTACGTTATTGGACCCCTGATGGAAGACATTATGCTTCAGGGACCCTGAGACTACTATCAAAGCAATTCGAGAACTGAAAGGAATTTTGAAAAGCGCCCATTCACCGAAAAGTGGACACAGTTCCGATTCTGACAATGGAGAAGGATCTGAATCATCTTTCTTTGGTGAACACTCCAAAACGGTTTAGAAAACTTGGAAGCATCTGAGTTTTTTAGGTAGCTCAGATTTTCCTGATGAGCTTGCCTTTTATTTGCGATCCCCTGCAGATGCTGACATCAACAAGTGTCCGCTTTCTTTTTGGAGTAAATCAATTGGATTGTACCCGGAACTATGTGGGGTTGCCAAGCGATATTTGGGCTGCGACTTCAACATCAGTGCCGTCTGAAAGAATTTTTTCTCAAGCCACAATATAATTAACTCAGCCAGAAATCGTCTCACATTGAATAAACTTCTTTCCTCCACTCAGTAGGAGAAGAATGTTTTTTTTAATTAATGGACAATAATTGTTTTTATTCACTTTTTGTTCTTTTTAGAATTCATTTTTATATATTGAACAATTTTTGATTTTTTCACACATTTTTTGATTGCTTACATTAAAAATTACTTTGTATATATTAGAAATTATTTGTATTTAAAAAAATAAATAATAATGTTTTTAAGTTTAATTCTTTTGCCTGATTTACTTATGTATCTTTTTTTAATTAAATTTTTTAGATAAGCTATTCACAATTTAAATCATTTCTGTGCTTTCATAAATTAAAATAATTAATGATAATATTTTAATTAAGTAATTTTTTATTTCTTAAGATATTTCAAACTCAAGATATTTCAAAATATTTAGCCTTGTTTACTTGATTGATATGAAACTTTCTGATAGGTTTTATAGTGGAACTGACTTTCAAACACCTTAGTGAGATGGGATGATGTGGTATATAAAAGTTATAGGCCAATTCCACCATCAAATTTTATTCTTACTGGATTAATTTGCTCCATTTTGGCTCGTTTTCAGGAAGTCCTCAGAGAACTTTATTTAAAACCAAAAAAGTTTTATCCTTTAAATTTAAAAATCTCCAACTCAAAACAACATGGACCAAAAGCTTCAAAAGATGTTTGTCTTAGGGAGTAAACATCTACACATGTAGTAAATCTGATGAAAAAGACTTTTAAGATTAAACTATCAGGAATAAAACATGGTGGAATTGGCCTATAACTTTTATTTAACATTGTATTATAGTTTTTTTTATCCATTTGCTTCAACAGTTGAATATAGACCCTAAATGATTAATTTTACAATTTTTCTGTATAATTTTTTTGAATCTCAGCTATTTTTTTCCTTTGGTTTTGAGATTTTTCAACCCAAATTTTTATAAATTATAATTATTTCAAATACATTCTTTTGAAAATGTGCAATCGACAATATCGGGAATATAATATCGATATCTCGATATTATCAGAAATCAAATATCGATATTATAATACGTAATATCGAAGGGTAAATATCAATATTTCGATAATATCGATATCAATATCCCATCCCTAGCACGAATTGAATTCAGTTAGGGTCCTCTTCTGCGCACTGACTGCCGGACGGTCTTTAAAATATGAAATGTTATGATTTTTTGAAATTGAATAACAATAGAATTGATTTTTGAGTAGTATTCTAAAGTTACACAATGAGGAAAATAGAAATAATATAAATAAAATGAGGAAAAAAATATAGCATCGAATTTTTGTTATGGATCATGGATAAAAACTATGTTAAGACATAATAGGAATATTCAGTTTTACAGTTTGAAAAAGGCGGGAAAAAACCAACTTTCTTAAAAATGTTCTACAGTTTTCTGATTTTAACTGAAATTCTATTAAGTTTTAATTTATTTCAAGTTAAATTGGGGGGGGGGACACGTGCCCAATGCGGCAGACGGTTTCTTGGACAATATCCTTACCGCCATAGTACACTGCAGTTTTGCTAACCATTTTATTATGGGGCACCATATAGGCGAACTAGCATTACCCCCTATGAATGGACGACACAAACGGAGGCTTTTAGTGGCGCAACGCCGGGATTCGATCTGAGCACCCTCAGCACCGAAAACCAGCGCCCTGTACCACAGGGCCGCCACAAGCCCAAAACATGCATTTAATGCGTATTCAGCTTACAAACATGTTCCTAGGAGAACGTTCATCGTCTTTAAAATAGACAAGACACAGTTGCTCAGTACACACCATGCAACGGGGCTTCAGAAGTTGAATCTCACTCTGTTTTATCTATCAAAAGAGAAGGATAAATTCATCCACAAACAGTTTCTTCTTAATATGCGATTGGATGGATATTCTATTTTACTGTGGTTTTATCTCACATATAAAGCATTTTGAACTCTAGTCATTAACGGGTTGAAATGTCTTTAGATTCTATAAGAGTTATGGCTGGTTTAGAGTGTAATGATCAACTTTTTATTTATTTATTTCATTTATTTATTTTTTCACGGGAGCTACACTGACCAGGACCTGCAGATGTAAGCCAATTCCAAAATGCTACAGATATTCATGCCCACGGGAACAGAAATAACCTTAAAATTTTCATATTGTACCAAATCCGTGGTACGGAAAGATATTTTTAAAAGTGAATTTCTAATACAGAAATAAATATGCCAGTTACCGCAATTGAAAAACAGAGATTTTATAAACAGCAACACTTTAGTACACTTCTTTTTACAACTTGCAGCAGTAGACAAAATAATAATAACAAATCTTCGCTGGAAGTCGACAAACTCCAGCATCTGTGTACTTTTCTTAACAAGTGGGTATTTTAATACAATTTTAATTAATACACATATAACAGTTATTAAAAAGTAGCATACAACCTTAATAAACTCTTGCGCCAAGGTCCTCGTCTCAAGCCCGACGAGAAAATATCTTTTCAAGAAGAGAATGTCACCAATTCCAATTCTTCAACCTATCGCCACAAGAACAACTCTTTAACTGATCTTTTCATTCCACACTCTTAATCACCTAGGAATCAAAACCCGTGATGCCACACCGCTCAACCAAACCATTTTCCAACAATAGACCCAAGAGCAGGATTTATTACTTACTCCATGGTAGACGCGTGAACGTTCTAAACCATAGTTTTAATTCACGTGAACTCCAAAAAATCGCATGCTGGCGATAACACGCCAAGTTGGCCCCTAACTCGTAACAATATTAATGGCAGTAAAAAGGGTCTCGGTTCAAATTTCAAAATCTAAAACTGCTTTCATCATCAGTTCAAGAGAATGCTAGCACAATTAACCAAGATTGGCTAATGGAGCACAAGAAATATTGCCATTCCACAACAGCCAAACTTTGAAGGACATTATTGCCAACAGGAGTACTAATTGAAAAGAGTAGGCATCATAGAGAAAAAAAACACCTGAAAAATAGAAAGGGGGCGGAACATATCGGGCAAAAAATAAACAGGAGAAAAAAAATGACGGTAGCGTATGTTTGAACATAGAATTTGTCTTGTGGTTGGGTGTTAAGAAATAAAACGACAGTTACGTTAAGTGACTGCGTCTATTGAAAGAACTTTCCTTTGAATTTCCACCTGCAGTGGTTGACGCAGTTTCCTCAGAGTTGCCGCTAGGTGGTACCACTGATGTACTGGCCGACTGCTCGTCAGCCACTTTGCAACCCACATCGTATAGCTCGGGATCAAATTTCAGCTAAGTCAGGACGTTCTCGTACTGTCGCCACATAGGGAGCAGTGTTGATTCACCTATAGGGTGCTACCATAATAAAGTAACCAACGAATTCGCGCTGTGGATGGGCCATTATTCTTAAGACATAGTAACTACAGCGTTGGTGGGTGGGTGGGGGAGAAAAAAAACTTTTGGTAGCCAGCGGTGAGAGGCACCCTTTTCGGAATATTCTCAGCTTATTTTCTAATTATTCCTGCCTTTATTATAAGAAAATAAGCACCACTTAACTCGAACCTTCAGAGTCTGGTCCTAACCGTTCCAGAGTACTTTAAAGGGAGGGGGTCCAAACCACACATTCCCCCTTCCCCCCACACACATAAAAAAGATTTTTATGAGAGCTCTGAGAACTAAATAACCCAAATCCCATGTTTCTACGATGATTACTTTTCCAGATACACCATTTTTATGTCGTATTGTCTCTGCATATCCTGCCTTACGTCAGTGCTTTAAGTCTCTCTCGGAACAGTATAATTCACAATTTGCCTCATCCATAAAGGTGGATCTAAACTTCTTCGCAAGGCAGTTCTGCGAAATTTTGAACAGCGTTCCTTAGTACTCATTTCATTGAACTGTCTTGAAGATTATTGATTTTTCGTAAAATGCTGCTCTTGAAGCCTAGGAAAAATGATTTTTTTTTTATAGTTTTAAAATTATATTTTCATGAATAAATTAATAAAAAATCGTGAGGACAAATTATTATGAAACCTCATCCACGCATAAAGCTGAAAAAATCAGGAGCCATTGATTACGTGAATATCGAAATCTAATCGTGTTATCCATTTGGAAATTTGAATTTTTTTCAAACCATTTTTTAAAATTTTTTATTATTCAGCTAATTTTATACGTATAATGATCTTTATACAAAAACACATTTAATTGAAAAAGCGCAAAATACATATTATTAAAAAATATTAATAAAAGTCGTAGACATGCTCTCGCTCTAACATTTCTTGTCCGATAATGTTCTAAACAACAACAACAACAAACCCGAACTATTTGGAAATTCTGAAGAACTGTTGAAAGTTGCAAGAAGAGAGAGGATAAATTAGATTTGAACTATCTCAAAGAATTCTACATCAAGCGACATATAATTACTCGTAAGATGTGAAGAACTTCAGCGATTCGAGTTATCCACTCATAAACTACTGCAATGTGCATCCTACAAATGGTAAGTAAGCACTCAAACTTTCATAATACAGTATTGGTTTGATTGTTCCGGAATACAAGTGAGATGTCTCGCTCTAATGGTCTAATGCAGGGGTCTCCAAACTTTTTAGCCTAAGGGCCACACTGACTCCTCCACTAATTCCCCAGGGTCCTAGCTTAAAAGACCTAGCTAGACCCTAGTTCATCATACCAACATACTATACTTTTGAATTACGCGCAAATTTTCGTTTCGGGATTTTGTTGCAATTGCAAACGATATCAATATTTTTCAAAATCCTATTAACGCCGATATAGAAACCCTTGCCCCAGAACTTCAAATGGAAATGATTGATTTGCAGTGTAGCTATATTTTAAAAGAAAAATATTTAAAGTTGTCATTGCTGGAATTTTATAAACACAGTTTGATCAGTTGCATAAATTTGCCCGTAGCTTTTTTACTTCCGCTTTCGGCACTACTTATCTGTGTGGAAAAAACATTCTCCAAAATGAAATATACAAAAAATATTTACCGATCCAAATTAACTGATGAGCATTTGAAGTCACTGCTGATAATTTACACTAGTAAACTTGATCCACAACTGCAAACAATTGTCAGTGGAAAGTTGCAGCTACACAAATTTCATTAATCATTATTACAGTGTTTAATTTCATTATGTAAATTACCTGTGTATGTCACTTATAGGAAAAAATCTCATTTTATTAATTTCAATTTTTAGGATAAATCCCATATTATTAATTACAGTTATGTATGTCAGTTATTGTGTTTCTTAACTAGTCCTCAAATAAAAACATCTGATTATAATTTTGTATGATTTACTTACATTGCAAATTTTACAATGTAATCAAAATAAACTATGGCGGGCCGGATTGGTGGTTTGTTTGTTGCCGTTCACAGAATCCCGAGCTCATACCTCTGAATAACTATATCTGAAATCTCATCTCGATCGGTTGAACGAAACGGCACGCTAGAGGTCCATATATCGGCAAAGTTTTTTTATGACCACCCTGTATATACAGTCGAACCTCCATATATCGAACTTCCCTATATCGAAATTTTCTATATATCGAACTCTTAGCAAATCTCCATGTTCATTACATAGAAAAATGTTTTCTATATATCGAAAAAATCTCTATATATCGAAATTTTTTTCAAGACAAATTGGGAGATTTTATTCCACTTTAGAATAAAATCTCCCAATTTTTGGCATTTGAAACAATACGTCGTGCACTTCAATTCGCGGAAAATGTTCTTGATGAAGTTTTTAGTGGACTGAGTAAATACGAACATTTCTTTGAACTTTCCGCAAAACTAACTGTTCAGCAAGATATTAGTAGTTTTTTTTTAAAAGAATGTAACTGTGATCATTGTAACCACTGTCTGCACTATTATTTTTTTTGAAAGATATGTAGTAATCAATAAATCTTTTATATTAATTCATTTTTTAGTTATTAACTTTCATTTAATGGGATTCGCATATAAATTAGAAATGGAGTTTCGTATACGAAAATTAGCTTTAATTTTTTTTTTAGAAGAATTATGATAAAACTAAGCTCAATTCTATATATCGAAATTTCTATATATCGAATTTTTTTCGCGCAATTTGCTACTTCGATATATAGAGGTTCGACTGTATATACATACGTACATTATATATATACATAACACATACATACATGTACACATACAAAAGAGGTAAGCAACGATAAGTAATCCTACGTTAATAACCCGCGGTAGTTTCGCTAGAAGAGACTACCTGACATATTTTTTTAAAAATTCTTACTATGCGAAGTAAATATACACTCCAAATCTACAAGTTCAATGATTTTTGAAATAGTTTCTCAAAATTTTCTTATTTCATTTTTCTATTCTTTTGTTAAAATTTTTAAAATTTTCTTTAAAAAAATTGTTGTAACCAATAAATTTTCATTGGGGTCGCATGATTTTTATGAAAAGAAAGTCGGCCGCGGTGGAAAAAGTTTGCTAACCACTGGTCTAATGCATTGGGCCCCTTTGATAAATGAGGCGAAGGCCATGAACACCTCCTTTAAATAATAAATACTCATACAAGAATCGTTTCGAACAAAACATTTGAAAATGTCATAAAGGGAAAAATAGTTTAAAAAATTCTAATTATATTCGATTTTATTCGAATTCTACAATGGGAAGGATAAGCATAAAATAAAATACAAAGGGCTGAAAAATGTATCCGCATCAAATGTGGGATTTAATAATTTATACATAAATGACATTACCGACCAAATGGCTACTGCACATCTGATTGAAATCCAATTCAAAGGCTACTACTTGTTTTGTTTTTAAAATTTTCAAACTGAACGCGTATATTCATTTTAGTCTCAAATGAAAAGTCTCGAAATGTGAACGAGTTCCTGAAACCAGAATTCTCCAAGTCGGCGGACTCCCTGAAATGGATTCACGGAACCCCAAGGGGTCCATGGACCGCAGGTTAAGAAACCACGCTCTAATGAATCATTATACTCAACATTCAAGAAGAGAGATCATTTTGAAAGTTCAAAACTAGTTTTATCGAGCTGTTACAACCATTATTTTTCTCTGCAAACACTGTCATATATTTTTCAGTCAGCACACAGGAGTAACGAAAAGATTGTTTGTAATGAGGCAGAACTGGTTTTTAACCATTTGTCAACGGGTTCATCGCGTTTGAAATGCCACTTAATGATTTCAATTCTCATTAAGGCAAAAGGAAAGAAATGTTACCCTGGGAGAAAATCATACGATTGTGCAACGTTTTTGATCTAAATGGAGCTTCGATAAGGTATGAAATCACTTTCACCGAAAATCACTGTGAAGAAATTGGGAAAACAATTTTCGTTTTGTATAGCTCGACGGAAGAGGTTACGATGATGGGACAGGGTCACAGGGGATATTTCGAGTGTCCCTTTCAAAGATGTATTAACGGAGTTGGATCTTTCCTAATAAGGTTTACATGGACAAATACTTACCATGATTTGTAGTGTAATAGACATCAGTAGTAATTGTAATGTAATAGACATCATTCATCAAAAGCTTTTTTTCCTGAGAGACGTTTCATGCCAACGTTATTAAATTCGGAAAGTTTGTTAGTTTTTATGTTATCTCGTTC
This sequence comes from Dolomedes plantarius, assembly GCA_907164885.2. NCBI lineage: Eukaryota > Metazoa > Arthropoda > Arachnida > Araneae > Dolomedidae > Dolomedes > Dolomedes plantarius. Next base: position 195,017,991 of record OU015497.1, read on the forward strand.
AAATCATAACTCGTTACTTATTACAACATAGTAAATATATCAAAACTAGCTGAAAACCCGCACTTCGCTACGGAGTACATTCAAATTAAATACAACGGTCAATGTATGCAATTAATGCCAAAATATATATATTTATAATAAATACGACGATCAATATATACAATTCATGTAGAAAAATATATATATATATTTATAAAAAAAATCGTAAGGAATATTTTTATAGAAAAAATAATGTTCAATCGTCTGTCGCATTAGCAAGAAATTTTTTTTTTGTCTATTTAGTTGTTATGCACGTGACGATAAATTTATTTAAAGTACCAAAAAAAAAGAAATCACGTGATCGGCATTTAATAAATTAAATTCTAAATATGAATCTTTAAAAATTCCCCAAAAACCAGAAAATGGAGGTAAATATTCGAAAGGTTTCATTTTAAGGGAATTTTTAGGATCTTTCTCGTGATATAAATTTTATAACCTTCAAATTATTATTTTAAATGCAAACTTAAAAAAGTTACTAAAACAGCTTAAAAATTTAATTTAAAAAAATCTAAGAAGAATTTTTCAAAAATCTCTCTTAGTGCACCCCTACACTATAAGAAGAATCGCCATGCAAAATTTCAGCCCTTTAGGTCCAGCGGTTTGGTCTGTCCGTTGTATGTCAGTCAGTCAGTGAATGAATAAGTCAGTTACGGAACTGTTATATATATATATAGATTATAGGAATATCTTTAGTAGGATCGCTTATTTTAAGTCAGTTATAAATCTGTACAGCTCTTAGCGTACCCAGAGGACATTGACATCGCTTCAAAAGCTGTTTTAGTATTGAAATAGGCATTTGCTGTCCCTGAAAATGTAGCAGATCATATGCGTTTGATTTAAAGTAACAACAAAATAAGTTTTTTTAAAAATCAGAAATGAATACTTAAACAATACTCATCCCTTGGAAGTCGATAAATACGACTTTGTTATTGTCGAAAGTTTTATATTTCTTTGGGTCAGGTATAGGTTGTCAAAATAAAATATAACGCGAAACACAGACACGAAGTAAGAGGGCTAATAGATGTTTTTAAGGGCTTCAAAGATTCTTAAAAATCTCGACTTCTAACATGTAATACAAAATTCCTCATAGATAAAACAGGCGTGGAACCATGGGATTAAAAAAAACCCTGAAAATTTCCCCTACAACTAAGTAAAATGTAAAATCTATGGGGGAATTCCGGAAGCCACTTCACCTTTCTTCTTTAGGCTTCCGAAAATGAATCATGTAGCCTAATAAATATTTTTGAAGATTTAAAAGGTCCTTAAAAATCTGAACTTTTATCGGAGACAAATTTTCCTGCGGAAAAAAGAACTTAACCTTGCAGCAAGAACACTTAAAAGACCCAGAAAAATGTTGGTACGCTATAAAAAGAGAAGAGAAAATTCTATTGCCGAATTTCGAAAGGCAATACAGCCATGTACTGGCTTTCGAAATTCAAGAATGAAGTTTTTTCTTGTAACTTATCAAGTGTATATTTTGAAGTTTTTTATAGCCCTTTACTCGTTTCACTGGTTTTCGAGCGATTTTTTTTCTTATATGGCCTGTCTTGATTTATTGCAGACACCTGAAAATTTGTGAAAAATGATGAAAAACGAACTGCAGGTTTTCGATGAAAATTTTGCAGAATTCTCGGTGAAATCAGGGAAAACGATCATTGGAGAACAAGATTAAACCCAGAAATTTATAAAATTAAAAAAAGAACTAGATGTCAAATGTATTGAAATTTATTAAAATCAGTAGAATGAACTGAACTTATGCACATCTTATGCACATTGCAGACCAAAAACCCTGTTAAAAAATAAATGAATATTTCTAGCCGAAACCTAGCGGCTACCTTCAACGATGAAAACCCAAATGACGCTGAGGTGAATGGAGGAATGAAAGTTTAATATCATCAAAAAAAAAAAAAAAAGGAAAATATAAACATACTAGGTCAAAATATAAGGAGTATTTTCAGCGGAAGGCTCTACCCCTGGCTGTTATACCAAATGATTATTTTACGCTATAAGCCTTCACTCTCGAAAAAGGAACTTGCACGAAATTTCTCTCATAAAAAAAATCAAGAGATGGTTTTTAGGGGAAAGGGAAAAATTGTTTAAAATACTTTGTTAATGACAGCAAAAGAGAGACAAACAGAAAATATAACAGAATTAATGGATTTACAGAATTAATCTTTTTAATGCTATTAAAGTTTTAGAAGAATTAAGCGTAATAGAGTTTTTCTTAATTATCTTGGATTCCATAGAGAGGAAACTTGGACGATAATTGTGATCACTTCGCCTTTTCATTTCATTCGTTTAGGAGCGATTGACAATAAACTGAGCCAATAGAGGAGAAAACCTTTCACTTCTTTATTTTTCTAATTCAGGAATCTACTATTAATTCCAATATTAGGGGACTTCAATTGATTTAAACCTTATTCCTATTCTATTGATTACACCTTTATTCATATTGCTGACAATTTAAAAAAAAATGACTTTACACTTCATTTGAATACGAATATTAGTGCTTTTTAATATTCATAATGGAAAAGTTGCTTGCCAAACATACTACGATCTCGCCCAGAGGCTACGATAAACCTGAACGTGGCGAAGTCTATACTCTTCGATTCGGCCAAGTCGATACTGAGTTGAACCGTTCAAGTCGATTATTGGCTACTCTAGAGTTGGAACATTGAAATGAATTGAACAAAAGAGCAGCACACTTTAATATAAATGGACCTGTAGATTGTTTATTTTATTTTATTTTTTCATTAATTATTATTATTACTAGCCGCTTCGCAACCAGCATAGTCGCTTTTAGTTTTATATTTTCATTTGCAAAACAACTCAACTGAAAGTAACATATGTAGGAAATGTCACCATTACCTGTCATCATAAATATACGTTGTTAAGTGGTAGTTTGATCTCAGCTAAAAAGTTTGTAATCATTACAAAATTCTCTAAAAGGCTGATTCTAAAACATCGATATTAAAAAATGTGAATTTCCATTACTTCAGAACAGAGTTAAAGATAAGACTGAGAACAACACCAATGATTTTAAAAATTTCAACCCTCTCTTTATGTAATATTTTTCAAAATTAAGATATCTACACTTTATCATTACATCAAATAAGAAATTATGGCAGAAATTTTTTTTCACTTAAATAAAGAATAAAAATTCAGCAAGTACTAAAATATAGTGTGCATTACATCACCCTCTGTGTATATACTATTGTTCACAATTCAGATATCAACACTTAATCATATCAAATAAAAAAAATTGTTGGGAAGATTTCTTCACTTATAAAATGGAGTAAAATTTCAGCAAGTACTAAAAAAAGTGTAAAAAATTAACTCTTACTTACTATTGAGGTATTATAATGCAGTTGTTAATATTTTACTATGATATTCCTAAAAATTCTTGGTATAGACAGCTTAGTATTTCAGAAGTAGGAGATACTACAGTGACAGAATCAAAAGAACGGACTCTAGATAAACTTACAAACAACTGTCTATGACTAAACACTGGATTTGATATGTCTAAACATATTTTGTCAAAAGTTTGTCCTCTTACATACATTTAGAAAAACCGATGGAATAAATGAATAAATTAAAATTATTCACGAGTAAAATGCAGCAATTAAATTGTACCAAATTAAGTGGTATCGTTGACCAATTAAGTGGTATCGTAGCCATTACACCAGGGGTGTCAAACTCACGGACCGCAATGCACACAATAATATATAATTGGCACACAATAATATATAATAAAATAACCGACGCAGAATTATAATAAGATAGGAAGAATTCGCTAAATGTTTTTTTAATTATACTCTTTTTTTGCTATTATTAAGCATATTTTGCTATTATTTGCTATTATTTTGCTATTATTAAGTTATTATTAAATGCGTATATTTATGTTGAATATACTGTAATTAGATAATATACTGTAATAAACCTACGTTTCTATTAATATTGTTTTTTTTTTGCGGCCCACCTATAGTTAAACCTTGTTTGTTTGGCCCAAGTTAGCCTTTGAGTTTGACACCCCTGTACTACACACACGCGGTTGGCTGTTAATGTTTACTTCTGGTAGTTGAAGCCGTTGCCATTCGGAGTGTAGAAATATCGCCGATTTTTGTGCCGCATACCTACGCATTTTATATATATAGATTATTGCACTGACGAAAAAAGCGGAAGTTAATGCGAGCGTCCTCCCGGTTGAAACAAACTTTCAAGTCCATTGTTTCTGGGGAATAATATTCCCATACACTTCATCACAAATTGGTATGACATGTTGGAGGATAAAATAAAGAAGCATCTCTTATGCTTTCAATGACCATCCGGGGGTCACGGACTGACCAAATTCACAAAAGAGCACTTTATTTTCTTGACTCAAAGCTTATTATCGAACTTTTATATCTTTATCAAAATAACTCAAACTGAATGTTTCTACGGTGATTATGTTGCCAGATACAGCAAATTTATGCTTTACTGTCGACGTGTTTCTTACTGCATATCTTTTCAACCTCATGAGAAAAGAGCGATTTTTCGTCTTCAAAATTCCTCGCAAGATATCTCTTATGATATTTTACAGAGCGTCCCTCTGTTCACATATCATGCAACTGTCTTTAGGATTTCTCATTGAAAGGTAAAAATATTGAAAATTTCTTTCCTCAAAACAATAATTACTCTGATTAAGAGCAAAAAGAAATTTGTTTGCTTTTTAACGTGATTAAAATTATAAAAATAAAGTTTTTATAAGTCCTTCAGACAAATTATTTTAAAACCTTTGAGCAAGAATGAAAGAATTATGCATACAGAACTACTGATTCGCATATCTATCAGAAACTTATCATATACGAGAATAAGTCAGACAGTATCTGAACTTTCGCTACAGTCATTTGCCGATTGGCTGCACTGCTTTCTGCGGTAGTATGTCGAGAGTACCTACTTGCATTTGTTGTCACTTATCGACTGTTTGATCTCCATTGCTCAGTTCGTTTTCCTGCTGTTGGTTCGCGCCACTCTCTGTTTCCACCAAAGATGAACGACCTATTGTGGTCTGAAGATATATCAGGAGCAGTGGCGCACCCGGGAGGCCGGGGAAGGGACCTTGTCCCCTCCCAAAGAAATAGAAATTGCATTATGAATATTCAATTTGCATTATAAATATTTTTATCCGTTCAACTCTTCCCCCCCCCCCAAAAAAAAAAAAAAAAATTATTAAATTCGGGTGCGCTACTGATCAGGAGCCGGTATCTATCGACGTCTTTCAGCACAATATGGGGACAGTGTTTTAACCCGAAGTGTATACGAGTGGATTGATAATTCCAAAAAACGGTCCGACAACCGTGAAGGACGAAGAAAGATGAGGACGCCCATCCACTTCTGCTAATGACGTCAACGTCGAGCAAGTCCATACGATGATTATGACGAACCGATGCGTGACTATCGATGAAGTGGCAAACCATATGCAAATGAGCCGTAGTTCAGGGTATGACATTATATGTAACAGGCCTGGTTTTCTTAAAGTATGTGCAAGATGAGTCCCGATACAGCTTACCGAAGAGCACAAAGTGTAGCCATTTGTCAAATGAACTGATTTTCTAACGGTGAAGCTTTTTTCAAAGGAATTGTCACAGGAGATGAAACGTGGATCCATCATTTTGAATAGGAGAGAAAATGACAGAGAATGGAATGGAAAAATCAGGAATCTTTTACAAAAAGAAAATCAAAACTCAACCCTTCGCGGGAAAGGTGATGACGAAACTCGCAAGGGTCCATACAGGAACATTATTTGGAGAGGGACAACGGTAAACATTGCACATTACAGTGAGATGCTGTGCGACAAACTGAAACCTGAAATTAGAACCAAACTCTGAGGCCTGTTGTCAAAAGGCTCCTTGTTACTACATGACAATGTGAATCCACATACCGTCGTCCACACTTCTCAAAACGTTTAGATACTGGGTTTCGGATTGGAGCATATTGGTAGACCTTCCTCCTCCGGTCTACCATCAATTTGGTGCACTTAAAGACCTTTTAAGAGGTCGGCGATTTGCCACGGACCAACATGCGCACGAAGTGGTGCATACATGGCTGAGGCAAAAACCAAAAACATTTCTTTTCTAAGGATGTATAAAAGCTTATGGAACGCCAGAACAAATGCATTGAAAAGCAAGGTGACTATATTGAGAAATGATGCAATTGTACGTTCTCTACAAATTTTCTAATATAGTATATAAATTGAGTGCGGATACTTTTAGACTTACCCTCGTACTTTAAACTTGGAATTCAAATTTTTCTAAATAAGAGCGCCACCTCTTGGAAGATTCTAAGGTATTAAAGAGTCATTATAGCAAACGACTCCTTCGTAGTATACGTAGACGAGGCTTAACGATAGGATTGATACATAATACCGCAATCGTATGAGGTAGAACATAATTAATCTGTTAAATAATGAATTGTTAATCCTAGAATATTCGCTAGAACCTTAATAAAACTGATAACGATATTTCTTCTGAGAGCCAGGGTTTCCATTTTTTTGTCCCTTCCTTTAAACATTACATACCTAAAATTTAATCTGGCTTATTTCATTCAAACGAAAAGGCATGGTGTTTACAAACAGGTAGACCTTACTATACTCGGGGCAAAGCTTAGTTGACACTACTATTTATGCTACAACGGCCAATTTACACCTGCAACGTAAGTATCTCCCCGCTGCTACAAAATGCGGATTGCCATATTTGGCCTTTTATCGCCTACGGAGGATTGATTTTCAATCGGTTGCTTTCCAGCAAAGCGGGAGACAGTTTTGTTTTCACATCACCATTTGAAATAATTTTCTAAAGTACACCAACAGAGATTTTCGAATTGTCTTGATTCCTATAAAATTGTTTCCTGTTCATTTTATGATTTCAAACAGTATGTGACTCTCATAGAAACCATGCATTCTTATAAATTACTTTGCCAATTTTTTTTTTTTTTTGCTCTCCGAAATATGTGAAAAGGAGAGAGAGGGGGGGGGGATTGGATTGAATTTGTCACAGTGTAAATTGAACCCGGCAACTGATGAACCGAAAGATATAGTGCTACCGATTCGGACACCAGCTAGAAAGCAATCACATGTTTTGATTTCTATTGTCATGTAATCAATGCATTTTGAAACTTTTAACCATGCATCGTTCTACTTACTATTTCCCGAAGTAATTTGAGGGAGTTTCAGAAATCCTCAATAAAATTTAGAATCCTGTTTACTTTTATAAATACGGGATCATACAAAAATTTATTATTATAGATGCAGATTTCTGGGTATTTGGGTTTTTGAAATTGTTAGTTTTTTCTGAAAGCCAGCAGCTCTATCATTCGTAGCGAGGAATTTTAGAATTTTTATGGGTTTCAGAAATATTAAGATGGAAGAATGCTTCCATTTCTTCAACCAGAATATTGAGTTATACATATGCACGTTTTACACACTTAATTTAGTCGTTATTCTGAATATTTTTTATATCTGTTTAAGAAATTTTCTTTTAGACATTTAAAAAAAAATTTACTAATCTAATAGGTCAAATCGGCTTAAAGCCGGTCCTGCTCTTTAAAGTGTTATGATGACTACACTAATGACCTCTTCCAATGAAAAATCACATGCATTCAACTTTTTCAACACTTTATAAAATTTCCAATTTTTCGCAATTTAACTAGGATAATATTTCGTCAAACTCTAATTTCATCCTTTGTGAAATATCTTCTCATAACTTGGTTTTTGTTAGCCATATTTTTGCCCAGTTTAAAAATTAAATGAAAACGTGAAAGATTTTTTGCTTAGTTGCAAGTTTATAACTTGGAAAATAGACATCAGCCTTTAAACATTTCAGATTGTACAGCAACTCACTGCAGTTAATATTCCAATAAGTATAGTGCTGAAAATTTTCTCTCAATTGTTAACTGCAGATGTGTAATCTTCCCCACTTGTCTCTTGTAAACACTGCCTTTTCTTAGGGTAAAACCATTACCCATCGGCAGGAAGTAACACCTGTTGGACTCTTCCTTGATGCCAATACCGTTATTTGGCGAAAAGTGGGGGATGATTGGTGACAATCTCCTCCTCACTTTCCACCCTTCGTGAAAAAAGAACTGCTCTTCCCCGAGTGGCCACTTTCTGAGAGATTTTCTCTTCGGACTTTGGGGTTACCAAAAATTCACATCCACATTGAACGCCAGATACTCCCGCCAAGGAAACGAGGCCTTGTGAATGGTCAGATTATTCTATGACGTTACATTCTCTCTCGCATGCTGTATTGCGCATTATCTCTCTATTCTAAAAAAAAGTAACTGGCGCTGCTGCTGCCGCTGCCGCTGCCGGCAACGCCGCTGTCAAAAGCTTGTCACGCTATCTCCTCCGAAACCGCTGGGGGTATGGGGTCGAGACCGATACCAATCGATACCAATCAATGTGGGGAAGAAAGTAAGACATGTCTCATATTCGTCGGACTTTAAGTTTTTTTATTTTATGTTTTGTGGGAAAATATTGACTTTCATGTTCAGATTACGATAACTCGCCAAAAAAGGATAGTAGAATTTTTTTTTTTTTACAATCTAAGACTACAGACATTTCTCCTTCAAACAAGACCTCATATTGATCATCAGGCTGATATTTTTATTAAAATTGAAAACCCACTTTTTGGAAAAATTTATGCGTTTCGAGATATATAAATTCGATGCTCTCAGACTTATTATGTTACAAAGAAAATATTTATATCAACTGGAAGATGAAAGCTTTCTCATTCATATAAACTTCATTTCAAGTCTCTATCTTAAAATTTCGATTTTTAATTGAATTTTAAAGAAATACTTCAAAAAAATCTTCTCATTCGCTTCCTTTGCAGAAGGACATGAAAGAAGATCCAATTTTGCACCCATAGGTGGGCTTCATCCATTTCGCCGGGAGGGGGGGGGAAGCTTCAACTGTAAACAAATGAATGACTCAATCGCTGTAAACAACTATTGAGTCATTCATTCACTTGATTCACCAGAGGAGCGAGCGTAGCGAGTCTAGGGGCGAAGCGCCTAGTTTACTAAATACATGAAACACCACATTTTTGTTGCTCCAATATGTCTACCCTTTATCAGTTAAATCATTATTTTAATGCTTTATGTCTGAAATGTATCTTTTATCAACTCTGTTAATAGGAAAAAATGCGAACTATATCGCAATGGCGGAATCACACTGCTCTAGCGTTTTGCCTGTATTCAGGTTAGGTATTCCCCGAGTATAGACGTAGATAGATGGACACTCTACAAAGCCAATCTGGTCTATTCCGTTTCTTAAGGCAGGGATTCCCAACCTATTTACGATTGCGGCATACTTGTGAAAGATATAAGAAACTCGAGGCCCCCTTGTTAATTCTTTTTTATTTTTAATTTCTTAAATATAAAATTAAAGCCGCGTTTATATCAAGAGCATGCCAAATTTAAATTCAAATGAATATGCACTCCATTGCTGAAAGATATAAGTAACAAACACCATAATAGGATATATTAATATAGTTTCAAGAATAGCTTCGGATTCAATATAGTATGACACTAGAGGACTACAATGGAAATCACTAAAAAACTTATTTTATTAAGGGCACACAGGACATCTCGACAACTAAAATGGAGCGATTTTAGTGAAATGTTTATGAGCATGTATTTAATTGCAGAATACAGATATATGCAAAATACAGATGTATACCAGTAAATACATACATTATATTTTATATTTTAAGCGAAATTGAAAAATTATGTTAAAAATTTAGTTTATTGTAGCAATTTAATTATTTCCAAAAACATGTTAAATGTTTGATACTATATGTCAGTTAGGTATACTTTTCTAAAAATCTATTAAATTTACCTCTTCCAAATTTGGTATGATAACATAAAATATATTAGTTGACAACAATAAGAAGTATTTTGCTTCTAGGTTTGAAAAAAATTAAATTAAAAATTTGCCAGTGGAAAACTTCATAAAACGTAAAAATTTTAATTACATAATTCTTTGTTATTTTCAATTTCACTATTTACTTGTAATATTTACTTAAGATGGATGCTTAGGGCCCAAATGTTTGACATCAAATGAATATTTATTTATTTTCTATACTAATATATTTTTTTGGTTTATCACAACAAACAAAAACAAAAACATCTCGTGGCACTCCTGACTGATTTTGCGGCATCCTAAAGTGCCACAGCACATCGGTTGGGAATCACTGTATTAAGGCATTCAATACTTTTTTTTTCAGATAAATAATTCTTGAATTTTGACATCGTCACACAATCTTCCTATTATAAAATTTGACAGATAAGACCTTAGTCTTGACAAATTTCTAAAAGGTAAATACTTCGGTAAAAATATGTCATTTGAATAGCTTAATGGAATATTCTCTGGGATATTTCCTTCTTTATCAACAGCGAGATAAAATCTCGAATGCATTATGCATTGCACTCGCTGACGAATCAACGGAAATGTTAAGCACATGTCGCGCAGTGGTGTCCTCAAGATCTGCTTAATGATTCAAGTTGTCATGATGGTTTTCAGACATGTTGGCGGATCATTGAGAGTGACGTAGTCGGGCGACCTTGGTGACACACTACACAGAAAATGTTTGTCATGACTTGTCGATTTAAAGAAATATCTATGAAAAATTAAATGAAAAAGGGCAACGCCGGAAAAAAATTCGCGCTCTTTCATAAAACTGCCGACATCAGGCTTAAATTTTTTTATTATTTTTTATTCCCACCCCCCATAGAACTGGCAAAATCCTTTTTTTTATCTAAAAACTTTTCTCCCCTCGATAAGACTGGCAGCACTTTTTTTTTTTTTTTTTTGGGGGGGGGGTTCCCAGTTTCTCAGAATCAATTATTTTAATTTAGTATAGTTCTCCCAGATGATGGCCGGACTCAAACCGAATGTGCAGAAAGTTGGCTCTCGTCAACTGAGTCTTTGGGCTCGAGTCCCGCTTTTACCATAGAAGTTCGTATCCATTCGGAACCGGCTTTCAATTGTAGGTTTCGGTCTCATTGTACCTCGTGTAGTAAAAGTTTACAGTAGCCTAATCCACCCAGACAAATTGATTGGTGGAAGAGTCACTTCTAACAGACGGTGCGAGTCACAAGTCAGACTTTCAAACTTAAAATTCATTTTACAAGTATTCACAGTGACAGAACAAGCAATTCGAACACTTCTCTCGTTTTCCCAAAACAAAGATGGCTTCCACAGCGACTGCAAAACCCTAGGCTATTCGCTATGGTTTGACACACATTTCGACGATTTTAATGTAGACAAGTTAATATTTTGTCCATAACTGAAAATAAATGCAACATTTGAACTAGAAATATAAATTTATATGAAACTCGTACGTCATTTTTGTTTTTGAGAGGTTTTTTTTTTCTTTTCGCATCTTTTGTCACAAAGCTTTTCAATGTCGTAAATTTAAATATCAAATAAAACGTTTCTATTACTTTTTAAAGTTATTTTCTTTCGAAAGAAAACTGCCCCAACATTTAATCATTGCATCAGCTTTTATGAGACAAGATTTGTTATTACTAATGGCCCATGGCCAGATCCACCATAACCATGTAACAATGCGTAAAGATGCTTCTTCCTGTTTAGCTCGCGGCTATTGGGCACAACGAGGACTATTTACTTGTTGCCACCACCATCGTGACTGGACATCCCTAGGGCTGATATCCTGGGGTTTGTACCTTCCTTCCACAAGGTGCAATTGGCGGGATAGTCTCTATGAACAATTCGCCAGTGCTGTCATCACACAGATGCTTAATGGTACAGTGGAACTTCTCTGGCCCGCCACCCTTCTAAACAGTCCTATTTTGTTCAGACCCGATTCGAGACTCCATAGAGCTAATGGTATGAAGAAAACCGCCGCCTCTGAAAGCGGCCATTTATTTCGAAACCATCAGTGGCCACCTTAGAGAAGAGGTCCGCCTTAGATGACTCTGTCATCGCCTTCCTGAATTGTCCACCGAGACAATCGCGCTCGAGGATCCGCGGTCTGAAGAAGAGCTAAATTAGGTGATTCGAAATTGGCCGACCTTTTTGATATTTATTGTGGATTTTTAAGAATCTGTGTGTCCCCTCTATGTCCATCGGTATCAACCCTTCTCTCAAGAGCCCAGGATTACGGAATATTATTTCCTTTGCTGTTATGATATATTTTGATCGCCATGTTGTCCTTTCTTAAAAGGGAATCATTTCTGATCATCTAAACCGGAGTCTGGAGAATTGCCTCCCGGCGTTTTAAAAAGCTTTTTGAACTATTTCGAAGGTAAACGAAGGTTTAGAAGGTTTACGAAATCAAAGTTCTTTAATACCTATTCGAGTGCAGTGGTGCACCCAGGATTTTTTTTTTTTTTTGGGGGGGGGGCGAGATGAACGGATAGAAATATTTATAATGCAAAATCAATATTCATAATGCAATTTCTATTTCTTTAGGGGGAGCAGGGCCCCTTGCCCCCCCCCCCCCCTGGGTGCGCCACTGTTCGAGTGTTTTGATAAAAATACCAGTATTTTATGAAAATACGGAAGAAAGAGAGATAAATGAACCATCGACATTCGATGTTTCGATAACAAACTATTTTCTATATTAATGCTTCTTAATATTTATCCGAGCACCGAGATAACATTTCGAGATTTTTCTGAAAATCCAAATGATGAATCAATCTCTCTCTTTCTCTCTCTCTTTCTCTATACACATATATATATATATATATATATATATATATATATATATATATATATATATATATATATATATATATATATATGTGTGTGTGTGTGTGTGTGTATGCGTTATCCACTATTTTGAATATTAACTATTTTCTAAATTAATATTTCTTAATAATACTTCAAGTAATGATATACCAGTTCTGTTATTTTAAAGATGTCTAAAAGATTTTTTTTTGCAAATAGATAATTCATTGACATATGATGTTTCGAACTGAAACTATTTTCTGAACTAAAACTCCTTAATATTCATTCAGACATAATATTTCGAGTGTTCTAGAAAAGCTCAGAATATACCAAAAATATCTCAATCCCAGATGTCCGATTCTAGGCACAATAAGTGTTAACGGGCGTGATAAAAGATACAGCTATTATATTCCTTTAGTGTGGAAAGAAGCAAGGTGAAAATAAAGTTCTCTACCCATTAAGAAAAGAAATTTTAACATTTGTGAGATGCTACTTTTGTTTTCCTTTGAGGATCTCTACTGCAAGGTAAAACTGCCAGGTCCTGAAAAAGACGTGCCTTTATTTATTTACTTTTTGAAGGTCAGGCGTGCCATTTCCTGTAGGGCGGTCGTTAGCTTTAATCCCGTAGAAAAGGGAACATTATGACGTCAGCTGTATCGAACGCATAAAAGGGTAAATCATTATCGAGGATCTAACTATAACGGTTCCGTTATAATGCAGTTAGGATCAGCCTGAATATTAAGCTCCTTATGACTCCATAGTGAGGTCCACCATAATGTCGGCGTCATAGAGTGCTTTTGAGTGGTACTATAAATAGCTGACTCGTCTATTGGGGGTTGCTTTGCAAGAGAAGAGGTCCTATTTTACATTGACATATGGGAAGATGAAGTCACATGACTCAGAAGCAGGTTTTTACGGATTTATTAGAAGTGCCGGATTTGCTTGGCCCAGTGCTAACATACGGAGAAAATATTCCCTGTGATGGTAGACTTGGATGGATATATATATATATATATATATATATATATATACAGTCGGACCTCTATTTAACGAAACTCTATTTTGCGAATTTCTCTATTTTGAGAACTTTCCCTTGGAACCAAGAACATTTTGCGAATTTCTTCGTAAAATAACCTCCAAATAGCGAAGTATATTCTCTATTTAACGAACTTTTTCTTGCGATCCAATATTTTTTTCCTCCATATTTCTCAAAATATTTCTGAACATTTCAAACTTATTCTTTCTTTTGACACATTTAACACATTAACTTTCTTTTAACTCATTCCGATGCGAATTACAGTTTGAAGAAAATATGCCTGAAGGGCTTTTCAGTACATTGCAAAGATGCGAGACGTATTATGAGAGAAAACATTTTTTCAAACAAAAAACTTAGACAAAATTAAGAGACTTTATCTGTAATTAAATTTAAGGACACATGAAGTAATGTATGCTTAAAATTACTTGTTATAATAAATGCGATATTACCATTAAAATTCATTAATTTTAATATAATTTTTTTAAATCTAAAATACAGTGTATTCCCGGATAATGTTTTGTTTTATTCTTGTTTTCCTTGCAGAATTCTGTTTGATGGGTAAGATATATAAAAGAAATAGACATTAATTTACAAAATAAAGGTGTGATTAATTACTTTTATTAATAGCCTTTAGTGTTTATGAATTTAAAATATGTTTTCTGTAGTTTAAAGTATTTTAAAAGGTGAATCTCTATTTAACGAATTTTTCATATAACGAACTTTTTTTTCGGGATTTAGCGACTTCGTTAAATAGAGGTCCGACTGTACATATATATATATATATATATATATATATATATATATATATAAAATTCCATAAAAGAGAATGAAATGTTTGACTGGGGTATCTTTTTCATTCTTTAAAAGAAACTCAAATATGTAATATTTTTAAAGTGGAATGATTCTGGCAAAAATGGAATCTACTGTGTTTGAAACGCACATAATTTCCTTGGGCGAACGAAAGTTTTTAAATGAAATAGATGCCCGAGTCAAAAAGAAAAATTCTTTCTCTATTACGGAGTACAATTTGACCCTCATTGGACAATTTTCTCCGTAGTTTAATACAAAGCCAAGCGAGTCCAATGAAGCTGCTACCCGGCAACTTCAATGGCCGTATCTCTGTTCATCTTCCTCTGAGCCCGATCGAATGCAGCACATAGAGGTAAAAGAGAAAAATAATCTACATAATTATTTGTGGAAGAAATGGAATGTGATAAAAAATAAGAGAAACAGTCTCCGAGAAGATTCCATAGATGGTTATCTGTAAGTGCTTTGCTTCTACACTCTCACAATTGTTTACGCGAACATTGCTAATTTATGCGGCTCTTCCGAATGCTTGGCTTGTCAAGCGAATTAGGAAGCACGCTGTTATGAGACATTTCGGACTGTAAAAAGGTTCAGATACGGGATGTTTGTATTTTTGGACATCGTGACAGAGCGTGGGCAATGCGTGGTGTGGACCCTCGTACACGCACGATTCTAGGCACTTCGCAGAGGAGTTTCACTTCCTGAATGGGATGCCAACAAATTTTTCGTCGCCTGATGGTTTTAGTTCGCACTTGGCGATTCATCTAAGCCATTTGGAATTTCTTTTTAAATTGGTGTTGATTGTATCACCGAACCCCTTTCGTTCACTCAGTTTGATTTTTAATCCATTTCGCAAAATGGTTCGATAAGCTTGATTTTGAAATTCATCTAATATTACACTCCGATATTTATGTATTTATCCTCTTATTTTAATTACAGTCCGATACGGACGATTTCGGACATTATCGACAAAAGACCGGCTCACGCTGAATCCAGAGCGTTACGTAGCTTCGGCGTTCCAAATTTGAACCAGTCGCAGAGCTCGATTATTTGACCACGTGATACGTTAAACCAATCTCAGTCCATGTCAACAATCTCGGAGCCGACGCAGTCACATAACGCCACACGCTCCGCATGCAATGTGAGCAGGCCTCCAGTCTCACCGCGATAAAAGGTCCAGTCTCACCGCGATTTTTCCTGACTTGGCGATTTTAGTTCGCGGCTGACGATTGGAATCAGCGATTTCACTTTTAGAGTGTTATTTATGTTTGCCTATGCACGTTTGCAAATCATCCGCGAGAATCATTGTTTGCTTTCAATGGGGGTACCGTATAGTTGGACCGAATTCAGCACTTGGTGTCTCTTCCATTTAAACCGACATCTGAGGGGGATCGTACCTTCTCCCACCCTCTATGACTTCATAGGACTTTTCGGTCTACGGATTGAACGTGACCTAGACGCAAAAGTATTGAAGGGCGTTCGAACCGGGCAATCCTAGTCTCAAGCCATTACCAACGCATTACCACTGGGCTACCTCAAGCGTTTTTTATTGCATCCTTAATCTATTAGAGTAAAATGTGTCAACAAGTTATATTGCACAATTCGAGTGGGAATTCTCGTCCCAGCTCTAGCATCTGGTAGCCAGTGTTGCCAACCTCTACGAAGCGCCCCCCCCCCCTAGCGCCATCTCGAAATCCCCCTGTTCCCCCTTCTTCCCCATGACCAGCAGAGCTAGATCAGGTCCATAAGCTCGTTCACTCTGAGAAAGTCCAGCACCAAAAGAGGATCTTGAGCCAGGTCCTGCCTGTTGAGCCCCAGACAGGATAAAATGTGGTCAGGGGAGGCTTGAGCAGTAGAACACTTAGTGCAGATTTCGAAATGCTTACTACCACAAATAAAACTCATTGATGACAGATGACCACTGAGGAAGCAAGTAAGTGTGGTTTGATCTCGTCTACTGCTGCCCCGAACCAAAGAGCCGCCTGGGCTCCTACTCTGGTACCATGTATGTACCGGTGGTACCGTCCAAATGGCCTTGTTATTTGCCTTACATTTAGAAAAAAGCTCCGAATAAGTAAGAGGAGCGACAGTCGTTATGGCCTCTTCAGCACCTGCTTTGGCTAAACTGTCCGCAATATCATTTCCAGCAACATCGACATGGGACGGAATCCACTGAAAGTGGATTCGATGGGAAAGGGAGAGTTGTTTTAGTTTCCTTAGGATGTCTGCACTAGCACTGTCTCTGACACTATGCCAGTCGGCCAGGTGCTGAATGGCACTTCTACTATCCGAAAAGATCCAGATATCAATAAACCGTGAAAGCGACATGATGGAGTCCAGACGTTCAAGAATTGCAACGAGCTCGCTTCGGAATACCGAGCAGAAGTCCGGATTTCTGCTCTTGATCTTTAATTCCTGATCCCGAAATTTAATGTAAATGCCACTGCCCGATCTGTCATCATCAAGTTTACTGCCGTCCGTATACAACTGAACAGCGTCCATGGGGACATTATTAATTCTTTCGAGAGCTAACTGTTTCAGGTAGCACGGCAATTGTTTGCTAACCCAGACAGGAAGGTTAACATGAAAGTGAACCCCATCGAGACCCTCAGAAGGGTCGATAATCTGTGATAAGCTGTGATGCTCTATAGAGCTGGCAAAAAGGTTGCCAGAGACAACCTGTCCAAAGGGACTATCACGTTTGAGCTTCTGGTTACTGCTCCATGATCCCAGGAATTTCGAAGTACGGTTCTGAAAGCCTAGACTGGAGAGCTTACTGTAATACTTCACCAAACAAGCATTTCTCCTAAGTCTCAAAGGCTGTAGATTAGCTTCATAAAGTACAATATCATTCGGGCAGGAACTGTGAAGTCCCGTGATGATCCTTGCAGCACTGAGTTTTACACGTTCAAGCCTCTGCAGGTTTGAGTCTGAAGCACTACAAAAGATGGGAAAGCCGTATTCCAAAATGGGTCGAATAAGAGAAATATATGTGTTTCTAAGGGTACTAGCATCTGCACCCCAATCACGACCCGAGATGTATTTAAGGATATTAATGCGTTTCCTAGCTCTCAGAGTAAGATAATCCAGATGACCATTACCCAGAATCTCAGGATCCAAAATGAAGCCCAAATATTTTGGGTGTTTCTCCACTTCTAGGGGCTGACCATGCAACAGGATTCTAGGTCGAAAATTATATAATTTTCTATTAGTTGTAAAGAAACCCACGGTAGACTTTGAGGGGTTAAAACATAATTTATGGTCTACAGCAAAGCCCCACATGTCAGCCAGAGCCAGATTCACAGTCTCCTCAATCTTTCCAATATCAGAGCCGGAACTCCAGAGAACAATGTCATCTACAAATAGTCCAAATTCACAGTTCCCAGGAATGACTTTTTCAATTCCTGCAATAAAGAGTGTGAACAAGATAGGGCTCAAAACCAAGCCCTGGGGAACACCTTGAGTTAGTTTAAAACCATCTGAGGTCGAACCATTGAACTTCACCCTAATGTGTCTATCTCTCAAAAAATTATAAATCCAAGGCAGAGCTCTACCTCGTATACCGAAATTATCATACAATTTAGCAATCAGCTTCTGAGTCCAAACTCTGTCAAAAGCCCTAGAAAGGTCAAGAAAAGCAGCTATGGTATGATTTGTAGGTTTCATGTTATGAGCGTCTCTGACTCTTTGGCTAAAATAAAGCACCTGGTCAGTTGTGCTGTGTCCTTCTCTAAAACCATATTGTTCCATCGGTAGAAGGTTGTGGGAATTTAGATAAAACGTAAGTCTCTTTAAAATCATTTTCTCCATAATTTTACATGTAATGGAAGTCAAAGCTATGGGTCTAAAACTCTCAGCAGAAGTAATATCTTTGCCATGTTTTCTAATAGGGACCACAACTGCTTTTTTCCAATCTCGTGGAAGACTACCCAGTCTCCAGGAGTCATTTATGATGTCTAAAAGTCTCTGTTTTCCATGTGGACCCAAATGACAAATCATTTGGCCATGAACACCATCTGGCCCAGGCGAGGTATTTAAATTCGAGCCCGAGATCGCAGTGTCAAGCTCCAGAGCCGAGAAGGGTTTGCTGAAAATAACCGGGCCCTCATGATGATTACTACTGCAGCCATGAACAACATTTCTTGCCATAGTTTTAACATACCTGTCGTTACCAGAAAATTTCAGACTACTCGTTAATTGGTAATGCGCTCCTAAAGTATTAGCTGCCTGTTCATCATTCTGAGCCAAGATGCCATCCTTAGTTTGAATAGTATTGCACCTTTCGAATTGGGGTTGGTCTTTACTAATGCCCTTCACCAGCTTCCATAATTTACTGTTGGAAGATCTTGAGTCCAGACCAGCACAAAGTTCATTCCACTTGTCTCTCTTGATCTGGGCGTACATCTTTTTTAATTGTGCATTCACTCTATTTAGTCTGATTCTATTGGCGTCACTATCCCCCTAGACCTTCCCTCCTAGGCGTCACTATCCCCCTAGACCTTCCTAAAAGAAATTCCAAATAGGCATCCTGTTTGAGAGATAAACTGGAATAAATAGAAAATACACACTTACATAATGAAATGGAGGTTTATTTACTTTTGACATATGTATGGAACTTAAAATCTAATAAAGAAAACGCGTCTCGATTGTACAAAATATTAAAAAAATGTCCCCCCCCACAAAATGCCCCTAAAAATTGTGGCCCCTAAAAACACCCCTTTTCATCTAACTTACCCCAAATTTAGGGGGAAAACCCTCAAGTTGGCAACACTGCCGGTAGCCGGTGAAAACCTCACGCCTTGCGTCGAGACCCGGTTCTTTGTTTGGTAGCCCACTCTTTGTTCTGCCCTTGAACACCCCCCAAGCGAAGTACTCGCTCTCCTGTCTCTAGCACCCACGTTCAAAGTCCGTTCAATTATAATCGAAAGCTGTTTACTTCAACTGTCTTTACAATCATCCGGCAGTCCCCCTTTTTATAACCAATCTCATCCTCTAGCAACAATAACGTGGCGTCTTAGCTGACTGGCACAAAGTTATCATCAATTGGCACTCATTGTACGGCCTCAGTGGAGTTAGCAATTCCAATTGAATCGTTTATTTCAGAAAACCGTCAACAGACATGTTTTGGGATATTTATTTTTTGTACAGAATCAGGGCCTGTTCACATAGAATCGTCTAGCGACAGCGTTAAAGATTCCGTTGGTGCTGATTGGTTAAACGGGACAATGAATGGTATATGGTTGGTTAAAGATTTTACGCTGACGAATTCTATGTGAACAGGCCCTCAATGTCTTCTATCGTAAACACATATTTTTGTACAGAAATCCACCAACTGCCATTCCGCTTTATGGATCACTGCTGACAGTGCATATCAACTTTAGTGCAAAAATCTATAATAATATAAAAAAAATGGAATGTTTTTCTTTGTTTCCCAAAAAATTTGAAAAAAAAAGTGCACACAACAGGATTTCTGAAATAAACGATTCAATAATGAACTGGGAATGATCTGACTGAATTGAAAGATTTTATTAAATCACCTCAAATAAAGGAAATAAAATACATCTCAAGATTTAAACTCGACGGACACTTTTAGCATGTGTAACTTATAATAGGCAATAACCTACAAATATTAAATTTAGTAGTACGTTAGACCAGTGCTCCCCAACCTTTCTATCGCCGCGGACCGGTCAAAGTTTGATAATTTTACCACGGCCCGCTCAGAGAGAACGTTGATTGTTTATATTTTTGATTGTTTTGATTTAATAATTGATGTTATTATAATTTTGATGTATAAATGACGTTACGTTTATTTATTGTTCAATAAAAAACTCGTTTTATTTATTTATTTGTTTCGCTTTTTTTCTTGTAAAAAAGCGAATTTGATTGAAAATAAATGCGCTTTCTTTCAGGAAAGCGCATTTATTTTCAATTTTATGACTGCAATTTTAATTCATAATCTTGAAATGTTTAATAAACAATAAACTAATTTAAAATAGTTACAAGATTTCTTCTGTTACAAAGGTATAAATTAGCACAAACCCGAGAGAAATATACCACAGTAAATAAAATGGAAATAATTTAATGTCCCTTGGGCGGCCCGGTACCATTTGATCCACGGGCCGGTACCGGTCCGTGGTTGGGGGGGTACCCGGGGGTTGGGGACCACTGCGTTAGACGATTCAACTGGAGAGATAGGAGAACAGAAATTAGATTACAAATGAACAAAAATTATTTTTTATGGGATTCATAAATAAATAAGCACTTTTTTCTGTATGCTATTTATGACCCCGGGAAGACCCTTTTATTAATAGAGTTATAGGTTTCGTTTGAGAATTCGAATGGCGGACGCAAATGAATTCATAAGAAAAGAGACATTAAAATTATAACAACCGTACTGCGGGATACGATAAAATAGAAAGTAAATAAAGTGTGATCGAAATATAGTGTCTATCGATAAAACATTTTTCTGTCTTTACGATTAAAGGCAATGTTATAACGTAGACGTACGTATTCTACAAACGTACAACATGTTTTTACACATATCTTATGAGAGAAAGTGATTGGAAGTAACGCCTTCTCATATTGCCAAGGTCGTTGAGTTTGTAGAATACCAGATCGAGATTTCAAGAGGTGAGTTCGATCCTCCCCGTCGAATGGCGAGCTTTACAGTAAAAATATTTAAATTAAGGGGACTCACGACCCTGAAGTCGAGGAAATAAGGCATATTTTCATACTTTTTGACTCTTTGCAACTATTTTAATTTACTCTCAATTTTTCCAAATTTTATGTATTTGATAAATTGATATATTTATTTTAATAAACACATTTTCAACTCTCAAAATAATTTTAAATAATTTTTTTTTAAAACTGCTTTAGATATACCTTGTTTTTTAAGTATTTTTATTCTATACTGGCTTGCGCGCAGAACTATGAAATTAATTTTACACTTAAATGTGTAATTCCTGTTTTATATTTAAAATAAATAATTCAAAATACAATTGAACATAAAACATTCAATATTAAAATAATTTTTAATTTTTTAAAACTGCTCAAATTATATTTAAAATTTCCTTAAATTTTTGCATTAATTTACCCTGAAAAAATAACAAAATGTGCAGTGATTGCAATAATTCTAGTTCAGACGCAATAAAATAACATGATTATGCAGTGATAAAAATTTCATGGAATTATGTTTCATAGCTTTTGAGATATCAGTTGCGGAATGATGCAAAATTACATTTTGAGAAAAATGAGTTTAAAAATTTTCTTACCATAAACTTGATCAGTAATTAAATACTTAGAATATCAATATCTCCGGAACTAAGCGGAATATTTTCATGCAGTTTGCTGTTCGCGCTGTTTAATTAGCAATAATTTACAATTAAAAAAATTGCTTTCTGCGCATGCTCAGTGACATTTGTAAATCTGGCTTTATATTAGATACTCACTAAGTACGAGGCCGCTTAAACACATTAATTTGTTTCTGCGCATTATTATGATTTTCAGCATTTGGCAATGATGTGCATTGGCAATGATCAGCATTTGGCAATGATATAATTTCTGTATTAATACATTTATTTACTATCTAGCCATCATGTTTTGACGGGTACCAACTAATATAGACTTAAAATAGATCGTCCATTATAAGTCTGCATCTCTAGAGAGTGATAGAGATAAAGCAAATATTTTAGATAATTTTAAACAATATATGAAGATTTTAAATGATTTTCTCATCGACATGTGGTTCTAATCTATTAATCTATATCTATAAAGGAAGAAGTCCTGACTTATATATATATACATACAGGTATCAACGCCCAGCAAAAACTATTGGAGATATCAAATTTTAGGAGCTTATTACTTTTGTGCTGAAGGCGTCATTTAAGAAGCGATTTTTCAAAATTCGCCCCCCAAGGGGGGGGAGGGGGGCAAAACGTGTTTTTTACATATTCCTTTATATCTCAAAGAAGAAAATCGATATCCATAAGATTCTTGCTTTAAAATGTAAGAAACATGAATACCTAAAAACCAATTTCAGGATTTTTCAAAATTCGTCTCCCAAGGGGGAGAGGGGGGCTAAACGTGTTCTTACGTGTTTTATCTATATATATAAATGAATCAACACCCAGCAAAAACTACTGGAGATACAGATATCAAATTTTAAGAGCTTATTACTTTTGTGCTGAAGGCGTCATTTAAGAAGCGATTTTTCAAAAATCGCCCCCCAGGGGGGGGAGGGGGGCTTAACGTGTTTTTCACGTATTCCTTCATATCTCAAAGAAAGAAACAGATATCCATAAGATTCTTGCTTTAAAATGTAAGGAGCACGAATACCTTAAATCCAATTTCAGGATTTTTAAAATTTGGCCCCAGGGGACGGGGAGGGGGGCTTAACGTGTTTTTCACGTATTCCTTCATATCTCAAACAAAGAAACAGATATCCATAAGATTCTTGCTTTAAAATGTAAGGAACACGAATACATTAAAACCAATTTCAGGATTTTCAACTTTCGGCCCCATTGGGGGGGGGGGAGTGGGGGCTAAATGTGTTTTTTACATATTACCTCATATCTCAAAGAAAGAAACAGATATCCATAAGATTCTTGCTTTAAAATGTAAGGAATATGAATACCTAAAAACCAATTTAAGGATTTTTCAAAATTCGGCCCCCAAGGGGGTTAGGGGGGCTAAACGTGTTTTTTACATATTCCGTCATATCTCAAAGAAGGAAACATATATCCATAAGATTCTTGATTTAAAATGTAAGAAACACGATTAAATGTAACAAACACGATCAATGTCACGATTTTTCGACATTCTCTTTAGATTTTGAAAAAATTGCTAGGAACAATCCAATAATTTATATTTCCTATATATCACCATTTTGAACACCAAATTGGTGGTAGGAGAAAAGAGAGAAATCAACCTTAATTAAATGAAGTGTGGAAAGGTGTGTGTGTGTGTGTGTGTGTGAATTGTATATATTTCGGTTGTTAGTACGTATACATCTAGAGCTCAGGTTAACTCCATTCATTTTTATTATCCTGGGCAACGTCAGGTAATTCTTTGTTTATGAAACCGGCGATTTTCACAAGGGTTTACGGGGAAGCCCTCAAACTCCTCGAAGGGCCGGGATCCAGTGGGTTATCAAAATTGAAAGAAACATTTTAATGCTGACATTAGCATGGGGGGGGTTATTATAATATGCTGATGGGATGATGACCAGTGGAGAGGGGTATAGATTGCCATAAAACACAAATATACATATCATACAAGTAAGCTTTATTAAGGGTTCACCCGTGCAACGCCGGGTATATAAAGCTAGTAAAGTAATAAAAACCTTATTAAAACGGCTATATATTTGAATCTGTTACGCATCATTTATCAGTTCTGAAGAAAGAGATATCTAATAAGAACCATGATTTTCTTCTTAGTTAATAACACCCAGCGGATTTGTTGCAAGTAAAATGTATCATTAATAACTTGGTAGCTAAAGAGTTTTGCAATACGACAATAATCAAAACCACAACTACGGTATATCCCGTCTGCTTTGCGCCAATTCAATATTATGACATCGGGATGGAATAGATATTAGATAAACTGAACCAAAATAAGGAAAAAAGAAGAACGAAAAGTACAGTATAACAAGTCAGGATTTTGTTGACATAGAACTGCAACATTAAGTGGATGAATAAGAAAATTAAAAGTAGTCACATTAATGTAAAAAGATTCCCTCTTTTTGAAAGAAATTTTCCTTAAAGAAAATTTCTTTAGAAATGGCCTCTAAAGGAGATTAAAGACCTTAGTTCTTTTTTCTGTATAGATATAGAATTCATTTCTATTTAGATTTATGGCTTAAAAATTGAAGTCCAATTAAGTAACAAATGAACAGCGATTCAGTTTAAACTGCGGGGTAACAGTTTAAATCTCACCACTTGACTTATTGTAATAAAATTCATCTTTTATATTCTCATACAGGAGATAGTAAAACTGATACGTTTCTTTAGAAGACGACTATGAGAGGCTAGGAATATCATAGGCAGGGCCCGATTTAGAAAATTCTTGACTATAGGCACAACTCGGGATGGGGGACCCCTAATACCAATGTGGGCATAAAATTTCCAAAATTAACACACACAAAAAATAATCATGAATCATTGTGAAAGTACCATTTTACCAAGAACTGGCTATTTGAAGCGTAGAAGCCCAGAACATTATCAAATAACAAAAAGCAATACAACACATTAACTTCATCATTAAAACACCAATACAATGCAACCAAAAAAACTTACTAATCCCTTTTACACACTATAATACACATATGATGAACTATACATACAATCAGTGGATCAGTGGGAGAGAGTTGCCTGGTCAGATGAATCACGGTTTGTCATTCATCACACCGATGGCCGTGTCAGGATACGCCGTCTTCCAGGCGAACTGTTGCTCCCTCAATGTACAGTAGGTCATACACAGGCCGGTGGTGGCGGTATTATGCTTTGGGGGACGTTCTCTTGGGCGTCTCTGGGACCCGTGGTTGTGGTAGAGCAGACCATGAATGCTACAGGGTATCTGAACATCATTGCGGACCAGTTGCACCCTTACATGGCCTTTGTTTTTCCAGCTGGAAATGGAATGTTCCAACAGGACAACGCCCCGTGTCACAAGGCTAAAATTGTGTTGGAGTGGTTCCAGGAACATGATGCTGAATTCTAGTTAATGTCCTGGCAGGCCTAACTCACCGGATCTCAATCCGATAGAACACATTTGGGATGTCATGGGACGGCAGCTCAGAGTTCAAAGACCACCAATTCGCAATATCTCGGATTTGCGTGACCGTTGCTTAAACATCTGGTACAATCTGTCTCCGGCCATCTACCAAGGACTTCTGGCATCCATGCCAAGGCGGGTTGAAGCTGTGTTGCGCGCCAAAGGTGGGCCAACTCGTTATTGACAGGTGGTCATAATGTTTTGGCTCTTGAGTGTATAACTATACATATGACGAACCAATCAATCAAATTTGAAAGGATATATAAAAAAAATTGCTATTAAAAAAGGTAAAATAAAAGCAAATTTGAAGTGGGAATTTTTACTTTTAAAATAAATTTTTTTTGGGGGGAAGGGGCCCTAGGTCTGGACCTACCGGGCTTAATGGAAAATCAGGGCCTGATCATAGGTAGACAAAGCTGACGTTTGGCAGGGAAAGGCTCTTCTATAAAAATGCAGAAAATATTAAAGGAGCAATAGAGTGAAACTACTCTGAAAATTTACAAATCAAGTTTTTTAACTTGATATTACATCTAGAAAACAGTCAGTTCCTGATTTTGAGTTTTAGAATGTATAGTATCACGCGCAGTGCCCGGGGCAGCTAGCGGTTTGTGCGTAACGAAACAGACGTTCAGCACCGAAAACGTTCGGATCGAAACCTGACAAACACCACTGCATGACGTCTTTTCTACGCCGGGAATGACCATGTAAAATCTGTAGACTGGAAAGTCCCTCCGTATGGTTTGTGGGTGTTGGGGAGGGTACGAGCTCCCCAGATGTCGCCCCCCGGAGATGCTCGAATCTAAACTGAGGTGACACCAGCGGGCATGTTGGTTCACCTACACGGTGCCCCTTTATAAAAGACCAACAAAGTTCGCAGTGAAGTGGCCGAATATCGAAAGACAGTAGGCCTGCCGTGGTGAAAAAAAAGTACGTTATAAGAAAAAAAAATCGAGACAATTTTAGCCTTTAAACACTTAGGGGTTAGAATAAAATAACCACCTGGAATCTTTAATAATGATAGGGAAGTGAAATTTCTGCTTTCAATTCCGGTTCGAAGTATTTTTTTCAACGGAGATAGATTATCTGTCGGAGAATATTCGGTCAAACGCCCAGCCTGCTTATTTTTACTCCAAGTTGCCTAAGCAAAAAAAAAAAAACGGATAGTCAGCCAATTATGGTCTAAAAGCTACCGAACTGTTATCAGCTAAACACAGACCTTTTCCGCTGGATAACATTCCCAAATATATGGAAGAAAAAATGGTCACTCATAATTTGAGACAGGAATAGATTGATTCAGTGTGAGCTTAGGTTTTTTACATTTTCGAGCCTTATTTCCTTTTATGTCTACAATTACGTAAATTTGCTCCTATGTTTTTCACATTTTATTTAAATAATAGGCAGAGGAGTATCTGTACAATTATACCATCACTGACCCGAAAGCTTTATAATACAAACGTCACTCCTAATTCTTCGGAGAGGAATAGATCGATAAAGACTATGTGTTTTATGAGCATTGCTTACTTTTAAGAATATAATGACTCAGGGTTTTATGTAGTTTTTTGCTTCAATATGAATAACATGTAGAGGAATATCTGATAAAAAATAAATATTCGATAACTCACGAAATTTTTAGCATATAATGGTCACTCCTCATCTGAGAGAGGAATAGATGCCTGTGTAGAGTTTTCTAAATTCAACGTGGACATTATTTTATTTTATTATAGACTAGCTGAATACCCATACTTCGCTACGGAGTGCATTAAAATTAAATACAACGCTCAATGTATGCAATTAATGTAATTAATATATATATACACACACACACACACACACACATATATATATATATATATATATATATATAGACAAATTAATGTAGAAGTATATATTCAAATTAAATGCAACGGTCAATGTATGCAATTAATTTGTATATTTAATATCCATAAAACATACTAATTTGAATTAAATTCTTTAAAAACATCCATCTCAGTTAGTCTAGTGGTTAAATTTTATCTTTTACCGTATTTTAATAGATTTTTGTCAATTTATTTCGTTGTTATGCACGTGACGTAAAATTAATTTGAAGTACCACAAAAAGAAAAGAAACCACGTGCTCAGCATTTAACAAATTAAATTCTCCAAATTTAAAAATTCACCAAAAATCAGAAAAGGAAGGCAAAGATTAGAAAAAGATTTCATTTTAAAGGAATTTTTATGATCTTTCTCGTGATGTAAATTTTATAAACTTCAGATTATTTTTTGAAATGCAAACTTTGAAAAAGTTACAAAAACAGCTTAAAAATATAGTTTTAAAAAATTTAAGAAGAATTTTCCAAATATCTTTCTTAGTGCACCCCTACACTATAAGAAGAATCCCCATGAAAAATTTCAGCCCTTTAGGTCCAACGGTTTGGTCTGTGCGTTATCTGTCACTCAGTCAGTCAGTCAGTTAAGGAACTGTTTTATATACTATATAGACTAGATGTATTACGCGGCTTCGCTCGGGATTCAGTTTCTGTTATTATTTTCAATGATTAGTCTCATGTTATGATGTTCTAAAGTTTTCGCTAAAATTCTTTTGCGGTAGCAAATAGCATTAGTTTGTTGTCGGTGCTGTCGTTGTTCATCGCTTTCCTCTCCTTTCGATGTTGAAGCTCGAAGACAATCGCATGTTCGACGCGTTTAAAGTTTCTTCATCAGTCTCGCTGCTTCGGATCACTACTATTCGAATTCTGTTACCTTCGAGCTCTTGGGAATGTTTTTTCTTCAGATTCTTGTGTGCGTCTAACTGCATTTCGAATTCTGTTGGCTTCGCGCTTTTCTGTTTTTTTCATCACATCGCTCATTTCTCAACAATCTTTGACATTTTCCCCTTACTTCTGCAGGATTAAAAGATGTTCTCCTCTTTTTGGGCATTTTAAAGCATTAATTTACAGCTAGTCAATAACGTTTGAATGGATTTATTATTATAGAAAAATAATCAATAATGTTTGAATGGATTGAGATCACATTCAATATTAAAACACAGCAAATCTGGTAATTATTGTAGAAAAAGTATATTTGACTTTGAACAGGTAGCTTGGGATAGTTTCAATTCATGAAATGGATAGATAACACATTCATTGAAAATGAATGACTTTCCATCCTTATATTTTCATTTTTAAAAAGAAACATTCCGTCGTTGCCACGTACATGAAAATAATATATCAAATTCATTCTTGCATGCGCCAATATATGAATAAATCACGTTTTTAATTCATGTCTATTTATTTTTACGGAAATGTTATAATTTAATTGGCAACAATGAAATGTTACAATGGCTTTGAACAAAAATATCCGGGGAAATTTGGCGATTTTTTTTTTGCCATTTTCAATATCCGTTGATACTTCTAACATAATTCGGGAATGGAACGTCGTAGCGGAATGAAAATAGTCTATAACCATCGCGCAAGTTCAAGCACTAAGTTGACCAAGTTTCATCGCAATCGGATGAACGGTACGGCAGCGCATAAAATACGAACAAACAAACAAACAAACAAACAAACATTCATTTTTATATATAGAGATTATTTTTAGGGTTCTTTAGATAGTTTTTTTAAAATTAAATATCAATAACAGGCAGATGAATATTTTCATTTGCCCTCCAAAAAAGTATTGGATTATCAGCCCGAAATATTCATTAATATACTGAAGATTTGCTAACGAAATTTTGTCCGCTCCCATTGTGAAGTTCGTGTCACAGTTTTTCATTTGTAATCCATTTTCGCGAAGTTCATTTTCATATTGGCATTGCTTGGCTCAACTTTTCCTCAGCGTCCCGCCAAATTTTCACACGGCCACGATTTCTAAATAGTAGATAACCAGGTTATCGTAATACCGAGTTTCCAGACATGAGCAGGAAATGATAGCAGCTTAAAGCTGCTGGATAGTCAACCCTTTCGAATTCGTCCAACTTAATGCTAACTTTCGAAAATTTCTGTCTCTCTTACGGAATACAGCTTAATAAAAACCTCCAAAAGCGAGTCGACCATCGAAGGTAACATTTTCTATCTAGGTCATAGGTTCTCAACGTGGGCGATAACGCCCCCTTGTGGGCGTTTGAGACTTTCAGGGGGTAGTAGAAGACCCAGAGAAAATTACGGGGCGTTGAGATGGGGGCGTTGTTTTCGACCCTTTTTCAGGATCAAACTAGGAAGAAGCTGTAAAATTACAAGAACTAATAGAAGTAAAAACAAATGAAGAATTTAAATTTAAATTTAAACACAGCTATCAACAGTTATGGCTGTAAAAAGATGTCGACACTTTACCCTGGATTATGGGCTGTGGTACAAAAATTTTTAATAACGTTTTCTTCATCATATTTAGTGGAACGTGGCTTCAGTGTAGTCACAAATATGTTAACTAAAGACTGAAACCGACTGCAAATTGCTAATCGCGGTGATTTAGGTATGCCACCCACTAAAACAGAGCCGAATATAAATAAATTGATTGCTGTACACCAAGTTCATCCTCTTCATTATACTTACAGTTATTTGTAATATTTACTAAACGATTATTATCCTTCATTATCTTAATTTTCTGGGTGTAATACGAATGTAACTATGTTTGATTTTAATAAATAATTTTATAATTTTAAGCTTAAAGTTATCTTATTTACAACAACATGTTTCTTTACTATGTTCTATATAGGTAGAAAGATATATACATAAAAGTCCGAAAGTTTGCCATTGTATGTGTGTTTACTCGAATAGGAAGATAAATTTCCAGGGGGGAGGTGAGTAATTTTTTCTCTGAAAAGGGGGCGGTCGACGAAATAAGTTTGGGAATCCCTGATCTAGGTTAACACTGAGCCGAGGGAATCCGATAGATGCCCCGCCACAAAAAGCTTAATGGCGAGACGGCAGATTTCCGTGGGCCGCAAGAACAGAGATATTCTACTTTGAGGAAGTTATCTCCGATCCTATGAGGTGGGAAGACTCGTGTTTAACTAGTCAGTTAAGTAGGTGGGCACTAGAAATTCGTAACGAGCTTCAGTGGTATAACCTCTTTTTAAGCATTCAACCATGCCCACGAGTTGTTGTTGTAATTCACAGTCTTTTAGTGAATCCACGATTAGCGGTCTTTGGAACCGAGTATTAATAAACATTTTACTACTTCATTCAAAGGAACTTACATTTTGCTCGAATTTTGGAAGCGACAGTGCATTGTAAAGAAAGTCGCTCAAATGAAACTTTCAAATATTTTTGTTTAACTTAACTGTTAAAGCATTCCTCTGCCAATTGAAAGACTTGACATCCAACATCTTGGATCTGACAGGAAAACTTCATCGTGGCACACGACAGTGTGGAAGAACAGATGAATCCTTGGAGAATGTATATATCAATATATATATATATATATATATATATATATATATATATATATATATATATATATATATATATATATATATATATATATATATATATATATATATATATATATATATATATATATATATATATATATATATATACACTGCTCAAAAAAATTAGGGGAGCATGCAAAGAAGTTAAGAAAACCGTGCGAGACAGCCACGTATTGGCATAAAATGGATAGTACACGCGTATCAATGCGCAATACAGAAAAATTTGTAATTAAGCTTTAATTCTTTGAAAATATGGAAAAAACATGAAAAGATGATTTAGGTCAAGAATTTGGTTACATGTAAACGATAAAAAAAAATTGTTTAGAAATGATGCAAGATTTTTAATATGGCTTGTGGTCTCCTCGAACAGCTAAGACTGCTGCACACCTGTTTTCCATGGATGCGATGATGTTATCGATAAGACTTTGGGGAATACTGTTCCACTCCTCAAGAAGTGCAATCTCGAAGTTTCGAAGAGTAAAAGGAGGCCTTGGTCTCGCAGCAATGCGTCATATGAGCATGTCCTAAACATGCTCGATTGGATTCAGGTCAGGAGAGCACGCTGGCCATTCCATACGCTGTATTGTTTCAGCTTCAAGCATGTTCTCCCCAAGACGAGCTGTGTGCGGTCTGGCATTATCCTGCTGGAAAACAAAGAAATCTCCAATGGCTGCAGCGTAAGGTATGACATGAGGTCTCAGTATCTCGTCTGCATACCTTCGGGCCGTCAAAGTACCATTCCGAATGATATGCAGGTCCGTACGTCCTCGTATGATGATTCCACCCCATACCATAAAACCAGCTCGTCTGTATTGTGACCTTTCACTAACGAATGTGGGGTTATTTCGAGTGTCCCTTTCCCTCCATACCAAAACACGTCGGGTGTCACACTCCAGACTGAATCGGGACTCGTCTGTAAACAGCACTTGGCTCCAATCATGTTGCTCCCAATCTCGATGTTCAGCAGCCCATCTTCATCGGGCCTCACGGTGGCGTGAGGTCAACGGAATGCAGACCATTGGCCTACGTGCATAGAGACCTCTTTGATGAATAAGATTACGTACTGTTTTGCTGGACACCCTTCGTCCTGTTGCCAAGAGCAACTGTTTTTGCAGCTGAGTAGTATTGTCTGTTCTGTTTCGACGAGCTGTTAACAGTATATACCAGTCATCAGTTGCTGTAGTGGCGCGTGGCCGAAATTTCCCTGGTCGACGTCTAACATTCCCTGTTTCTTGGAATGGATTCCACAGCCTTGCAATGACACTTCTGGCGACTCCAACAGCGTCCGCGACACTACGTTGTGTTTGCCCGGATTCAAGGCTGCCTATAATACGCCATGCCATGGATTCCGGTAAATCACGTTGTTGAGACATTTTCAAGTTACCTTTTCTCAAAAAGAATAACTGAGCAATCGAATTTCACATTTAAGGCAGTGAAACAGACGTTTCTGCAACATCCCGATTTCCGCCCTTATGTTCTTTTTCTGGTTTTTGACGTCATGAACTTTGATTTGCATATGAAGTTTTCTTCTTCTGTTTCCTGCTAGGTTTTAAATTATGGATGATTTATTTTATGTTACTTATCGGTGTAAGTATTTGCGTAATTTCGTTAAAACCATGTCCTCCCCTAATTGTTTTGAGCAGTGTATATATATATATATATATATATATATATATATATATATATATATATATATATATATATATATATATATATATATATATATATATATATATATATATATATATATATATATATATATATATATATATATATACACAAGCATGGGCTTGTGGCGGCACTGTGGTACAGTTCGCTGGTTTTCGGTGCTGAGGGTGCTCGGATCGAATCCCGGCGTTGTGCCATGATAAATGCCTCCGTTCGTGTCGTCCCTTCATAGGGGCTAATGCTGTCCGCCTATATGGTGCCCCCATAATAAAATGGGCAGTAAAACTGCGTCGTAATACGGACCAATGTTTGATTACAAGTGCCCCCTCATTGGTTATAAAAAAAATACAAATACATATATATATACATATGTAACTTTTCCCCCTGCCATGGGTGGGACATAAACTTGAGTCTTCTCATTTCGAGCCGGGTGCTTTTCCAACAAAGCTATCTGAACGAACTAAAGATTTATCATTTTTAATTTTTTAATTAATTTCCCCATACCTTCTTACACACGGGAGATCAATCCATTCTCATCTAATCTCCTCAATCTATATATTTAACTTGCTAAGCCGACTTTTTGGGCAGTCCGTGAGAGAAAAATACTGCATCCATTGACTTCATTTTGGTCTTAAACGAAAAATTGTAATCTGTAGATGTGTCAAATTTGGTTTTTGTAACCGCAATTTCTATTAATGAGCGATAATTTGCAATTAAAAATTGATTTCTGTGCATGCTCAGTGGCATGTTTGAATCTATCTTTAGAAACTCACTGTTTCTGTGCATGCTCAGTGATATGTTTTAATGATAAACACGTTTGTTCCGAGAAGTCTCTCTAGATCTCTATCTGTCATTTTTTATTTTTATGATAATTATGTTTGAGAAACATAAGATTAAATAGAAATGATAGAAATTGTTTATTTCGCGCTGTTTAATTAGCGATAATTTACAATTAAGAAATATTGCTTTCTGCGCATGCTCAGTGACATATTTAAATCTGGCTTTAGATACTCACTAAGCACGAGGCCGCTTAAACACATTAATTTGTTTCTACGCATTATTATGATTTTCCACATTTGGCAATGATGTGTTGAGTATAATTTGTGTGTTAGTACATTTATTTACTATCTAGCTGTCATGTTTTGACGGGTACCAACTAGTTTTTATTAATCTTTTTCCAGAATCATGATAAGAATTTCGAATACATAAAAGATTTGAATTCTCTCCAAAATTATAATACTTGAGAACTATTTTACTATGAAATTTTTGAACCATTGAAGACGAAAAGTTTGTCTCATAAGATGTTGTTTTTATGCCCCCCCCCCTCCCTGGCCGAAACATTTCAGACCAGGTCTATAAAGGACTGTGGCTGGGAGTCCGGTTTTATTGATAATTGCGGAGTTCGAAGAGGCTTTTTTCCCCTTTCCGCAATTATCTCAATACAAAGTGTATGGTCCTGGGGATGGCCTTTTTTTAAATTTATTTAATTGCAGTTCTTACTGTCCTCGTATTCATAAAATTAAAAAAAATCAAAAAAAATCATAAAACTTTAAAATTTCCAAAAAAATTGTAAAACTTACAAAAATACAAAAATAGTTTTGTTCTCTTACGATATCTGCTTAATAATATATAATTATTTTTTTCTAATTTGTGGATAATTATTTTTTTCTAATTTTTCTTCTAAATTTTATTTTCTCTTTTAATTAATTTATTTAATATGTAACTCTTTTTTTTCTCCTAAGTTAATTATTTTTTTTTTGAGACTTAACTTAAACGTAATTATTTTTTCCTTTTACTTGAGTAATTTTTACCTCAACATTTTAATTCTAATCGTAAAATTTTTTTTTAACTACTGAGCACTCCCTCCTTGATACATATAACTTGATCACTGGAGATAAAGCCGTCCGGCCAAGGAACTCCACTTCTAAACCACAACTGCGTCTACCCCGGTTTTATGGCACCACAAAGAGTCATCTACCACACAATATGACCGAGCAGGGGCGAGATCTCGTGGGTTCTTCGCTCTTCCAAACTCCATCACATCACGGACTTTCCAATCTACAGATTTGACGTGCCAGTACCCGGCATACACACGCAGACATTCAGTAGCGCTTATTCGGATTCGAACAGAGTTCCCTCGGTGCCGAAAGCCGACGTGCTAACCACTAGCGTGCCCCTGTCTAGTAAGATAAATTAGAGAAACTTCTTCTATTCTAAGTTCTATTTTGTGCGAAACATAAATCAATAAATATTGTTATTTCAAAAAAACTACTTTGAAAATTGGAACGAGATAATACTTTCTTTCGATTTAGTTATTTTTCGGAAAATGCATAAGTTTGCGAATTCCCTGCGTCGTAAAACCAATATTTGAGAGACAATAACACATTTCTCAGAAGGGTTGTCGTTTAAGTTTGTGCCATAATTTTCTCCGAAATCCCAAAAGAGTTTGTTGTGTTTTCCTGTACGCGATTCCAATATATGTGTTCCTGCATATTTTACCTGTAGGTACACCGAAAATATTTCGCAGGAGAACATTACAGTAAGAATAAGCGAGTTAATGGAATTTTTAATAGAAAAGATTTTCCCCAGACATTACAGTTTCAGTCGTTTCGGCACTACTTTCATTTTTTCCCGCTGTATCGTAAGAGGAATGAATAATCTTCCATATAAATATAAGGAACATATAAGGAGATTTTAGGCAAGATTCCTGCGAAAATTTCTCAAATGAGGCAAGAGGGAATTTGAAGTCTATGGGAAGAGTTAAACGCCATCGCAGATGCAAACGAAGTTCCATAATATATCCCGATGCAATAAAATAAGGCATTTTATACACTGTTAATATATTTATTATGATAAATTAAACGCTCTATTACACACGCAATAGTAGCAGTTCGGTGATGTATCGCGACGTTTATTTATTTTGAGCAGGTGAGTAAATAGATGAGCAGAGTAGTAGAACGAAAGTAAGACATTCATTCCTCTAAATTCAGTCAATCCTCACTTAAAAATAACACACCTGCATACCAATTATATATATATATATATATATATATATATATATATATATATATATATATATATATATATATATATATATATATATATACAGTGCCTAAGTAGATATTTCTGGGTCCTGGGCAAGAATTTGCATTTGGGCCCCTTAATTAATTAGGTTTGGGAAAATAATAAAACAAATGCAATATTTTGGGCCCCTCTTCCAAGTGGGCCCTGGTGGGTGCCCCCCTGGTGGGGCACTGTATATATATATATATATATATATATATTTAAGTTGGAACTCCGATATTTTTGGATGAAGTATACTTTTTAATTTTCCTATTTTTCAGCCGTACATAGCATAAATATACGACAGAAAATGATATGGATCTGAAGTTTAGAAAAATTTCTCAAATGTTGTCAAGTTCCAATATGTATATTAGAGTTTGTTCAGTTCATGTAGAGAGAAATAATTTTTTTCCCGACGATTTGTTGTCTTTCTACATTCTGTCATACTACGATG
Source organism: Dolomedes plantarius (assembly GCA_907164885.2). Taxonomy (NCBI): domain Eukaryota; kingdom Metazoa; phylum Arthropoda; class Arachnida; order Araneae; family Dolomedidae; genus Dolomedes; species Dolomedes plantarius. Next base: position 195,053,968 of record OU015497.1, read on the forward strand.
CGGAATTATGGATTGCTTGTAATGGGATCATCCTTTAGACGGGCGAACATCCCCCTCCCCCCTGGTACCATCTCCACTTAAACCGAGCATCCCCAGGAGCGAAACCTGAGGTGGATCCTTCCTCCCACCCCTACAAAATCAACGGAAATACTCCCGGCCTGCAGATTCGACCTACCCATACCCGGCGTAGACACGAGAGCGTTCAGTGGCGCTTGTTGGCAGTGGAACCGAGCTCCCTCATTACCAACACGCTGAACATGGGGATGCCCCGAGCTCCATCAAAGATGTATATCAAATTTTTTTCAGTACCACAATACCAAGCTCCTCATTTTTTTAACGTCATTTATCAGACATAGATATTACCGAAGTAAGAGTAACAAAACTTGAGTATTCACAACTTGCTTTAATATTTGAGTATTAAAGTCGCAAAATGTGGTAATATGGTACTCCCTTTCATCTTCTTGTGGATAGTCTCGTCGCTGGGTTTGGAAGTCGCGTGTTCGATCGTCACTTCTAACAGACTCTTGTTTTATAGCGCCGAGAAAATACATTGGTGTATGAATATTGTTTGAGTTTCAGATCCATACGTTCGTGTATTACCGCAAATTGAATTCGATTTTCCCCACCGGAGAGAATCACTTAAAAATACATGTTTTCGAGAAGTGCTGGAGCACATTTAGGTCTAAAAGGCTGTTTACGTTCCTCTAGAGCAGTGGGTCGAAAAACAAATTGAAAGGGGTCGCGTTTCAGTACTTTGTCATGTGCCAAGTTTTGAATGCCTTTTACATTCGAGTGTTCAGAAAGGTTGTACTTTGATCGCTTCTACCTTTCCGTGTGAGTTCCGTTTGAAAATGAGCAGCCACGAAAACCTGACAACGGTCAAGACTGAACCCGGAAGATGAAGCAACCTCTCAACTATTTCTCCAACTTTTGAACAAATATTACCGGAGATCTTGACCCAGTCATTTTTTTTTTCTATTTTAGTTTTATATAAATAAAAGAAAATTTTAATGTCTTAATAGGAAGCTTATAATTTTGAAATGATACTCTTTTAAAAATTTAAAATTTTTGTTCATATTTACCAAAATGAAATACAAATGCATATAAATATTGAAATTGGAAGTTTTAGCCTCATGATATTTGACAAACACAAGTGCAGAAGGTAAGCGAGGCAATTTTTTATCGTTAATATACAGAGTAAATATAAACCTAAAAATTTCAGTTCATTGATTTTTAAAATAGTTTGTCAAAAATTGCTTATTTCTTTTTTTTTTATTTTTGACTAACGTTTTCTAATCTTTTTTACAAAATTTCGCCATTATCAAAAAATTTTCATTGGAGTCCAGTTTTTTTTATTTAAGGTGACTGCCTACGTTGAAAATGCCATTTTTGACTATTTTGATCAATTTAATTTTTTGCAAGGATCTTGTAATTCAATCTTTTCTCTTTTCAAAACAGTTTGATTTTCATTCTACGTCAATTAGAAGCAGAGTTATAGCTATTTTAAAAAGCATCGTCTAATACAAAATTTAAGTGACAAACAACTTTAAATGCGACCATTTTTTGACCATTTTGGTCAATTTTATTTTTTGCAAGAATCTTGTAATTCAATCTTTTCTCTTTTCAAAACCGGTTAGATTTTCATTCTACATCATATAGAAGCAGAGTTATAGCTATTTTAAAAAACATCGTCTAATACAAAATTGAAGCGACAAACAACTTTAAAGGCGTTTTTCTCAGAATTATGTTTTTTAGCAAAAATCTCTACCGTTATCATGATATTTCAGATAATAATGCATAGAATTTGATAAAATTTTCAGGAAATGTTTTAGATGCTATTGTTAATGAAATGACGTACAATAATTGATGTATAATAAATAGTTTTTTGTTTGGGGCTGTTTTTATAAGGAAAGGAATGACGAATTGGTGAAAATTTTCATATTGGAACATAAAATTGTCTGTATTATTTTTGCATTTCAAAATTTCTCTTAGATTGTAGGTCATTTTGAAGATAACTGTTATATGTATGATGTGTGAGAAGGAAATTAAAATAGTAGCATTAGAATTTTGTTCAGAGTGATAAGCGTTTTAGCTAAATTTCATTAAAAATTACTTCAAATTGACCAATTTATAAAAAAGTATGGTGTTTACAGGAAAGTTTTTTTTTATTTTTTATTTTTAAATGCTGTTTTACCATATGAGACCAAAAAATCCTTAAAAAAACAATTTAAAAAAAAAATTGGCTCCGAACGTAGGCAGTCACCTTAAAGAAAGTGGGTCGAAAAACGTTTTCGCACCACTGCTCCAGAGCACTGTCAAAATAATAACCGGACATCCCCTGACGGCGGGGATGATGATTGCATTGTACTGTTGCTTTGCCATTCCCCCAAAAGCAGGCCATTTGATGTTGTAACGCTTCCCGTACAATAGCAAATATTTTTTTTCGGAAATTTCGGGAAGACCAACCAAAGCGTGGTTTGTGCACATAATTGAATCAGACGGCTGCAGGCAGACAGTCGCCTGGCGACATAAAAGTCGGAAGCACTACCGACAGCTCGCGGAGCAGTAAAACAGCTACAAAAGGGGAGTTGCTGTCCGGAGGTGCCTAGTCGTCTGGGAATCAAACTGAATAAAGAAAGGCGGCGTTTTCCAGACCTTTCGAGAACGTTCAGGGGAGGTATATAAAGTCATCGAACACGAGTTCAAAGAATTCAGGTATTCAGAAATGAAGTTAGTGAGAGTGAGGCTGGAGCCTGAGACAAGGGGATACTGCCGGGCCTAGAAAGACTTGAATAAGCGTAGCGACAACTCAACTCTGACCTTCCCCGTCGATGCCGTTAACGCCCGATTCAATTTTTTTATATAAATTGTAAATAGCCTACATTTAGTTGAGAAATGCAGTTAAAGCATAAAATACAAAAAGGCTGGCAGTCTTTTACTTAAGTCCTTACAATGTCATCCTATAGAAACTTTTAGTTCTCTTTATTATAAAATGTATTTTCACTTTTAATCTTTTTCCGTGTTGCGCTGCTGAAACAAGAGGAAAACAAACCCAACTGACGATCACTTGCAAGCAATTACGAAGCTATTTCGAATCTTAAAAACCTCGCGGAAATGTTGCCATTGCTGAAATCTATCAACAACTAATACTTTTCCCGTCACGTCAATTAGCGGAATAGTAAGGAGCCGCTTAGTATGCTATGTTTGAGCCCATTTTGTTCTTGGCAAATGTCTGTAACAGTTCTTCATATCACTGCCATAAATAACTAATGAAATACACCAGCGCGACTTGTTTTGTGAATGAACGTACCATACACCCATTTCCGTCTTGCGGCGCAATCACGGACCACTGTCTAGATCAGGGCTACTCAAACTAGCTTTTATGTGCGGCCGAAACCTTCGCACTCATTATCAGGCACTCATTATCTCGCACTCATTATCGGTGCTTTTGTAAACATAATTTTGTGAACCAGCGCTTGAAAAATGCAAAACTGTCGAAAATTGTGCCACCTGCTGCTCACGTTGATCGCGCCAATGTAGGGCCGCCCAGAGGGAGGAGGGGGGGGGGAAATGGGGCACTTTGCCCCAGGCCCCCAACTGCCGGAGGGGCCCCAAAAAATTTCTAAAAAATTTATTTATTAGATTTCCTGCGAAAGAAAATTCTGAAACTTGTACCGTACTTCAAAATTTAAAATAATCTCCTTAAAAAAGCTTCCCCTCCAAAAATAAAAAATAAATTATTCGATTAATCAGATTTCTCTTACTACAAAATAGCCTTCTGAAAAATAGTCTTGGGGCCCCCAACAGAAGTTTGCCCCAGGCCCCGTAAAGTCTCTGGGCGGCCCTGCGTCAATGTAGCTTTGGGAATCATCCCATTCCAAAAAAATATATGTTAAGAACGTCTATAGAAATGGGCTTACTGATTCTTTACTCGATGACGTATTGAGAGTAGCGTGTAGCAAGTATAAAACTGACGGGCCTAAATTAGTCAAAAGTGTGTCTCAACACAAAAAAAGCACACTCATTTTCAAACAAACGTTTGAATCCATTTAGGTTTTGAGTTTTATTATTGACATTATTATGGGGTAAAGCGCACTATGTTGCGGCCCGCGTAACGTAGCAAACACGTGTATGTTGCCCTAGAGAAAAAAAAATAAGGTTGATTATGTCTGATCCAGATTGCAGAGATTTTAACGCACTCTAGGATAATCGCAAGTTATCAATTTCAATCAATAGTCACGATAAAGATCTGGGAATGCAATTGCTAGTTTTGACCCATCTTTGGTCTACGTCCAATAGTCACAGCAGTGACATGATTATATACTGCCCCCTATTTGGAAACACAAGTTACTTGCGACAGAATTATAAAAAAAAACAATGCATTTTCCTTTTGTTTCGTCAGGTATTAAGCCCTTATATTACTGCTGAAAATGCTTTCTGCAGTTCAGCCGACTGACGTCAGACGTAAGATTCTGAATAGATTTATCAACTCATTCCTCGGCCCTGACAGGTTCAATACGCCCCAGACCCCCTTTTTTTCTAATGCGGACGCACTCGTCGTGGGACATTCGCCTATTACCCCTAGCCCTAAATTTTGTAAACCTACCCGATTTATGAGCTGATAAAGAACTTTCTTTATCTGTTAAAAATTCAGTAGTTAAAACAAATAATGCATTGTTTTCTTCCTTTTTTTCTGAGTGAGCTTCCTCACGGAACTGTCTTTAGTTTTCAATATTTAGTTTCATAAAACCTCTTTTAATGGGCTCTGCTATGGCCTCATGTTAGTTTTAGCAAGCAAAGCGGAGTATCGCAGGGTCCCATTATCTGATAGCCTTTATAGAGCTAACCATCAAAACCCGAGAAGTGTGAAAATTATTCTATTATATCCACTTGTAACCTTAAACATGTGCTCATTACCTGGGGAGTATTTTTTTTCTTTGGAAATAAAGAAGTAAAGACCGACATAATTATTTGTTATCGATAGATGTATCATTTTTCATTCAAATGATATTCCTAATTTTTTTCTTTCACTCTTTGAATGAGCAATTTAATACGCATTTAAGAATAAAATAAGCTAAAATGAGCTAAAATAGTACTATTAGGCTTTTTGGAGTCAAGTGAGGCTATACGCTGTAAACAATATATGTAAAAGCGAGCTCAGACTCCAGGTTGCATCAAACCGTCTTGAATAAAAATCATCCTTATACTCTTAGATAATAGGAGATTAAAATTCGAATGGCACTACTCGCTTTACAACTTATCTACTACTGGACAATGTCCAATTTTTTTCAAGATACGCCAAAAAAAAGAGGATACATTTGGACATGAATATCATCCACTTTAAATCAGGAAAATTTATAGGCGACTGGAATTTTATATATTTAAGTTCTTTTTATCCTGCATTTAACATACTTGTTCGCAAGCGCTCGAGCTACAACAAAATCCGACAGAGACACCACATTTTTTGTTTATTGTATATTTTCCACTGAAGGGTCAAAAGTGAACCCGTTTTGTGGGTGTCTGTCTTTCCATTCGTAAGCTCCAAAGATGGGAAATTTTAATGCTATAGTATACGCAGATTTTTAAAAAGAGATTTGCACACACTGAAAAGGTCTATATACCCGTTACGGGGATTTCCCTTGTACCGTAGTCAATAATGCGACAAGCCTTTCTCTTCAATTACTTTACTACGATACGTTAAACATACTACAACTACAACAGTTAAAGCAAGTATGTACAGCGAGTTAGAATTTATACAGTTAGATAGTCAGGATGGCTTCGAGTTCACCGACAGCGCTGGCCTACAGAAGGCCTCTCAGACCAGGAGAGCGTCTCTCTCGCACTCAAAAACAGATATCTTCTGCGTGGACTATTGGGACTTCTTTTATACCGTCGGCGAATTCAAAGGGATTTCTCTGGCGTTTAAAGTGCTGGTAAGTGCTCAAAGTTTATGGGATTCTAAATGTCACTATAGTGTCAAAAATCTGAAAATCCTTCGAACCACTCTGGGATTTATGCGTTCTATAACGTCAGAACCGCACATTACAAGAACTTTATAGCCTCTTATCCTAGGGTTTATGAGACCGCCCAGATCAACAGTTCACCGATAGATGACATGTTGAGGGGTAGGAATGGGGCATCACATACTTATATAATTACAAATTTCATGTAGTAATTGAGACAATGTCACAACGGGGATTTCCCTAAAAGCACGCTACATACAAACTAATTGCGCTCGTTATTTCGAAGTAGAGTTTTCTTCATATTAAAAATAATTTTGTATCAGATCGTGACCCGCTGTTACTGATCATGACCTTCCATGGGTGGCTTCGACATTTTCTCTGCCGTACAGTTGCTCGGAAATGACCAAACGGTCGCCTTCACCGGTCTCGAGACATGTACTCCACGTGCAGATCCTTTGGCGAGAACTGGAAAGGAGAATCCGAAAACGAAATAATTCTTCAAAGAAACCATTGTAATAAGTTATTGAAGAAGACAGACAAAACCACGGCACAAAATCATGGCTTCATTTGGGAAAAAAATCGAGTTAAAACCTTAAAAATAGTTCCAACGATTATTTGATAAAAAAGTAAAATAAAAAAAAAGAATGTAGAGGGCTCCCTTTATTGCTAGCCCCAAGGCTGAGTGCTTAGACAGCCATTTAAAAAGAAAAGAAAATCCTTTAAAACATCCGAAAAATCCAAGACATACATTTTTTGGTTTATTTGCCACGAAACATAAAGAACACGATATCCGTGGAACTTCACCGGTATGTTACTTTCAAGTTTATTTAAATGAAGTTGTAGAATATTTCTAAACGCCGTTCGACAGCATCTTTTTCAAATTTAAAAAAAAAGTTTTTTTTTTAGTTTTTAAAAAATCTGAATAATTTCAAGGCACAAACGCGGATAAAATATTCCAGATTTAAAAAAAAAAGAAGAGAGGCATATATAATGTTATTCTAAGTCCGAGACATGCCTTAGAACAAAAGTTATTCCTTCGATATCGAATTGGGTGTTCGGTTGTTTAGGTAAACGGAGATTCTTTTTTTGACCAAATGTTTGTTACTTTTCAAGTCTAAAACTGTATTGCAGGTGACACCGGTCAATCAACACCTCTTTGGATCAGAAGTTTAATGCAACATCATTTTTTAGAATACTCTTTATACTGCCCTTCTGAGTTTATCCCGAAGATTCGGCTTTTAAACAAGTGCAAATAAAAGTGTAACACACTTTAGTCAGATTATTTACTAGGTTATTATTTATCCTTAAGATTCTTCAGTTCAGTAGAATATCTTTTAGCTACAACACCTGAAAAGATTCTATACAAATTACAATATACATACATACATATATATATATATATATATATATATATATATATATATATATATATATATATATATATATATATATATATATATATATATCTTTGTCCAGACCTTGTATCAACCATTGTCCAGAAAGTTAGGTGAATGTGTCTATAGTTACAATGGACTGTTGTGTTACATGAAACAGCTGTTACTATCCTTCAAAGTAATCCCCGTAAGCGGTAATGCACATCTGGGAACGACTGTGCAAGTTTTAGAAACTCCTGGCGTAGTCGTCTTTAGGGATGGCCTTCAGCTGGGTCGTAGCATTACGTTGGATGTCCGAAATGTCCGAAAACCTGTGGCCCTTCAGGGCTGATTTCAATTTGGGGAACAAGAAAAAGTCCGGGAGAGACAAGTCTGGAGAGTAGGGTGGGTGATTCAGGGACACAACTCGCCTATTGGCCAGGAACTGCTGCACCAGAAAGGCAGTATGTGGCCGGGCATTGTCGTGAAGTAGGTTCCAGTTGCCTTGCTTGGCGTACTGGGGGAATACCCGATAGATCCGTTGCAGCAGATGTTTCAGTATATCCATGTACGGCATTTAACATGGTGCCCACAGGGAGGAATTCTTTATGGATGAGGCACTCCAAGTCGAAGAACACCAAAAGCATTGTCTTGATGCGGGATTTCTCCCTTCACACCTTCTTGCTTTTCGGCGAACCTGGACCCGCCACTCCATACTCTGACGCTTGCCGTCAGCGTCGTACCTCAGGCACCAGGTCTCGTCACCCGTGACAGTGATTTTCAGGATATTTGGATTTCGATCCACCATGTCGATGAAGTCTCCACGGGCTTTTAGCGAATTTGCATTTGTTCCGGTGCCAAAGTGTAGGGTACAAGTCGGAAGCAAAGCTAGCGTTTACCCAAATCCTTGGTCAGTATGAGGTGGGCCATCTCACGACCAATTCCCACTTCCTCCGCTATCATTCGCACTGACACACGACGATCCTTGGCCAACAATTCCTTCACTTTCTTTACGTAGTCCGGGTGTGTGCAGTTTCAGGCCGACCACTTTGGGGAGAGTCTTCAATGGTGTCCCCTTCCTTCTCGAAAGCGTTTAAACCACTTATACACGCACTTCAAGGTGACAGCACGTTCTTTGTAAACTTTTAGCAGCATTTCATGAATCTTTTTCGCTGATTTTCCAAGTTTGTAACAGAACAGCAAATTCGTTCGCTGATCCATTTTGAATTTCGACTGAGCGCACAACACCTTCGCCCTACAATGAACTGTTTCCACACGATAAGCTAACTCTGAGAGCCGCTGCTCAGGAACTGGTTCAGACTAGTCTTCACCTGGCCGGCACGGTATGCGCCGGTTGCAAACTCTTACAACCGTGAGCACGATCACGTCATTCACCGAACTTTCTGGACAAAGGTTGTATGTATATATATATATATATATATATATATATATATATATATATATATATATATATATATATAAACACAGACTGAAGAGCCAAAAAAATTCTGGTACAGGCGTGCGTATGCAAATAATGGAAATATGCAATCAATCCCTAGACATGAACATTATTGAGCATACCTGAGATGCCTTGCAACGTGCTGTCGTGCTGTTCAGATGAGATCTCCACCCTCTCGCACTCCTATGGATTTGTGGACTACCCTGCAGGATTCATGGTGTGAATTGCCGCCAGGATACCTTCAGACATTAGTCCAGTCCACGCCGCGTCGTGTTGCAGAACTTGTGCGTGCTCGTGGGGCCCTACACGATATTGGACAGGTGTACCAGATTTTTTGGCTCTTCAGTGTGTATATATATATATATATATATATATATATATATATATATATATATATATATATATATATGTAGGAAGGAGTTAGTACTCCTTCCTTTAGAAGTGAATCATTAGACTTAATTATTTTGAACATTTAATTAAACTAGACGATGTTTACAAGACAGGACTAACACTTAGTATGAAATTAAAAAAAACAAAGCATCAACACAGCTATTTGACTCAAAACGGCAAGCCTGCGGAGCGACACATCCGCTTCGTAATGTCACTAGTCCATCACTGTGTTTGCGCGCCAAGTCCTTCGCGCCGAAGTAGTAGGAGTGGAAGTTGTAGTAATAGTTCAGTTGTGTTGCCAAACTCATTCTCACACGGCCGTTCTGACTTTCCAGACGTCCGCGGCTGGGTTGTCAACAATAATTCTGAAAAGATAAAAAAAAAAAGAGCAGAAAAAGGAAAAATATTTCAAAAAATCAAGCAGTGTTCAACACAGTGGTATTGGTGTTCAGTTTCTGCACCACTGTTTCATTTTGTCCGCTGCAGTTGATGTTATGGTTGGACCATCGTGATGTCCTAACTTTCGAACTTCGTAACGATCGTTGGGGTTGATGTTCGTGATCTCATATGGTCCGAAGAACTTTGGTCGGAGCTTTAATCCGGTTCCAAATTGAGTTCGTTGTATTGCCACTTTGTCACCGATCTTGTATTTACAAGCCGGTTTACGCCGTTTGTTATATTGTCGTATGTTTTCTTCCTGTAAACGGAGGATATTTCGTTTAGCTTCGATACGTAACGCTTCTTTGTCATCAAGAATTCTTTGGTGGTGTTCCTCGTCAAGAAGATTTTTAATCTGTAGATCCTCTTGTTGTTTCATTTTAACACCAATTAAAAGTTGAAAGGGTGTGAATTTTGTACTGCGTGTGGTGGTACTATTTAAGATACGTTGCAATCTTGGGACATATTTAAACCATTTGTCAGGTTCATCTAGAGCTAACTTAGTTAAAACGGGAATAATTGTGCCATAACACGCTCAACCTGACCGTTGCCACGTGGCACACCTGTTGCTATTGAAATGTGTTCAATTGACTGTTCCTGGCAGTAACTTTGAAATTCTGAAGATGTGAATGCGCTACCTTTGTCAGTAATGATTTTTGAAGGGTTGCCAAATGTAGTTTGTTGCAAGGATAATTTGTCTAAGGCATCTTTCGTAGAGGTGGACTTCACGGGATAGATCCATACAAATTTGGAAAAGGCATCAACTACTGTAAAAAGATACTTATAACATTTTTTTGTCGATGGTAAAGGTCCTAAAAAGTCGCAATGGTAACATTCAAGGGGTGCATCACCTTTTGGAATGGGGTGAAGGTATCCTTCTTGTTTTCCAGATTTTCGCGAGGACAAAATGCAAGGAATACAGTTCGAAATAATTTCTTGAACTAATTTCTTAAGTTGAGGAATGAAAAATTCACGAGAAACAATTAATTCGGTTTTTTGTGAAGCAAAATGACCTTGTGAATGGGCGTTTAGCACTATTTCTTTCTGCATCATTTGTGGTACTACTAAAAGTTCGGCATCCTGATGAAGTTTATAAAGAATTCCGTTTTTAACAAAAAATTCATCAGAAGGTGTAGATTCAAGCATAGATTTAATTTGAGATATAAATTCATCCTGGTCTTGGGCATTTTTCACCTTTTGAGTGATATCATTTGAGGTAATTACAAGAATGGGGTTACGACTTAAAGCATCAACATGTTTCATCTGTCTACCGGGTCGATGACAAACTTCATAATCAAAGTCTTCTAACATCAATGCCCATCGAGCAATTTTAGCTGGTAGGTCTTTTTTGTGCATCGTTTTTTGGAAAGCATCACAATCGGTGATAATTTTAAATTTTGTTCCCAACAAGTAGTTTCGAAATTTTTTTTAGCGCTTCAATAACGGCAAGAACTTCCAGTTCATAACTATGATATTTTTCTTGTTGAACTGTAGTTTTACGGCTAAAATAATGAATAGGATGAAACTGTCCATCATCGGATTGTTGCAAGAGCACAGCGCCAAAGCCTAAGGAGCTGGCATCAGTGTGGAGTTCTAATGGGTATCCCTGTTGAAAAACATGAAGAACTGGGTTTTGTGAAAGAATGTTTTTAAGTTGTTGAAAAGCTGCTATTTGTTCAGAGTCAAAATTAAATTCCACATTATCCCGAAGGAGGTCACTTAATGGTCTAGCAATCAGCGCATAATTTGGAATGAACTTTCTGAAATAACTTGTTAATCCAAGAAAACTTTGAACTTGTTTAGGGGTTTGAGGTTGTGGGAAATTTTGAACAGCTTGCGTCTTGGTAGGTGAGGGTTTAACTACTCCATTTTCGATAATGTAACCAAGAAATTCTATCTTTCGCTGTAAAAATTGACACTTTTTAAAGTTCAATTCAAGGCCATAGTCTGCAGCTGTTTGGAGAACTAGGCGTAATTTTTGTAGACCTTCAACTTCATCATTAGATGGTATGAGAAGATCGTCCATGTAAACAATAAGAACATTGTCGCGAATGAGATTTCTAAAAACTGTGTAAACATATCGTTGGAAAACACTGGGACTGTTACATAAGCCAAATGGGACACGTAAAAATTCGTATTGTCCTTCATGAGTCACAAAAGAAGTATATTTAGTGCTATTAGGGTCCATAGGTACATGAAAGAAACCATTTTTGAGATCAAGTGAAGTGAACACCCGAGATTTTCCAAGTTTGTCTAAAGCTTCTTCGATGAGCGGTAAGGGAAATTTATCTTTTATCATTTTTCTATTCAATTTGCGGTAATCAACACAAAGTCTATAATCTCCACTTTTTTTTCTTACATAGAACAATCGGTGCGGCATAATCGGAGCAACTTTCTTTAATAATTCCATCATTTAACCAATCTTGAATTTGGCTTTCTACAATTTTCTGTTCCGCGAAAGGGAGTCGTCGAGAACGTTGAGCTACAGGGATTTCATCTTGTAATAAAATAGTCATCTTAATTTCAGTGTCTTGAACTTTATGTGGTTTGTAGGAAGTAACGATATTTTGAACTTCCTCACGAGTTTCAGAATTCAAAATGTGTGAAAGATCAAATGGAAAAGCTTGATCATCAGAAACATTAGCAATATTAACGAAGGTGTTATTTTCAGGAGTTTTGCATAAACGAATACCGTCTTTATCAAATGTAAATTGGGTTTGCTGTAAAAAGTCGATTCCGATAATCACATCAAAAGGAATCAAGTCATCCTCTAGAACATGTATTTTAGCAGGTAAAGTAATGGTTTGAATTTCGATGGAATCCTGAAAGAATCCGATGCTGTGAACTTGGTTTTTGCCAATTCCTGAAAAGGGAATGTTGGTGGGCTGCAATGGTGGCGAACCAATTCTTCGATAGGTTTTCTCATTGATGAGGGTTGCCTGTGACCCAGTGTCACAGAGTGCTGTCAATTGAATTCCTGCAAGTTGAATGTCAACATGCATGGGATTTTTCGATGAAGTTTCAGGAGAAAGTGCATTTACAGTTTTATCAGAAATAGGTTTTTGAGAATCAGGTTTTGGTTTAGAATTTCGATAACTTTTAGGGCAATTAGCATGAACATGACCAAAACTTTTACATCCGTAGCATTGTTTACCATGTGACTTATTCAAACATTGGTTGCTTTTGTGACCTCTCAAGCCACAGGAAAAACATACTGGCTGTGTATTTGGGCTACGTGTATTATCGACTTTCACATTGAGGTAGGAAGCATCAATTTTTTTCTGATTATTTTGTCTGAAATTTTGTGATCTGTTAAAGATTTGTTCATAAATTTTCAACTTTTCCTTAAATTCAGGGACGGATTTACAACCGTAAAGAATAACTTTATTGTTTGTTGAATCAGGAATTCCGTTTATGACATACTCAAACAGAGAGGAGTCATAGAGAGAACCTTTGTGTGCCAAATCTCTCATAGCTAAGAAATATTCTTGTAGGGTTTCAAACGGTTTCATACGTCGAGATTCCATTAATTTATGTAACTGAATACCGTTAATTTTGTCCGAAAATTCGTCTAATAAATGGTGCTTCAATTGTTCCCAATTTGTAATTCCACGAATAGACCTAATTAAAGTTTGAGCGGGACCAGTTAAACATTTTCTAACAAAAGTAATTTGGTGAATTGGATTGTTTATCTGATATAAACAAAAAAGTTCTTCAACGTCAGATATAAAATTCTCAACACTGTAATTATCACGAGACGAGAAAGGTTTTATTAAATCAACAACGTCTTTCAGACTAAACAACTGGAAAGAGAGATTCGCAGTTTCAACTGAAGGCAATGAATTTTGATCTGATTCACCAACGGAAATGTGTGTATTTTGCTTATTCGAAGATTCTTTTGCGTCAATGGTGGGGGGAAAAGGGAGATCTATTTTCCTCTATAACGCTGTTAGTTTGGGATGAACGTGCACCCGGAAGTGAGTCATCATTCACTTCGCATTCCGAAAGATCAGAAAATTCTGCTTTTAATAACGATAAATCACTAAGACTCATAAGAATGGTATTGGCACATTTGTCTGGGTCAGTTGAAAATTCTAAATGAAGTAGATTACAAATAGAAATCAAGTCTTTAAGTGAAAACTCTTTAAGTACTTTCTGTTTCGTTGCTTCCAACACGAATGGCTGTTTAAAACCTGTAAATTTACGTAATCTGGTACGATTTTGTCTGTCGCCGTCTGTACCAAAAATTAAACGATGTAGAACCTTTATTTGATTCGTACTACCAATTTTTAATGATTTTGCAATATTGGGGTAATCGTTGAGAGTAGCCATAACTATATACTAGGTTCAAACAATTATAGTACACAAATATACAAATATTCAAAACCAAAATCAATACTTATAATACGTAGGTACTCAAATTCAAAAATAAAATTTCAAATCGAAATTTCCTCAAATACCAATTCAATAATAAAATATTGATTCTCAAAATATGCATCAAGGAAATAATATAATATTCTTCAAACTGTATTCAAATTGCAATCATTCAAAATATATGTTATGTTGTGGTTTGTTCAAGGAAACAAGATTCTTCAAGTTAAATGTCGAAATTTTCATCAAATCATCAAATAATTTCATCGAAATAGAATTCTCTTCAAGAAAACAGAAGTGATAAATTCAACGTCAAAGACCATCAAAAATGAATTTAGCATCAATTAAATTCTTGCATCAAAAGAACGTTGAAATATTTTCAGTTTCCTTATAATTATCATCAATAAGATGAGAATTCCATTAATCTTCAAAATTTTCTTGAACAAGCTTCAAAGTATGCATGAAATAATTACAATATGATCAGAATATACTCACAGTTCTGGTTTTCGGTTCTCGTCATCCCATCAGAATATTATCAGAGTCCGTGGCACATCACTTTCGTTTTCGCTGGCGGTATCCAAAACAGAAATCACAGAGAACAGTAATCCGGTAATCATCAAAAGAAAATAGTTTTTCAGTCCAAGCTAGGGGTATTTTTCGAGTCCGAGGGCCGAGCACCCATGTAGGAAGGAGTTAGTACTCCTTCCTTTAGAAGTGAATCATTAGACTTAATTATTTTGAACATTTAATTAAACTAGACGATGTTTACAAGACAGGACTAACACTTAGTATGAAATTAAAAAAAACAAAGCATCAACACAGCTATTTGACTCAAAACGGCAAGCCTGCGGAGCGACACATCCGCTTCGTAATGTCACTAGTCCATCACTGTGTTTGCGCGCCAAGTCCTTCGCGCCGAAGTAGTAGGAGTGGAAGTTGTAGTAATAGTTCAGTTGTGTTGCCAAACTCATTCTCACACATATATATATATATATATATATATATATATATATACACACTCTTACACGGAAAAGCAACAACGCACCAAGAAGGGGTTCTGCAAATTGGACACAAATTGATATGCATACAGGATTCGAGGGAAAATGCAAAATTTTAAAGTTTGGCGGCCAATGAACATGTGACGCTGCAGCGCATCTTAACTGCGCAACTGATAGGATATTAAAGAAGAGAAATTCCAGGTCATAAATTCTTTGCTAATTTCATTCCTTTTACTCAGGTAGACAGTAACTATGCCTCCCTTACAGGGGCGCGAACAATATGAGCAGATGACAGCATTTGAGAGAGGACGTGTAGTCGGGCTCAAAGAAGCCGGTTGGTCTAATCTGCGAATCACTCGACATTTAGATAGGAGCGATGGAACTGTTAGACGATGTTGCCAGGGAAGAGTGAACCATGGTTGAACACAGGGTCAATTAGGAAGCTGTCGGCCTAGAGAAACGACAGAACGTGAGGACCGAGCAATCGTCACAGAGACACTCACAGACCCAGATTGATCATTATCATCGATCGACAGGGGAGGCCACTGTTTTGGGGGATAATATTGATGGACGAGTTGGAAAAGGTGATTGGAGAGTACTATGCATCTTGACTGGAATTGAGACAGAAAAGCCGCATTGCACCGCAAAAACGTTTTCTACCATGACGATACACCGGCACCTCCATGAGCGATTGCGGTTTCAAAATTATTAGAAGGACGACACGAAATTTTCCTCCGTTTCTCCAGACTGGGTCTTTTAGGACTACAATTTGTTCTGAAGTATGTAAAAATGTCACGGGGCAGAAATGACCATCCTATTCCAAAGTGATGAGTGCAACAAACACTTATTTTGCAGGGTTGGACACATCTTACTTCATGGGGGTGGGAAGCCTTATCATGCAGAAAAATTAATTAAAAACTTTTTCAAAAAAGTCATTTTCTTTATTTTTGCACGGTCTTATCAAACAACCCTTGTGTGTGTATAAAAACGTGTATATATATATATATATATATATATATATATATATATATATATATATATATCTAAAATTGTTCCGTAACTGACTGACTCACTGACTGACATACCACGCACAGACCAAACCGCTGGACCTAAAGGGCTGAAATTTTGAACGATTTTTTTTTATAAACATATTTTTTTTAACATCAATTGTATACACTGATCGTCGTATTTATTATATATATATATATATATATATATATATATATATTGCATTAATTGCATACATAGACCTATGTATCTAATTTGAATGTACTCCGTAGCGAAGTGCGGGTTTTCAGCTAGTATACAGTGGCTCCCAAAAGTGTTCGTACACTTACGATTTTCAATGAAATAGGGGTCTATCTATTGATAAAAATGAATATTTCAGAACGGGTATTTAATAATAAGATGTATAATCTATTCTTAACAATACTACATGAAATATTTTGAAAACATAGTAAAACATTATTTTTAAGAAACCAGTAATCAAAAAGTAACAAAAACTTAATCTCACAAAAGTCATCGTACACTGAAATATTTTCGGATAAATTGATAATTAAAATTATCTTCTGGCGCTTTATTTTTATTTTTGAATTGTGGTGGCATTTAAAATATCGTTTGGCTTTAATTTTTGCTTGCCTACTCCGTAATATTCTATTTATTATTTAAAAATGGCTCGTAGTCATAAAGAAACACCAAACAGCATTCGAAAATTGATTATTTTTCATCATAGTAGTGGTAAATCAGTTCTGAATATTGCTAAATTACTTAATTTATCCCATTCTACTCTGCAGTATGTGAAAAAACGCTTTAAAGAAGAAAATTGGATCGAAAACAAGGTAAGAAAAGGCCGTCCGGCAAAGTTAACAAAACGTGATCAGAGATTTATAATTAGAAAATTTGTGAAAAATTCACGTTTGAGTGCTGTAAAAGTTTCTGCAGAATTCAATGAAACATTTTCTACTTCAGTTTCACCTGAATTTTTTTGACGAGTTCTCAGAACATCTGGATTACATGGGTGTTCTGCCCATAGAAAATATTTTGTGAGTGAGAAAAACAGAAAGTTTAGGCTTCCCTTCGCACTATCAATGATAAATAAGCCCCAAACCTATTGGAATAATGTCTTATTTGCCGATGAACATTTTTAATGCTGATGGGCGTATAATTGTATGGAGAAGAAAAAAAATGAGGAACTTAATCCCAAGAACTTAGTAGGAACAGTTAAGCATGCCGGTGGAGGTATCCTTGTGTGGGGGTGCATGTCAGCATCAGGACTAGGAAATTTGGTATTTATTGATGGCATAATGAATCATGCTGTTTTTATAAATATTTTAAGAGACAATTTAAAATTATCAGCTCAAAATTTAGGTATTGGAAACAACTTTGTTTTTTATCAAGATAATGATCCTAAGCAAACGGCTCTCAACTTTCGCATCTGGTGTCTCTATAATTGCCCACAAGTTTTGAAAACACCACCTCAATCGCCGGATTTAAACCCAATAGAACATATTTTGAGAGAACTGGAGGTTCGAGTACGAAAACACGACATTCACACGAAAAGCGAACTAAAAACAATTATGATGGAAGAATGGATGAACATTGATGCAAAAATTACAAAAGAACTAAAGCAATCTATTCCCAGACGTTTAAAAGCTGTTGTGGATGCTAAAGGATATCCTACTAAATATTAATTTAACGAAAAATTACAATATTTACTAATATGTAGAGATTTTTTACAAGTGTACGATGACTTTTGTGAGATAAAGTTTTTGTTACTTTTGGATTATTGGTTTCTTAAAAATAAAGTTTTACTATGTTTTCAAAATATTTCATGTAGTTTTGTTAAGAATAGATTATAGATCATATTATTAAATACCTATTCTGAAATATTCATTTTAATCAATTGATAGACCCCCTATTTCATTAAAAATCGTAAGTGTCCGAACACTTTTGGGAGCCACTGTATATATATATATATGTATATGTATTCCCACACATACGTATTACATATAATTAGTAAAAAAAATCTTCGATGCTATTCAACTGGAAAGATATTTCTGTTGAAAACATCAACGATCAATGATCAAACATCAACGATCACTAAAATGCTCCCATTTGTTTCATTCGAGGAATCGAATGAATTTATTTCGATGTCCCAATGACTCTTGCTTTTATCTGAATATATCTTCTTATAATGAATGCCCATCAAAGAAATGTCTCTAAATTATTACAATGAAGCAAACTTCGATAAACCGAATTCATAATGTTTTTCTTTCGTGGATAAAATGTTTTTTTGAGGGATTCAAATACACCCTATTATTGCGTCAAAAGGAGGGAAAACATAATTTTGTAACGATAATTTTAAATAAAAAAATACAAGGTAAAAAAGGCATGGGATTCTAAATACGTACCAAGGAGTCATTGATTCAATTCATTATTTTTTTTTCATGACTCTATGACTCGTTTTACTGGATATTTCGGTGGACTTGAAAAAGGGAGAAACTCAAAACTATCAAAATGACGACAGTACCACATTAGTGCCATTGAAAAAAAAATGAAGGTACTTCATCAAGTTATGGATAAAAAGTTTCCATAGTTATTAAAAAACTGAGCATTCACGAATGTTTGGAGAGTTTTTATATATCCTGCGTATATTCTTGAGCCATTTCTGAGTGGCATCTAGAAATGGCTCTTCAACTTACAAAATCACAACTTCGTCAAAAAAGAGCAATTTGTAATAAATAGATTTCATACAATTTTCATTCATTCCGCAACGAAGTAATGACGAAATTCTGAAAAGAAATAGACGTTCTAAAAGTCATAAATGCTTTATTTTGCGATGCCTGGCTTTTTTTTTCTTTTCTTCCTTTTTTTTAAAAATATCGTCTGAAACAAAAACAAAACAAAACTAAACAATTTTACACTTTGAGTGGCAACGAAAGATTTCTTTTCCCGTGAAAAAAGGATATCCATTAAAAGATTAACACTCGATACATTATTTATGAGGAACTAAAGAAGGGAAATATTTCATAAATACCTTTACATATTTAAACAAAAAAAACTGTTTGATTTTATTGTTACCGAAGCACTCAGAAAACGATTTTAAGCGCGACTCTTTCTTGACGTAATCTGCGCGTTTCATCGAATGCCCATCATTTTATTTCTTTTTTAAAATATCGAAACCGGGGGGGGGGGAGGAAAGTGAAACCCGCATCGCTCGTCCTGAGAGAGAAAGAGATACCGCAGGATCCCTTTCTCTCTCTCTCTCTCTCGCATAGCGTAGTTGCGTTTACTGTGACTGCGGATATGTAGCGGCACATGGGGGAGAAGAGCTGTTCGTTCTTTTTCCTTTTTTTTTTGGTTGCCTCCGACACAATGCGTCTTTTCTCCCGCGCTCGGACTGGGAAGTGCTCTCGACAGTTCCTCTGCAGATGGAAAAGGCGAATAAATAAATCACGTCGGACGAGCATGCACACGAATTAATAATAATAATAATAATAATAATCAAAAAAGTGGATACCGAATAGATGAGTGTGTTTTTAAACGCCATGACATGATTTCTGAGCTTCGATTTCGCTGTCGGCAGATGTGGAGATTTTTATCCGACTCGTCGCATTTTTATCGTGGCGCATAATATGACGGCACGAGAAAAATCGATTGTTCTGCAGTTTAACGAAGTGATTCAATCGGGCGTCACGTGATTTTAATTGCGATGAGAGCGTTCCAGTTCAACAGGTGTTCGGGGCGAGATGGACAGACGGGAACGTTCGTCAGAGGGGGGGATAGCAGAGATGTAGTTTATTTAATAAATATATTTTGCACGAATGAGACCTCGAAAATAAATATTTCTATAA
The DNA here is from genome assembly GCA_907164885.2 of Dolomedes plantarius. NCBI lineage: Eukaryota > Metazoa > Arthropoda > Arachnida > Araneae > Dolomedidae > Dolomedes > Dolomedes plantarius. The sequence goes on from OU015497.1 coordinate 195,073,813, forward strand.
CCGTTTTACAGTTTCGAATGGCATGGAACTATTATTAATCTTGATCATTTTGAAACTTAAGGAGGATAGTACCCATACATTTAAGATTTTATTGGTTTCTTTTTCAGAAAGTAAAAAATAAATAAATAAAAAAATTATATTTTGAACTTTCAATTAAAAATATTTTCTGTTATTCCAATCTCTTTTATGGCATGCCTTTTTCAGCACTGTCAAGATAAAAGCCCAGTGCAGCGACTCATAAGTGGTTTGTTATCAGTAATTTAATGTCTTATAAAAATTTAAAAAAAATTATAAATACGCTCGTAAGTGTCCTATACAAAACACAAAATTGAAAGACTGGCCAGTCTGTTATCAACCATTGCCTATCTTGAAAAGGAAAATTTACGAGAAGAAAACTTATGAGAGCTTAGCTAGATTTAGGAATGAAGATGTTCAGTGTCAGGGTTCGTGAAAGAAAAGTGAGTGATTCGGTTTATAGGACGTTTCTTAGATTCGTTTTATTTCCCAGGAACTACAAGGCATTGCTGCTTTCCTGTAAGTTTATCTAGAAGTAAGGGCAGCGTGAAAAGCACTCGATTACTGACCACCGGGGAAAAAAAAACCGCACTTAAAAATGTTCTCCGGCGAGACAAAAGATGTCTTTAGCATAACAAAGGCGAGAAAAATGCGACATAACGAGAGGTTTGCTTGTTTTTCGGCTCTCTCTCCACGGGGTGGCATTCTTGACGAGTGCGGAGGTAGCGCCGCTTCCTCCGAAACCCCGAGTGACGTCATTCTCCGACGTCTATTTAAAAAAGACAAAAAAGATAAAAATAAAAGTAATTCTTCCTCGATTCGCGATTTATTAAAGTTGCTGATAACGAACGTGTAAGGCAATTTAAAATAGACATAGTTTCAATATCGCGAATCTTGAACGGATATTAGCAAGTTTTGACAGCCGATAATGACTTTCAATGCTGCCATTTCTTTGAGATAAATGTCGAAGAGAAAGGATAGGCGGTATCTTATTTGCGGGTGAACGCCCAATTTTTTTTGGTCAGTTTTTCTATTTGAAATTAATTTTTCATAGAATGTTCCATTAAATATTCTGTGATCAAAATCTCAGCGCATTATATGTGTGCGTGTATATATATATATATATATATATATATATATATATAAAAGAGCTTGTGTGTTTGTTTGTCCGCTATAGAATCATAGACTGTTTCACTCACAGAGACCAAATTCGGCACAGTTAATGTTTAGGACCCGAGAAACTTAAATCAGCAAAAACGAAGTTTGGGTCTCAATTAGTTTTTTTAAAATTAATTTTTTAATGATCTTTTGTGTCCGTAAGAGGTGCGAGGCACCCCCTGTGGATACAGGCGTTCAGTGAAATACGAACCTATCCCTCTTCCCCCGCGCGGGAGAAGCGGGGTGCGCGGAGGGGGGGGGGGAGATTCATAGTAATAAACTTTGGCCTTGACTAACTGACTGACTAACTGACAGATAACGCACAGTCCAAACCACTGGACATAAAGAGCTGAAATTTTGCATGGTGATTCTTCTATAGTGGAGTTTATAGTGGAGGGGTAAACTGAGAAAGATTTTTGAAAAATTCTTCGATTTTTTTAAAATTAAATTTTTAAGCTGTTTTTCTAATTTTTTTAAGTTTGCATTTAAAATGATAATCCGAGGGTTATAAAATTTATATCACGAGAAATTTCATAAAAATTCCTTTAAAACGAAATATTTTTCGAATCTTTACGTACCTCCCTTTTCTGATTTTTGGTGAATTTTTAAAGATTAATTTTTAGAATGTAATTTATGAAATGCTGATCACGTGGTTTCTTTTCTTTTTGTGATACTTTAAATTAATTTTGCGTTACGTGCATAACAACGAAATAAATTGACAAAAGAAATATTAAAATACGGTAAAAGATAAAATTTAACCACTAGAGTAACTGAGATGGGAGTTTTTTAAGAATGCAGTTCAAATTAGCATGTTTAACACAACTTTCCCGGCTCTGCTTTTTGTCCTTTGTTATTTGCAGTTTTTCTCATCGCTTGAACCTATTTACAATTTGCTTTTTCTACGGTTTTTGGCCTTAGGAAAATTAAAAACCGATACGTTTTTTGGCCTGTCGACAATAAAAAACTGAATCACCAAAGTAAGGAAAATAGGCTTCATGTGAAATCGCGCCTTACTTTGAATAAATAAAAGGGATAATGCATCTTGCACTTTACCACTTGGGTGATGTGGAAAAAAGTGCGTCTCTTGGGTGTTGTGGAACAAACTGAGCGTTTAAGGGAAAAATAAATAATAAAGGCAAATGTAAATTATAAAACTTATTTCTAATTAAACAGTGGATCAAACAAATCTAATTAAATCTAATTAAACATTATCTAACAAATATAATTAAGCAGTAAACTTATTCAATTTAAACGTGCGAATCACGCAACACTGTGTTATTAATTCTCAATAAAATCAGACGTATAATCAGACAAAGGTCCGCAAGCTCAAAGTTTCTTTCTTTCTTATTGTTTGTATATCATTTCAGTAGAAACGCGCTAAGCGCAATTTGTCTAGCCAGATGAACATGAAGAGCGGGGGGTGCAGCCCAGTATTTTTTTGTTGGAATGCATCAACATTTTTATATCTATATATCTACCCGGGCATCGCCGAGCAATAATGCTAATATATATATATATATATATATATATATATATATATATATATATATATATATATATATACTAGCGGCCCGTCCCGACTTTGTCCGGGTTGAACAAAATATTATACCAATAAATTTCCAGTTGATAGCCAATAAATTGTAAATCTTTTTTTACCTTAAATGTCCAATAAAAAGGCGTAGTTCCAAATGTAGTTTTCTTCAATAAACCCTTTAACGCTGCCAGTTTCAAAAATCCTTTTTGTATTTATCAATACCTCCTCTACTTGAATCTTAAAAATATTATACCTTTTCCTTACGGGGTGGGATAGCATATATCCGAAGCACATACTCACGAAAAATACGGTGTGATGTCGGCAGAGATATAGTTTCGAATTCCACTTCGTTGTGAATTTCCTAACGTCTTTGCCCCCATAGAAGAATTGGGTGACATTCTGGGAACGGAGGGTCAATCTTACCGAAAAGGACTGAATAATAATTTTTTGTCGTTCTAGCTAGAGGCTATATCTTTTCAGGCGAGAGACATCAGAAGGGCGGTTCACCCGCGGTTCATCCATTTTCAGTCTTTTGAGAGATGAAAGAGGCACGGAGTACCGATGAACTACTATTGAAATTCTTCTTCAATAGTAAGAAAGCAATTAACCACTCTTTCCCCTGACCACCCACGCTGAATGTCTCCCACGTAAAATGGGGATAGGAAGTAGATAACATTTACCCGTTGTAAAGAGCGATTTCGAAAAACGGACCCCGTAAGCTAAAGGGTGTTGCTATGGTTACTTGACTGCGGTTGACAAAGGAAAAGATGTAAGGTACATTTTAATGTACAAAAGTTGTATATTACCCTCCACATACAAAATTTGCTCTCTCTCTCTTTGTATATTATTATAGAAGTATAGATACACATTGGTATCCCAAAATTAGAATAAGAGATGAAATAAAAATACAAAAATAAAAAGGATTTTAAGTAAAGAATTTATTTAAAATTATTTTAAGCACCTAAATTAATATTCAAATTAATATTACGTTATTTTTTAATTAAAGTAAATTTTTTAAAAGAAAGAGGTGTGCTTGAGACCGTAGTTTTATTCAAAAATAAAAAAGGATTTTTAAGTAAAGTATGTATTTTTAATTATTTTAAGCACCTAAAATAGTATTCAAATTAATATTACGTTTGTTATTAATTAAAGTTAATTTTTTAAAAGAGAGAGGTTAAGAGATGAAATAAAAATAAAAAAATAAAAAAAGGATTTTAAGTAAAGAATGTTTTTTTAAAATAATATTAAAATTTTTTTCAAATAATATTCCTAAAATAATATTCAAATTAATATTACGTTAGTAAATAATTAAAGTTAATTTTTTAAAAGAAAAAGGCGTGCCGGAGAACGGCTAGGTTCGAACCACTATCGTCAGAACAGAAGGCCACCGCGATAGCACCACGCTAAGGATCGTTGAAGACTTCGGCACAAAAAGCGGTAGAGGACAGTAGCGGTAACAATGGTGATTGTTAGGATTAAACCCCTAACTTTATTTCTACTGATCAGATATACATAATATATATCCTATGTCCATCTGGAATAATGTACCTTTCAAACAGTGAAAGGATTTTTCAAATAGGTGCAGTGGTTCTGGTGATTACCCTCCACGTACAAAATCGCTCTCTCTTTACATAAAAGTATAGATGATCAGATATACATAATATATAGCCTATGTCCATCTGGAATAATGTACCTTTCAAACAGTGAAAGAATTTTTCAAATAGGTGCAGTGGTGCTGGAGATTACCCTCCACGTACAAAATCGCTCTCTCTTTATATATAAGTATACTAGATGATCAGATATACATAATATATAGCCTATGTCCATCTGGAACAATGTACCTTTCAAACAGTGAAAGAATTTTTCAAATACGTGCAGTGGTTCTGGAGATTACCCTCCACGTACAAAATCGCTCTCTTTTTATATATAAGTATAGATAGATGATCAGATATACATAATATATAGCCTATGTCCATCTGGAATAATGTACCTCTCAAACAGTGAAAGAATTTTTCAAATAGGTGCAGTGGTTCTGGCGATTACCCTCCACGTACAAAATCGCTTTCTCTTTATATATAAGTATATATATATATATATATATATATATATATATATATATATATATATATATATATATCTGTTCTCCAAGATGAATTTGTTTGATTATGTGTCTTAAAAAAAATTAAATTTTCAGTGTAAGAAATACCCAAGTCTGTCCGATGCTTAAAAGTGTTTTCTAAACCATTGTACAGACTTGGGTACTTCTTACATTGAAAATAATATTTTTCTTAACGAGACATAAGCAAACTAAGTCATCTTGGAGAAAACTGACTAAGGCACTTCTTGTACCAAGCCACACACACACACACACATATATACATATATATAAGTAAGTTTAATTTTCTCGCCAATCTTTCTATGCACAATACATGAATAGATTGAAAGGAGTAAGATCCTATTTTTCATATAAATTTTTTTTTGTTCGATGAAAGAGGTGCATCCGTTGACATGCCACATCTAAAATTACCATGTTTACCTATAAAATATTCTCCTGTTGGGTATTCCCTATTCGGCTCATATCAGCTTCTTCCAGTCTCGAACCTGCGTAGCTGGAGCAAACTTCTTCCTTTCTATTTGTAACGAGGAATTCGTTCCAGAAATAATTAATTTGGTTGAGCTTTTAACGCACGTTAAATTAATATAAAATCTCTAATTCTGAATAGTTGTTCCATAAAATAAAATAGTGTAATTTCTATACCGTTCCCTCGACGTGTGTGTTCTTGAGAATTTAGCCGTTGCCCATTTCTCTTAAACCGTAAAAGCTTCAACTGTAAATTGCTTAGCCAGGTGTTTGTCTCCGGATTCCCTCGTTAAGTTTGTCTAAAATGCACATTTTATGGCTGGGAATTGCAGGGTGTTTCTTGTGAACTTCCAACTAGCCTTTGTCCACGTCGTGCCGTTTTACGTTTGTCCCCTAAATTGGACCATAAAATCGGTTTAAAGTACTGATAAAAGTTTTGTCCCTCGCCCTTCCCTTGTTCGCAAGATTTTCACACGAATGAACTTGGCGTCAGCTTGGCGAGAAAGCGCTTTCCGAGTAAGGTCTTTCTCCCCTGGTTCAACCAATCGAGCAGAGGCGCGAAGTTCGTAATATCGGGTCTAAACCATTCACGGTGCTCAATTTTTGCTGCGCGCTCGAATGTTCTCCTCTTGGCGAGGTATCGGCAAGGCCGGGTTCTTTTTTTGGCCATCAAGCGCTCGCGTTGTTATTACTGTCTATTTTCCTCCGCGCTGAGGTAATATAGCGTACGCCTTGGACGGGTGGTCCGCTCTTTGTTGGGTTTGGCGTATTTCTCGCTATTGTAACCCTCGCCTTCCGTGTTTGCACTTCTGTCCAGCGAGGAGAAAAAATAAATGAGTGAGCCATTTTTTTCTAAGAGAGAGTTGTCTCTTATATTTTTGCGTTGAAGCACCCCATCAGTTTGGGCCCTGCCAATTCTGCATCCGGAGGTTATTTTTCTATATGTTAATGATGCCATGTTAGATATAGTCTTCAGACTTTAGACCTAAACGGTCATTCTTTATTCGCTGCAGCTCATGTAGTACCAAGCTCCTTTGTACGTTGTAAATATCTTTTCATGTTACCCAAGATTGGCTCAGAAAATAAACATTTTTTTAAAATTTTAAATGCCTTGGAAGATATTTTGCTTACCAGCTACTTCAACCTTTCATGCTAACGTTGACAGTGAATACCTGAAGGTTCTTGCGGACAGCCAATGTCATACGATCCGGTAATCGACACCACTTTCCAGCCGCCCGAACTAGGGGACTCCTGCACCGTAGGTAGAACTTCTGTAGTGCCATAGTCTCTTGTCACTTAAAGAACTTTATCTGTAGCATTGTACATCTCCTTATGATGTCTTGGGACAATTCTTAAGCAGTCAGCTGTATATAGAAAGGCGCCGGTTCTACATCCACAGTTTCCAACAAATACATCACTACAGAAGTAGTTACCAACAAAAGAAGCACAACAGAATGATGTCTCAACTGCTATAAGACTGATTGGTATCCTCTTCGTCATCTCTCAATAGAGACTTGTGCCGTTAATCGCCTCCATTATTCTATTAGATAGACTGATCCCGCTTCAACATCGTTTCTTCAAAATAGACTGTTTCCATCCTCAATACTTCACTACACTATTATTTATTATTCTTGCCAATAGTTCCTTAGCAAGTGTCTCATCGTATCCATCGCTCTTCAAAATCGTGTCTCTAATTTCAATATCCTTAAAGTCATCTGGTACAGTTAAACGAAGTTCTAATGCTAAAACTCTTAAATGCACTATTTTCCCATTCGCTATGTATGCCATTTTGTAACACAATACCAGAAATTTTAATGAAATACACTTTCATTAATGTAAATTTTCAAATATATAATTTCAATAAGAAATGCAAGGAAATGTACTTTCAATATTTCAAAACAAGTATATAAAATTATTTCAGCATTTTCAATTCCGTAATAAACATATTTATCTTGGTAACATTAGCTTTTAGATCAGCATATAAAACTATACAACTTTTCATAAAATGACAGCTTCAGGTACTACAAGACTGGTATGTTTGTGTCCATATAATATCGGGATCGACCAATATCACTTGTACAGTCAGGATTGACTATTGTTATTGATACAATGCAAATAACGGAGATATGCAACCAATCACCGTAATGCGATGCGGTCGGCAGTGCCTATACACAGAAGGTCGTTCGCACTTTATGGAATCGATTTTTCAATTAATTTTTGTCGTTTGCATTTTGAGATAAAAATTTGGCAACTTCAGAATAATCGTCTGCTACTATTTTGTTTTGATTGGAATGTAAAATAAAAGATTTATTTAGAAAATAGCTCCTAAAATTGATAGATGGCTCGGAGGTTACATAACCGAGCTTTCCGAGGAGACATATTTGTATCAACTAATTATAAAGGGGTGTAAAAATCACAGTTATGGCATTCCAAAAAAGGCATTTATAATATATTAAATTTGAAAGGAAAAAAAATCTAACTGAAAGTAAAAATGAAAACATGACCGCTAAAAAACTTCATCCTATGACTGCTCGAACTCAGGTAAATATCAATAAAGTGAAGTCTCATCCTAAAAGAAAACGCCGACTCAAAGATTCATTGCATCGAAACTAGGAATGTCTTCTGGCAGTGTAAGTAAAATCATTCATAAAGAATTGAAGCTAAAAAAGATGTTTAAGCCTTAAGTTCATCTGCTTTTGCCAAAGCATATTGCTGAAAGAAAAACAAATTGTAGAAAATTATATGAAAAACACCTAGCTGCTGAAAAATGGAAATTCGTGGTAATGTTACGTTTTAATCTTTTTTAAAACGGGGTGAATTAATTTAAAATAAATTGTAAAGATTACTAATACTTGCATACACTCTTAGAGGTGTTTAAAAAATAGTTGCATGAAACATATTAATTTAATTGCGCTGTGGTTTGTACATTTAAAGACGCGCGTTGTGTTAAACAATGACCCATTAAAATAAAATACCTGATTCGTTTGCTGATGCCCCTGCAGTAGAGGGTTGAATCATGAAAATTATTTTAAATTAACTTGATAAAAATTCACTGAAAAAGAAATTTGAAATAAAAATTGCCTGAAAGGAACGAAGAAAAAACTACGAGGCAACTGAATGACATGACAAAATTTATACCAAAAATTAACATAATTTATTAAACGTTGTTTGACCATTAAGTACACACTGCCTATAGGCTAATTTCACACTGAGGATACACTCTCCTCTAATTTTCATCATAATCAATTCTTTCATATTATAATTTAATATAACAAAATTCGCGTAAGTGGCTGGTAATCAAAAAATTTTATTTCATTAAATATTTAAGTTGAGTTAAATAAAAATATAGGAAAAACATCGTTATAGCTGCAGCGAATAATTAAAAAAAGGGGGACTGTGCCGTCTTCATTTGCAGAATTAAAAAGGGTATGGGCCAGCAGGTCTTGTCATAGTCAGGCAAGTCTTTCTCCCCTTCCTCAGACATCTAGGGGCACGCTCGGTCAATTTCATCATCATCTCGGGATCAAAACTCGCATCTCCGGGGTAGTAGTGCTTGAGGGATGCCCACCTTCCAAGTCTCGGTCCGAGGAAGAAGAAAAGAAACTTCTCCCCCTCCAAAAATTCTCCTTTCGAATTTCTCCCTCCAGTTGACCTCGGCACCCCTTTGTATGGCTACTCGTGGGTGAAAAAGAGGGCGTCTTCGCTCCTTGATTTTAAAAGGGAAAATCGGACCAACAGAATTTGAGGGGCTTGAATTATAAATTGATAGGCTGTATAGTATTTTATTTCCAAACTTTGATCTTGCATCAAATCATGATTTATTTTTTTAAAACTCTGGGACTAAACCCCGCGTTTAGCGATGATCGAAGTATCCATGCGCCTATCGCTCACAGCCAGGTGTTCGACCATCCCTTTCCCTCCGTTTGCAAAAGCCATCAAAAAGGGGTTGTTTTTCGGATGCCTTCTTGTAATGGATACTTTTTCCTAGTTCCTTTATCCGGTGTAGTTCTGGGTATGTGCTGCGAAAATACTGTAAAATGGCGAAGAGTTCGTGGATAGATTACATTGCCTTACCAGCCCAGTTTAAACAAGGGTATGGATACATTATACAACATTTTCTATTGATTGAAAAAACAAAAAATAAAACACTCTAAAATTAATAATTAACTATGTTGAATATTTACCAGCCACCAAAAAAACAATATACCAGCCACTTTAACAAGTAAAAGAATAAGATGAAAAATAAATGTCACAGTCATATCTAGTTATTTAAAGTTAAGGAATCAAATATTAGTGCTTGCCGTGATCCAATACTTTAATATACTCTCATGCTACCTCCCATTATCAAAAAAATTGCTCACCTTTTTCTAATAATCTTCAGTAATAATGAAGCAATTAAAAATTGGATCGCCGCTAGTTGGAACAAGTAGAGTAGAGGCTTACAGAGTTTCAACAATGCAAATATATTTAAAACAGACATTACCACGCGCGTTATTTATTAATTATATCCTATAATCTTAATTATTAAGTGTATTTTACCTACATCACAGTAACACTCAGTGAGGCATGGGTGTATTTAAGTGACTGTAGTAAAAAAGATCAATTTTCTATCGCAAAACTGACGGGAATGACAGTACAAAATGGCCTCATCAGTGTACAGAAAAGTTTCCAAAAGGCTCATTATAGTTGCAGGAATTTGTTACAATGGCAAATTAAAAATAAAAAAGGTCTCAAGTAAAGCCAAAATTAATTCACTCTACTATCAGCAGAATATTTTAGATCAAATTTTTGATGAAGAATTTCCAGGCTTATATGGAAAGGACACTGATAAAGATAAGCCTCATATGAAAAAAGCCTCTAGCCACACGTCTAAATCAACTGCCGCTTATTTAGCAATGAAAAATCAGAAACGGGACTAAAGTGTATCCCATTTAATGAAATACCTGTAAAATCACCTGACGTTTCTCCAATGGACTTTTGTGCTTTCGGTTAATCAAAACGAACCTTAGAAAAACAGCATCCAAGAAGACTGAACGGACTTTGGAAAACGGTACAAGAGGAATGTGGTAAAACTGACATGACAGTACTAAGTAAAAGTTTACTTTCATGGAAAATTCGAGCTAGAGCTATTGTCGAGAACCATGGCTATCAGATAGAAGCAAATCGCCGCAAAAAATACGGCATTTATACATAATACTTAACTATCAAAATTGTTTCAATAAAGTGCGAATGACCTTCTGTATAAGAAAACAGGTGTCTGGTGAAGCTATTAGATCCGCTCCTGCAGCTACAATGGCAGCTTATTACGATTTATGTGACTTTAAACGTGGCATTATATTTGGCGCACTAGAGATGAAACATAGTATCTCCGAGGTAGCGATGCAATTTGGATTTTCGACCATTCACGAGTGAACCGTGAATATTAGGTATCCGGTAAAACATCAAATCTCCTACAGCGTTGTGGCCGGAAAAAGACCTTGAATGCACGGGACCGTCGACGACTGACGAAAATCCTTAAACGAGATAGACGTGCAACACTTCCTCAAATTCCTGCAAATATCAATGCTGTGGCATCAATAAGTGTCATAGTGCGAACTGTTCAACGGACCGTCAATGATATGGGGCTTTCGGAGCTGCATGCCCACTCGTGTACCGTTGTTGACTAAAAGGCACAACAGTACACTAGTAAGCTTTACGCCTCGCCTGGGCCCATCAACACCGCCATTGGACTTTTGATGACTGGAAACATGTCGCTTGGTCTGACGAGACACATTTCCAATTGTATCCGGCGGATGGACGTGTACGGGTATGGAGAAAACCTCAGGAATCCATGGACCATACATGTTAACAGGGGAATGTTCAAGCTGATGGAGCCCCTGATACGTCTAGAGACTCTCACAGGTGACGGGTGCATAAGTACCCGTCACCTGTCCGATCATCTACATCTATTCATGTCCATTGTGCATTCCGACGGGCTTGGGTAATTTCAGCAGGACAATGCGACACCCCGAACGTCGAGAGTTGCTACCGAGTGGCTCCAGGATCACTCTTCTGACTTTAGACACTTTCATTGGCTACCGAAATTCCCAGACATGAACATTATTGATCATATCTGGGATGTCTTGCAACGTGTTGTTCAGAAGAGATCTCCACCGACTCGCACTCCTATGGATTTGTGGTCTGCTCTTCAGGATTGATGGTGTTAATTGCTTCCAGGATACCTTTAGACATTAGTCTAGTCCATGCCACATCGTGTTGCAGCACTTTGGGGTTAGCACAAATTACTAAATACTGTCGACTTCATCCTATTAAAAGCAAACACAATTAACAAGCGGGAGAGTTGATGGCAGTCGTATATCCAGGAAAGAACTTTATAAGGTTTCAGCACCGAGAAGACAGAGTTCGGGAACACAAAAAGCGAAAGGCTTCACTGCAATGTCAAGAGAAGAAGAGCCGTCGGAACATACGGCAGTGGCCTTACATACTATCAGTGGAGATATCCATTTAGCCGTTGTATCCACCGGACTTGCAGGTGCTCGGAAAGAATGATATTCGGACATCAGCTGCTTACAAGTCTGAGTTAACGGAAAAAGAAGGAAGTGGATAAGTCTTCAGTTGCAGGCGTATTTATACTGGCCATTTTACCTAATTTCCAATAGGTTTTGGAATTATATAATTGGTCAGAATCAGCCCCACGACGGATTGCTGGTGGATGCGGGTCACCGGTAGGTAGTACTTGAAAGTAAGCATATTTATTATAGACTCTTTAATGAGGCTTGTAAGTAGGGGCTTTAAACAGGAATATTTATGATATACTAACCAGTCAGTAGGACTTGAACAAAGCATATTTATTATCTACTCTAAATTGGGGTTTGGTAAGTAGGGGCTCGAAAGCAGTTATTTATTATACATCAACTTCACTGTGGCTTGCGGGTCATATTATATATGGTCATGTTAGTGGGGTTTTAAACATCGATTGCGGGGTTGGAATTTCTAGTGCTTGGAGGAGATTCAGCGGCACTTGCATTAAGGGAAAATATAAAATATGAATTAAATTACACCTAGGTTCTAGTTTAGAAGAGGGATATACATACATACATACATACATATATATATATATATATATATATATATATATATATATATATATATATATATATATATATATATATATATATATATATATATACAGTGGTACCTCGACTTATGAGTGTCTCGACTTACGAGATTTTCGAGATACGAGCATTCTCTCGGCAGATTTTTTTGCTTCGAGTTACGAGCTAAAATTCGGGTTACGAGCAAGCTTCAGATATCCCACAGCTCGTTTGAGCAGCGAATGCCATGTTACGTGCTCATCAAATGAGATCACAAGAAGCATATGATATTTACAACCATTATGTACAATTATTATACAACTGTATACATATTATTGGACAACTGTATACATATTATTGGTAGCTCGGTTGAGACTACTATCCAGTCTTAAACCGAGAGATTAACACTGAACAATTACCACCCGGGGCAGTTTGCTCTGCTCAAATTTGAGTCGCCCTCTGAAACCGAACAGCGCCCAACCTCTGTCGCAGAGAGATAGCTTCAATTCCCTCCCCCACACTGGAACTCCCCGTGGGATCTGAGGGATGGGATGACCTTGGTCCTAGGATCGCAATCTCTCCCTCTTCTACGGATTCTCAGAAAAAAAAATCTCGACATTACAGACACAGTGAAAGATGCAACAATCGCCCAGCTTCCGTGTCTCACTCGTTCACTTTACTTTGGAGGTAAATGTTGTACATTACACATAATAAAACAAATTTATTGCAGTACATTCTATTGTATTGCGTTTTTATGCAATGTTCGTCGTTTATGAGCACATTTTTCTTATTTAAAAACATGTAACAAAAAATTGCGGTGTTTCGGGGGAGCCCGGAACGAATTAATGGCATTTCCATTCATTTCAACGGGGAAAATTGATTCGAGATACGAGTATTTCGAGTTACGAGCTCCGTCATGGAACGAATTAAACTCGTAAGTCGAGGTACCACTGTATATATATATATATATAGTTGTAAATAGCTGTAAATATTCTTTATTTCTCCTTAAGTTATGGTTATTTTGTGTTAAAAATCCGTTTTTACCGGCATTGAGAGTTAGATTTCAGTATATAACCCATTGGCAATATTTCTGAGAGTTTTGGAAAACTTGGTGACAAATCCGGCGACATAGGGTGGCGTTTTAAGAGTTTAAAGAACCCATCATATTTTACCTAGGGGACGTGGTTATCAAGTTCTGGAATTTTCCATTTCTAGAAAAATAGAGAATGTCACCACGGGTATATAAGCATGTTCAACTCGGCTCTTAAAGTTTCGATTCATTCATTCCTCAGTTGGAGCTCCTCTGCTCAGTATGAACTTTAGGCCTGTTAATGTGCAAGGGTGTATTGTTTCAAATCTGAACATCTTCGAAGAAGTAGTCCTATGTGACTGTTTGTAATTATGGTAACCTCTTTGAGACTTGGAAGGAAATAAACCCATGTCGCTGTTATCTGGAGCCGTCATTCATGAATATCTTCGAATGGAACGCTAGAATAACATTCCATTTCTCGTCTTTGGAAACAATAATAGAGAATGGAATTCTGACGAGCAACAGATCGTCAGGCTTATCTCACCCACAGTGGTACAGTATTAATATAAGGGAAACTTTCCAATTTCTATACCTCTCACTGACACCTCGTTTTGTGGAAAACTTTCCTTTATTTTTTGACATTGTTTCATTAGTAAAGTTCTTTAAAAAGACACCTTAATGACCCTAATTGCATTTCCAATAGTGCAGGAAACGAGCAAGCATTTCGGGACTTGGCGAGTTAAAAACGCGCAGAGATGCCCACTCGACGCAGCCCGTTTAAAAGATCATTTTCCCAGAGCATCATCATTAATTTAAGAGGATAATTGTTTACCGCGACACGAAACAGGGTGGGCCACTTAGTGACTTCCTGATCCAGATTTCGACTTTACGCAAGGGTATCGGCGCGCTCGTCGTAAAAATCGGTAGAGGGTTGGCTACCATGAAAAGCATCTTTGTTGTCCGGCTGGAAAACACGTGGGTGGCTGATTTCTCTCTGCTTTAATGATCTTGATACTTCGTCGATGATGGATTCATTTTCTTCGCTGATATGCCCTCTGGTATTTGTCACAGAATGGGCGTTCGTTCTGACGTTCGAGAGGCGTTGATTTTTCCAGCCACGAAATCGCACGGTTTGGATATAAATGTGTGGATGTTATTTGTAAGATTTACGAGATGCTCTCGTCTTCAATAAGATTTTGTGGCTCCAGAATATGGAAGATCGTCATGAAGATTTGAAAGGGAAAGTTGTGTACTGGAAATCAAATGCTTCAAATTTTAAGATTGAAGGGAATGGAATTTCAGGTTATCTTAACACTTCTATCCCGCTTATAAAATAACGGAACTGACCTCGCCGGAATGGCTTTGCCGAATCATTTTGTAATTTTTCTGCTAGAAACAAATATTTCTGCTTTTGTATATCTACGATTGAAAAAATATATCTCTGCTGATATATATATGTATGTATGTATGTGTGCGTGTGTATGCATTTATATGTATGTATATTCTGTGCACCGTTTCTTATTTTCATGGCTTAAAAAAAGCGTGTACCTGTCTGCAACTAATTTCACTCGATATGTCGGGAAGTTATTTGAGTCTGTGATCGGCCGATAGTTAGTTAAGCCGATATTGATGTAATTATAGGATGTGATTGATATATATATATATATATATATATATATATATATATATATATGTGTGTGTGTGTGTGTGTGGCATTTCACGACATGACTTTCCATAATAACACACAAGATGCATAAAAGACGAGGCAGAGTTCTATAAAATTGCACTCCTTTATTTCTTTAGAAGTTATGGCGGAGACAGGGCGTCCTTCTAGCATGACGTAGAGGATACATATGTACACATACAGAGACAATCACAGAATGCCTGCTCTCTTAGTCAGGTGCTGTACCAAAAGTCAGCGACTGTTTTCATCAACATAGATATTTTTCGTGGGTGATAGGCGGGTGCAATTCTTAGAAACATATGGGTGCGTTTTATCTTTATGGTATTGTTTAACACTTTTGATCACTTTATCTCTAGCACCTGCAGCCATTATCTCTGAGATATTGTGAACTGCGGATTTAGATGAATAGAGACGGGGTTTTGTTAATCCTTCTGGGCGGCACGGCTCTATATTTCTATCAACTGAAAGGAATTTATTGTGGTGTTTATCCCACTGGAACTTGCAGATGTTCACTTGTTGTTGGGTGGGCTATTCTGAGACAAGGGGCCTATCTTAACAGATGTGGGGACCCGAATTATAGAAATAGACGAGATTCAACTTATAATGTCACACACACACACACACATATATATATATATGTGTAATGTCTAGAAGCATATACTATATTTAACTAGATTAATTTGGATTAAAATTAGGCAAATTAGCGTTAAGCGGTAAGTTACTACAGAGGCTGTTCGCACATTTTTTAGACGATTTTGGTAAGCGGTAATAAAAATCGTTTGCTGCAAAAGAAATAATTGCAATTGTACTATGTTTTTAAAAGTTAAAATTATCGTCTGTGGCTTGAAAGTTTTGTTTTTATTCAAAATGGCGTTTTTAACAAAGCCGTGGTTTGAATGCTACATTTATGCTTTCCGAAGAGAAATATGCATACTCCGTTATCCAAAAACGATGTGAGAGTCATGGTTTTATGATATCTAAAGCTTCGATATGTAATATCGTCAACAAGAAAGGAAAAAAAACGTCAAATTGGAGCCTCAAGTGGGACAAAAATTCCTAACAAGTATCCAAGGAAAAAACGGACATCTTCGACTATTGCAAAGGTACGTTGTTTAATGTTAAAAGAAAATCCCCCTAGTCAAAGGACAGTTGCAAAATCATTAAAATTCTCGGTGTCCACTGAAAACAAAATGATAAACGTTGATTTAAATCTTAAGAAAGCGAAAAAACGTAATGTGCATCGTCTTCTTCCAAATCATATCGCTGAACGCAGGACACGCTGCAGAATTCTATATGAGAAACACTTATCCAAAGAAAAATGGAAACAATTGTCACAATAGGTGAATCATGGGTGTATTTAAATGATTGCAACAATAAAAGAGCCATTTATTATCATAAAAGGGGAGAAAAAAATTTAAGTACATGGTTCAAAGAATCGAAAGAAAGTTTTCTAAGGGATTCATGATTGTTGCTGGTTTTTCTTATAATGGCAAGTTAAAAATAAAGAGAGTGGAAAAAAATGTCAAGATTAACTCCAAATACTATCAGGAACATATTTTATCGCTAATTTTTCTGAATGAAATACCATCGCTTTACCCACAGTGCCATCAATCTGTGAGACTCCATCAGGACAAAGCTAGCAGTCACACATCAAAATCCACTGTAAATTTCCTAAAAGAAATAGAACACAAAACTGGTATCAAGGCCATACCCTTCACTGATATCCCTACTAAATCTCC
This sequence comes from Dolomedes plantarius, assembly GCA_907164885.2. Lineage (NCBI taxonomy): Eukaryota > Metazoa > Arthropoda > Arachnida > Araneae > Dolomedidae > Dolomedes > Dolomedes plantarius. The sequence continues at coordinate 195,090,648 of OU015497.1, forward strand.
CGATGTATCACCTATGGATTTTTGTGCTTTCGGACTTTTAAAATCTGCATTATCCAAACGTCGTCCCAAAACCCTTACAGGACTCTGGAAAGCTGTTCAGGAGGAATGGGATAGAATACCTCTTCTGACACTTCAAAAGGCATTATTATCCTGGAAATTGCTGTGTCGAAAGATAGTTCAGAATAAGGGATGTCAAATAGAACATTTAAAACACAAGAATTTTATGTAATTTATTTTTGTGAATACAATATACATCGTCTAAAAAATGCGTGAACAGCCTCTGTATTAGAGATTTTAGTGTTTTCCCGATTCAGGAAGAAGCGCTGTTTTTTAATGCAGCGGAGAATTCGCAAGACTATGAGGTCATGAATGATTATTTGCCTAGCACGCACTCGGACTACCGCAATCATCGAATGTTCGAAATTACGCGAGTTTGTCTCACTCTGCTTCGCCCGCGTAATTGCAGCATGCGAAAAAGAAAAGCATAGATTAGGGATTATTTTTGGAGAGTAGGTCACACGTCGCGGAGTTGAGAGATGATGGAAAATGGTGCTCTAGGTGGTTTAATTGGATAATTAATTAATGTTAATTAATAAAGATTTTGGTTGGGATTTAACTAGTCTTTCTTTGCCACAGGCTTTAATGATGACTGCCTTTTAGATTAATGAATTAATTAAAGAGTACGCGGTGTAAGCACTGTGCCAAAAGTCGAGCAGGATTAGGGATCGCGGGAAGGAAAAACCCCATGCATTTTAAAATTTGAAAATTTATTGTTTTTTAGTAATACGGCATTTTTTCATCGTCTCTCCTTAGAGACAGTGCCTCAAATTTTAGTTTGAAAATTTCTTAAATTGAAGAGTTGATCTTTCGGCTGAAAATTTAGTTCATCATCGAGAGATTTATTGTCGTCATATTCCGGATCTATTGCATTAAAGCTGCTAGATACCGACTTCACGCTCCGAGTGCCTTCGAGATGGACGCTACCCGCTGTCTTCAAAAAGAATTGCAACACCTGCTGAATTTTTATTTGCTTTACTTCAGTACGATTCGTATGGACAGAAAAGTTTGGCGAAATCCAGTTGTGTCTGTAAAGCACTGTACGGCGATGACGCCTTTCGCATCGAGATTATCTGTTCCGGCGGGTTACCCCTTCAAGTCTTCGAGAATTTTCTTCGAGTGTCGTGAAACGCCGATTTTCATACCCAGGTATATGAATTTTCCAGAGAATTCAAAACGCAATGTATGCGGTAGATGAATCAACTGGGTGTCTTCGACATTTCCGCGAGACCTTAAGATGAACAACATATTTTCGTTATCCGGTGCAACCATCGTGGATAATTGTGCTTTTCAAAACAGTGGTACTGGGATTGTGGATTTGACAGGTAACAACATTGCGGAATACACCGGAACGAAGAATTTTAAGAAGATGACAATTTGTATGCACTGGTGAAATTAAATGGGGGAAATTTTTAATTTTTTTAATCGATTAACAAAATAAAGGTAAGATGGGATTAAAATCTACATTCTGAAATTGAGATAGGTCTATGATTTCTGATTTTTGTTAATAGCTAGCATGTTTTGATATAAAAATAGAATGTTTATTGAGGAGGTGATGTCAGAATCTAAACTAAAATCAGTATAATATTGAGAGCAATATAAAACCAAAATTTTAACGCTAATGTTACTCACCCAGTTTCACTAAAGATCGTACACTTTGGCGTGACTCGCAGATTTACGCATTTAAATTTTTCTGACAGCACGTCACAATTGGTTTGTTGAACATTTTAAATTTCAGTGCAGTTTTAGACTGCTGAATTAAAATTTGCTGTTGATGTGTAAGCTTTTGCTTCGAATTTTGAGAGTTTGATAGACTTATTTCATATTTCTTAAATTAATTAATTAATATTTTGAATTGGGAAAAGCTTTAATATTGTTATGTTACGAAATTGCAATATGTTAATCCAGCTTTTATTGTTATTTGGGCCTTTGTCGTTATTTGGGCGACAGCCCTTTTTGTTTCTTTTATTTGATTTTTATGTTTTTATATTTTTATTTTCTGATGTATTTTAGTTTGATTTACATTTTTGATAAAATATTATTTTGAGTGATTTTAATGTATTGAATAAAATTTTATTGATATTGTGTGATTTTTAGAAAATAAGGTATGGAATTTGTAGGCTATTTTTCATTGGTGTAAAGTGTGAGGGATTATGATGTTTTAACTTTGGTACTGGTAGAACTGTGCTAGTATTATTGAATAAAATGTGAATTATTTAACACATTTTATCAATTAGAGTATGACTTAAAGTTTGAATAGGTATGGGATTTTTAACAGGCTTCTTCAATTCATATATGGTTTAGAGTATTTAGTTGGCCATTGAATGATTACGAAAAGTACATAAAAATAAATAATGAGAAAGGAAGTTGTTTTGAATTTTATAATAGGGAAATTTGAAGGTTGATTAAAAAGAATGTTAATAATTTGATTCCATACTTTTCAGATCCAATTATTTTTGAAATATATTTTAATAATCCTATTTAAAGTGTATCAAAATTTCTTATAAGCGATTTTTAGTATTTTGTTTTTGTATTGTTGTGGTACCAAGTTTACACTTATGAAAAGACGTTTGCACATATATTATGGGATGCTTCCTTCAATCTGACAGTTGATTTTTGATATTTTTCTGATTATATCTGCTAATAATTGATATTTCTGTGTTTTTCTTTTAGTGATTAAAAAAAGGTTCTTTTAGTGATTAAATTTAGGTTTTAAATTTAAATTTCAGTTGTGTTTCTCCTCTGGGGACTTGCCATGTGGGACTTCAGCCTGTGTGAGCAAGCTTTCAGAGGGAGAGGAGGGGGGAATTGTAATGAGAAGCATAAACTATATTTAACTATATTAATTTGGGTTAAAATTAGACAAATTAACGTTAAACGGTAATTTACTATTAGAGATTTTAGTGCTTTTCCAAGTCAGGAAGTAGCGTTGTTTTTTATTGCAGCGGAGAATTCACAAGACTATGAGGTCATCAATGATCAATTGCCTAGCGCAATCATCGAATGTTCGAAATCAAGCGAGTTTGACTCACGATGCTTCGCCCGCGGAATTGCAGCGCGCGAAAAAGAAAAGCATACATTATGGATTATTTTTGGAGCGGTAGGTCGCACGTCGGAGCTGAGAGATGTTGAAAAATGGCGATTTAGATGGGTTGATTGGGTAATTAACTAATGTAAATTAATAAAGATCTTGGTTGTGATTTAAATAGTCTTTCTTTGCCACAGGCTTTAATGATGACTGCCTGTTAGATTAATGACTTAGTTAAAGAGTACGCGGTGTAAGCACCGTGTCATATATATATATATATATATATATATACATATATATATATATATATATACATATATATATATATATATATACATATATATATATATATATATATATATATATATATAATATATATATATATATATATATATACATATATATATATATATATATATATATATATATATATATATATATATATATATATATATATTATATATATATATATATATATATATATATATATATATATATATATATATATATATATATATATAAGGATACACAGCAGGTTATTACAACTGAACAATAATTTTTTTTAATTATAATTTCATTCACGTCTCTGCTGCAGATATTTCCTACTTCTTTTAAACTCTTAGATCTATTCCGTATACTGGGAGACCGCTTTCATTTCCAAACATTCAAATTAAGTGTTGTAGAATAAACAATTACAATGCCACCATACGTCATCGTGACATTTAACGATAACATCCTATTGAAATCTCAACGAATCTACAGTCAAACGAGACGCGGGCAAGAAAGGGTTGCCTTAGATAAATGCAACTTTGCATGACGAGACGTCAAACAAAAGTGGCATACCCCTTTTAAAATTTACAAATATGACAAATATGCCAACATTGCAAACGTAAGGAGATACAATGTACGATAAACAAACACGATTCAATGGCATTATGCCAGCATTCATGCGTGCCTTTCAAATAAAACTCCATCTGGCAGCCATTTTTGTGCGGTTTTTAAAATTAATATTCAGCTTGAGATTCATTCGACGTAGAGAATTCTGATGACAAAATAATTTTTTGGAATAGCACTTTTTAAAATAAATAAAAAAAGCAGCTTAAAAATCATGTCTTGTACATTTAACTGAATGACGTTGATAATAATCTTGATTAAGTAATATGGCTTAACAGATATATATATATATATATATATATATATATATATATATATATATATATATATATATATATATATATATATATGTGTGTGTGTGTGTGTGTGTGTGTGTGTGTAAGTAAGTAAGTAAGTAAGTAAGTAAGTAACGAAATAAAGTGATAATTGCGTTCATTATTCTCTAACACAAGTACGAAAGAGTGGTTAACTTTAACCAGTCTTTGTCATTTTTAATGTTCCTCCTGTCCTGTTAAATCGCAACCAGGTTCATTGCACTACAAGATTAGGGGGAGGGGGCGAGGGTTTTTGTCCGGCGCCTGCACACTTTTGACTGAGGAACCCCAGGAACGACGCCGTACCCTTCTCCCTCCCTTCCAAACCCCAGTACGGATTAAACATCCCTATAACCGGATCAGGCACGAGAGCATTCTGCGAGATTCGAACCGAGCAACCTTAGGGCTGAATTCCGCTCAACACTAGAATGCCATTCTTCTGGACCATTCTTCTTCGAGGTCACGTGACCATGCTTTCAAAATATTCCTGTTGCTTTTGATTATTTAAATTAAATATACCGTGGTGAATTTTTCAATCACTTTTGAGGATCTATATATATAAAACGCGTAGATATGCGGCACAAAAATCGGCGATATTTCTACAGTCCGAATGGCAACGGCTGGAACTACCAGATGTAAACATTAGCGGCCAACCGCGTGTGGGTAGCGATTCGACGATAGCCCGTAATTTGGTGCAATTTAATTGCTGTATTTTACACGTGAATAATTTTAATTTATTCACGAGATAATTTATTCTTTTGTTCCATCTGTTTTTCTAAATGTATGTAAGAGGAAAAACTTTTGACAAAATATGTTTCGACCTATCAAATCCAGTGTTTAGTACTGGACAGTTGTATGTAGGTTTATCTAGAGTCTGTTCTTTTGATTCTGTCACTATAGTATCTCCTATTTCTGAAATACTCAACTGTGTATATCAAGAAGTTTGAGGAATATCATAGTAAAATATTAATAATTGCATTCTAATATCTTAATAGTAAGTAAGAGTTAATTGTCTACACTTTTTTTACTAGTACTTGCTGAATTTTTACTCCATTTTATAAGTGAAGAAATTTTCTCAACAATTTTTTATTTGGTATGATTTAGTGTAGATATCTGAATTGTGAACAATAATACATATAGAGAGTGATGTAATCCACACTATATTTTAGTACTTGCTGAATTTTTTACTCCTTTTTTAGTGAAAAAAAATGGTCTCTAACAATTTCTTATTTGATGCAATGATAAAGTGTAGATATCTTAATTTTAAAAAATATAACATGCAGAGAGGATTGTAATTTTTAAAATCTTTTTTGTTGGGATTCTCAGTCTTATCCTTAACTCTGTTCTGAGGTAACGGAAATTCATATTTTTTTAATCCCGATGTTTTAGAATCAGCCTTAGAGAAAATTTTGAAATGATTATAAATTTTCTGACTGAGATCGCACTACCACTTAACAACGTATATTTATGATGACAGGTAATAGTAACATTCCTTTTATACTACGTTTCTTTCAGTTGAGTTGTTTTGCAAAAGAAAATATAAAACTAAAAGTGACCATGCTGGTCGCGCAGCGGCTAGTATAAAAGAAATCTACGACGAAACCTCACCGAATGATTTTTAATGTCTCGTTTAGATCGTGATGCTCAAAAAGCGTCAATGACTTTTAATTTAAATTTATGTATTTTTTAAATAGAAAATGAGACGCCGAGGCGTCTATTTCATAAGACAGCCCGAAATGATAAATATGGCAAACCTTTCTACCATGTTTTGTAAAATCGAAGTAAATATTAATAGGACCTGCTTTACAGTTATTTCGATAAATAGATCAATAAATACCTCGACCGGCTTCCGATTATCAGAGAGCAATGGAAAAATCTGTAAGAACCGGGGCTTGAAGATATCTATCCGAAGAACGAATCCTTTTTGCTCCGACCCGAATAGATGTATTATGGGTCAAACGACTTCTATCCGAACCGGAACAAACAAACAAACAAACAATCCCCCCCCCCCCCCCCCTCTGAAAAAAAATCCTCTCTCGGATAATGTTACTATGCGGATTGAATCCAAAGGATCGGAATTTTCCTTTATCCTTTTGAATTTATCCGGCTCGGAGGAAAAAAGTTTCGCTCCTTGGAATTTTACTTCGATTAATTTTCTTTTTTGAAGAAATCTTTTTCATCATTCTAAAATGTGATTTAAGGATCTCGTTATTTTATTTACGTTATTAAAGATGTTTTTTTTAACGCGCATTACCCAGTTTCCCAGAAGTAGGAAAAAAGACAGGATGATAATGGAATTCAATGCTCTTTTCTTTTTGTATTCAAAATTAAAAATAAATACCGTATCTTGAAGAAACTTATAGTATTTCTTATAAAAGAAATTATTGCCTTGTATACATGAAATTAGGGTAGGTGTCCCAAATATCGCCTACTCTAAATTTTTTTCGACAGTTCATCCACTTTTTAGTTTCTGATTAGGCTGGAAACTCAAAGAACATTCCTAAGAACTATTTTCTTTGGTATCCTGAGATCAACCAGCTCCAAAACCAGTGCCAGTTTAAGTTATGTAGCTAAATTGGAAAAATTGAAATTTCCAGTGAACTCCAGAGCGGTTCCTAATATCGCTTACCTCTGTTCATCTTACCGCCTACCATGTGAAATTAGGAGCACCTGTTAAAAGGCGTTGCTAGCAAAGTCTCTGTTTAATGCACTTTCAAATGGTATAAGCAAAATAAGAATTTGGATGCACCTACCTGGTCATTCACCGGATTCTGATTGTTTGGAGCCAAAGGTTACGCAGACAACAGCCAAAACAACTTCAGACGCCATATAGTTTCTGTTGTCAGCGATAAGAGCGTTGTCGCTAGCGCCGCTGTTAGTAGAGACCCAGAACTAAGAAGTTACTGCATTTTCTCATACATAGCGCGAATCATACTTTAGCAACACGAGTAGGCGATATTAGGCACAGGGGCGATATTTGGGACACCCACCCTATATGTACCTGTACGTAATGAAAAAGGCCAATATTTTGTAAAGGAATAAACGTTCATGTAGCGAATTTAACGCATGTTATTTCCATTTCAACTCAAAAATAGTTTTGAAAAAAACACTGTTGTGAAGAGAATCCTTCTAACTCTGAACAAATTATGCAAACCGATTGAACCTGTCAAGTTGATTTTAGCTCCATTCAATTCAGAATTAATAAATATACAAAAACATAGCCGACTCGAGAAATTCGTTAAAAACCCCAATCTTGAGAATTTTATGAAAATTTTGCATTGAAATTTCACCATTTGCCCATGGCCACATTTTGCTGGCCCGTGAACTCTTCCTTCCACTAGACAAGAGCTATTTTTGTGCCAAAGTTGATATCTCTACCTTAACCTATTTAAAAGTTATCGCACAGGACGATATATATATAGATATATCAATACCTAAGTATAGATCTATATATTTATCAAAATCAATTTTATCTACCTAAGTATGTATCTATATATCTACACATACCGAAAAATGATAAAGTGTTTTAGGTTACCCTTACGATCTGGGATGCTTGAAACAACATTCTGCATAAAACTATTCTGAAAATTCCAAAATTTTAAATTTTAGCCACATCGGAATAATCTTTCGAAATTCACCAAAGATGAAAAGGAGCAAAATCGTTTGTTCCGACTCGGAACAAATGAATAGCTCCGGGTCGGATAAATATCCAGAACAATGCAAATCGTTTGAAGCAAAATCAAATCCATCCCAAAATAATGGTTTCATTTGGATAAATAAACAAAAAATTCGACTTGAACCAATTCGATCGAAACTTTTTATTTTGGTTCACATCCATTTCAAGCCCCGGTAAGAACTGATTACTTAAAAAAATATTAGAACGAGAAAACTGTTACCACTTTTGAAAACTGAACTGACTGATTGATAGGTGTATTTAAATTTTTCATTTTTTTCCCATTGAGGCAAGCACATTGTCTTTTCGCCCGATGTTACCGCGAGATGTGTTGTTGTTGTTGTCGTGTCCAGCAATAATGCAGACTTAAATGGAACCAAAAGCCTGGATAACAGCAGCTGCCTCAATGGCATTATCATAGATGAGGGGTGCCATTGCCTCGAAACAGGTTGCACTGTTGGTCCGCGGAGGGTATTTTATCACCCAATGGAAATTCCAGTGTAGGCATTCCCGATCCGTCATCTGGGGATGCCTCTAGGGGTTACATGCTATAAAGACTTAGCCTAAAAACAAAACTGACAGCCTTTAATATTTACATAATGCTTTATTGGCATTCTAGAATAAATATAGGCTAATTTACAAAGATTAAAATTAAGCATTATCTACAAAAAAACTCGTGGGTTCAGGATGTCATTATGGGTCGGCTGATTCTCATTTTCTGGCGAGGCACGCGTCCGTCTCGGAAGGTCGTCTAACACCTCCAAAGAAAAATCGACAACTCCCTCAATTTAGCTCGAGGTGGCGAGTATATATTCGCTCATTCTTCCTGGGGGACGAATGTCGCGCTACCTTTGGCCCTTTCAAGTCTACCGTCAGTCATCCCGAGGCTTCAGCTAACCTGCGAGGCGATTGTCCGTGGATATGCTTTGTCTATAAAAAGGGGGAAGATTTCTAAAGGTGTCTACCTCCTGAATGTCCAGCAGGCGCCGCAGTGTCTGCACCGTTGTGTTGACAAAGCGACTGTCACTGATGAATAGAGTCAATTATAACGGGAGTTTGCCCGTTAGGCTCTCGGGAATTTACGCTTGGGAAAAGAACGTAAGTCATTACAAGGCTCTCCCGAAGGCGCGATGTGTTGCTTGCTTTAATGGGGGCACCGTATAGGTGAACCAACACCGCCCCTTGGTTCCACCACAGTTTGGGCCCCGTGCCCTTAAGGCCCTCTGGTGGACTCGCACACACATAACAATGGAAGACTTTTCAGCCTGTGGATTAAACGTATCCCTACCCGGCGTAGACTCGAAGCCATTCAGTGGCGCTCGTTGGGACACGAACCGAGCACCCTCAGTGCCGCATTCCGACGCGCTCACTACTAGGTTGCCCTGGGCCATAGTGGTATCTCACTGGCTCTGTTCATTGACAATTTTTTTTGTAGACTGTAGAAATATGTTTATGGGGGTTCAATAGGGATTTATGCCAAAATGCCTTAATTCTACGAGAAATTTTCATTGAGATACTAAATTTTCTCATTACTCTACATCTCGTCTTTCCAACATCCTCAACTCAGGATGCCATAGAACAGTCCAGAATAGCTGTAATGCTAATATAAGGAATGTTTAAACAAAGCCATATAATTGGACAAATTTAGCATATAAAAAAAAAAAAACAACTCAGGTGTCATGCACGGTCTTTTTTCTTTTTTAATTAAGAACGTTTTCTACGAAAGGAAGGTATTGGATTCAGATTTTAACGTATCAGTAATGGGAAAAACGAACTTCAAAGAACAGAGTTATTTTTTTTTCTCGTTACTCGAGCGAGAGGGAATTGCAATCCCCTAAGTCTAGGCTCCTCGTTAAAACTCTCGTGTGTCAGTTCGGTGAGTGAATTTCGTTACCCGAGGAAATTTCGTTTCCCGTTACGTTGTGTGAGGAATTTTTTAAGGAAACATTGGCTTCGTTTGAGCACATTAATTGAGTTTGGAAATAAGAGGACTATTTGTTATGAAAGATATCGATTGATAAGGCTTGCTATATTTTGAGAGCCTCTCAATTCATAGGATTTAAAAGATCTTGTTCCACTGGTACATAATACATACATACATGTATATATATATATATATATATATATATATATGTCAGAAATTAATTGGAAAAAGAATAATTAAGTTAAATTTAAAGGGGGCTTAGGGATTAATCATTTTCGTGGCGCGAAAAAGCCACTAGAGTTCATATTTCAAGACCCGTGCGGGTAGGAAAAAAAGATTATTTCCCCGTTTTGAGATTGACCTTCGATTTGCGGTGGAATGGAGTTCCGTGGAGAGAATTTATTTTTAGATAATGTACAGGATTGGGCGCAAAAAGAAGCTTCTAGAAAATTCCAGATGGGCTCTGCGCATGTGCCATAAAAGTAGACGCGGAAATGAAACTTAGAATTAGTCAGAGGGCGGGATTAGCATTTGGATAGAGCGGTCACGCCTCACGAAGGTGAGATGATTACTTGGAAAACTAAATTATGTGCGGATTGAATTCGAGGGTATTTAAATTAATTGTTGGAATAAATTTGTTGGATGTAATTAATTTGTAATCATTTACCACGGCCTACGTTTACTGACTGCAATATTATTAATATGTATTAGGGAATAATTAAGAGGTATTTATGATATAAAGAGAACACTTCGAGCCGGCATTTAGTCAGGCTCGTCATATATATGTATATATATATATATATATATATATATGTGTGTGTGTGTGTGTGTGTGTGTGTGTGTGTGTGTGTGTGTGTGTATGTATATATGTACATATATACAAACACTCTTTCGTAAGACAGGGACTTCGTAACAAAGGGATCTCAATTAGTTTGCCTGTGTGTACCTTTTTCTGTGTGCAAATGTATACAAACGTGCATATATACAGGGTGATTCAAAATCCAAAGTACAAACTTTTAGGGGAGGTAGAAAACTCAAAAACAAAACAGAATTACATAGGAATGTATGACTGGAAACGCAAACCTGACGCTGGAGGGCGCTGTTCATCAGCGCTGTAGTTGGGCTCCTCTTTCTCTCGTAAAGGGATCTTTAATCAACAGAATGTTCATGTGTGGAGCCACAACAACCCACGATGTATGCGACCCCATGCTATCAAACAACGGTTCTCGGTGAATGTATGGGTGGGTATTATTGCTGATTACTACCGGGTGTCCCAAAAATAACCGACGATTTGAAAAATCAATTAAAGAAAAACAGAAGGCGATAGAAATGTGCGGTTTGCTGCATTCTGCTTAGGTAACCAGGGAATTTATTCTCACCAATTTTCAAAATTAGTTACTAAGTTCGTCAACAAATGGCGCTGCTGACTGGGAAAAACTATAAAACAATGTTTTCAAAGCAAGAGACATACGCAAGTGGCATGGATTGGCCTCCCTATTCGCCGGATTTGACGCAATGCGATTTTTTCTTTGGGGGTATTTGAAAGACCAGGTGTATCGTCACAATCCACAAACTGTAGATGAACTGGAACAATACATCTCTGCTGCTTGTAAGATCATTCAAACTGAAATGTTTTCACGGGCGTCTGCGAATTTTGACCTCAGACTGCGCCACGTTGTTGCTGCAAACGATGGTTATTTAGAAAACACTGTTTTATAGTTTCCCAGTCAGCAGCGCCATCTGTTGACGAATTTTGCAACTAATTTCGAAAATTGGTGAGAATAAATTCCCTGGTTACCTAAGCAGTGTGCAGCAAACCGCACATTTCTATCGCCTTCCAGTTTTCTTTAATTGATTTTTCAAATCGTCGGTTATTTTTGGAACACCCGGTGTATAGGGCCATACCTCTTACCACCTCTATTGGATGGCCGCAAATATCGCATTTTCCTGGAGGAGGTACTAGCCGGAATTGCTGGACATTGCTCCAATGTCTGTTCGGCGAGCAATGTGGTTCTTGCTCATTATTCCCGTGTCGTACGTGATTACTTGAACAGTACGTTTGCACTTCGATGGATTGGGAGAGGCGGACCCGTCTGATGGCAACCACGATCGCCTGATTTATCTAGCCTGCATTTCACACCGGAGGCAAAACAGGGGTAACGGTTGTGAAGTGAGACAGAAATGTCTATGAAATTTATTTACGATAACTCAACAAAAACGCGCCTTTTACCAATGTGTTGAGGAAGCTTTACTATAGTAATAACCTTCCTGAAGCTTAATGGATATTTTATGATATTACAACTGATAAGCCAAAGAGTACGTTATACATACACAATGCAGTGAGCAGCATGCTTTATTATAATTCTTTTGTACTGCTTTTCCGTGCGTCATTTATAAATAAAACTTTTCTATATTTATGTACCTTATTGGGTTATATTTCGCAATCGGTATAATCCACTGTCGCCCGTCATCGCAGTCGACCTCGCGGCGTATTCTACGAGCTGAGAGGTGGGCTGTGCTCCACTGGGATTAAAGCCTCGACACTCGCACCTAAATATTGACACGAGGGGTTGTCCACACGTCGATCGAAGTAGGATTTTAGGACGAAGGTCCCATGTCTATTTTTTTCGATATCAATATAAGACGTGAAATATTTTGAGGTTGGCTGTAGTATCAGGAGCCTTTAACTAGAAACTGTGCCTGATATTAGGCGGAAATACCAAAGCGACGGGTGCACCCCCACACGGCCTTGAGGGGAGATGGGCAGTTGAGAATTGGGAGAGCAAGAAACATTAATTAGACTTCACTAGCATAGATGCGATGAATTTATTTGTCCAGACCTGATTCTACACGCCGCCCATGATAATATTCTTCAAAAATGTTCGTTTGGATTCATTCATCATTTGTAACTTAGCTTGACTTCAAAGGAACTGAACGGCGTTATTTAATAATTGCGTGTAACAGAACTATTCTTTTATAAAAAGTGTTAGTGAATTCGAACTCGTGAAATTGAGTAGACGGGGTATTTTAGTACAGAAGGACATTTTTAGTTTAAAGTGATTGAACAATTTGTATACTTATTAAGAAGTAAAATTTAACCTTAAATAAGGAGGTAATCGTCACACTTTTGTTTGGAAACTTAAATAACGACATTCGAGGTTTTAGAAAGAAACAAAAAATTCCGAAATAAGTCAATTTTATGAAGGAAAATAGAAAGCATTACTGAGCGATTGTTGAAAATTTTGCATCGATATTAATTCTGCCATAGGGAAAATAAAAAAAAAGTACGAATATATCTCAAATACAGTTACCACCGCTTATAGTGATCAGTGGTTATAAGAATCAACCGTTTATAAGAATCAATATCGCGAAAACAAAAACAAATGTATTATTTCCATCTTAAAATTTTTGCTTTAAAGAATCAATCCACCGGTTTTAAGAATCAGTTTACACTCTTCGCTTTCCTTTCATTTTTCCAAAAAAGCCACTTAAACTCTCAAAAGGCACGAAGTTCTTTCTCTTTTTTAAAAAGAAAGATTGATAAGATGGGATGGAATATAGTCGTAAAATTCATCCCTTTCTTTGTTAGACATAACATAGTAGTTTCCCCTTAAACGCTTTAGCACAACACTTAGCTTGATCCGGGGCATCTTTACCCGTCCGGGTCCGATTTCACTTTTCTCCACTGACAAACAAAAATAGGGACTCTTTTTTTCCCACCTCCCACATCCTGGTCGCGGCTTCCTGGACCCTGAAACACACAAATCTTCTGAGAAGAGTCCCCCTATCATTTAGGAAAACGTGACATTAGTAGATTCAGCACGTTATCAAATCGTGAAACGTAAACTAGAAGGTGAATCTTCGTCTGAGACTACTGGTATTGAAAGAGGTATAAACAGCCTCCTGAAAACTTCATTACGTCAAACTACCATAGAAAACTTTTTCTTGCTCCCTTCCTGTAGTTGAAATGTTAAAACCGTTAAGCAGGTATGTTGTAACAAATATTGGAATTTTTTCTCTTCTTACTATAATCATGTGAATCTACTTATAGGTCTAGAAATTAAGTTGTATTTTTAAAATTATAAAAAATAATTTTAATAAAAGACAATTAACGTAAATTAAAGAGTATTTTATGGTAAATTATCTAATATATGTATATATAGGTATGTGTGTGCCTGTCCAAAAACCTAAATTTCGGCTATAAGAATCAACCGCTTATAAGAATCAAAAACAGTAATAACAAACGTGATTCTTATAAGCGGAAATCGCTGTATATATTTCATTCTAATTGAATGCATCGCGAGGGTATTTTTAGAGCGTGAAAGTCGACCGCTGCGGCACACAAGCTGACCAGCCTTGACTCTCAAGAATGAACAACAATAGTAAAGATTTCATTTCTAGTGTTTATAAACAGAAGAAATGAACTCAAAACCTCCTTTTTCCTTGAATGGAAAAACACTTGGATGTGACTTACATAATTATGTTATAGTGTATGTCTAGGGATACTTGGCTTCGGTCCAATGGTACGGTTCCTAAACTTTGATTTGGCGCATTCAAGTAATGCGGGTTTTCGCAAAATACGTCGATTAAAAGGTCCATGAACCTGATATCTTCCTATAGTATTTTCGTTAGGTAAATTTTAATTTTTACTCTCATTAAAATAAAAGGCCTGCCAGACATTTACTACACAAATGAATAACGTAAGAAAGCGAGAAATTTCCTTTGTTTTTATTAACTCGCTTTCTTGTTTGTTTGTGTGTTTGTCCCTTACAAATCTTGCAATCGATTTTTAACTAACTTCCCGACTGGCTAGACATTTGAAACTTTTAGAATAGGTCAGAACACGATGACAATGCATTTTTTATATACTTTTAGCCATCTTTAAGCTGAATTAAATTAATTTTAAGTTATTTTCAGTAAATTTTGTTCTGTAGACTGGTGCTGCCATCTATCGGCCGGGACGGGAACAAAAAGTTAAATGCAATTTAACTTCCAATTAACTTCATTTTCTTTCAAGTTGATGGGATAATTCATCAAAAAAATTTTAAAAAAGTATTTATTAATACATAGAATTGTCAAGTTTATATGATTCAACAGAAAATTAAAAAACATGGTATATAAAAAGTTCTTTTTATCTTGTGATTATTTGTAGTTTTAAAGTAGTGGTTCTTAACCGGTGGTACGGGGACCACAGGTGATCCGAGAGAATCCAAGAAGTGGTTCGTGAAGCCAGCAGTCATGAAAGAAAAAATTGGTTTCGTCGTTTCAAAACCATGAAACTGGGAGCAAAAAAAAAATTTAGTTCCCAATTTTTAGCCCCAATTCTAAATACTCCTGTATTTCTTCCGATTTCTGGTGTTTTGAATACGAAAAAATCCTCGTACTGCTTAAAAATTTCAGCGTCTCTCAGCGTCACGGCCATTTTGCAGTACCACAGCCATTTTCAGCTAGTATTATGCCAATGCAAGCCGAAAAATCTCGCCCGCTTTTAAGTTTTCGTAGGGTTTTACATTTGCTATTCAGTTTTTTTTAATTTCAACTTATTATTGTTATTCAGTTTATTTGTAATTTTATTTTATTAAAGTTGCTTACCACAAATAGTTTGTTTATTCAGAAAGTAAAACGTATTTTTGCCTCTCAAAGGATGGGGAAAGCATTCCCGAGAAATTTTCTTCTTTGGCAAGTGGTTCCCCAATTTTACACGATAATAGTCACTCTCACATTTTACCTTAACATCATTCGCGTTATACAAGATTTTGACTCGTACAACACAGCTTCTTATAACGCGATTTCGTACAACGCGTCACACAATCTCGTTATGCGGGAGTCTACTGTACAAAATATGTTTTTTCGTAATTTGCAGCTTATTTTTTTTTTATCACACTCCATAGTGTTGTTCTAAAAAAATGGCGGGATAATTTAAAATTTCATTTCCACCACGAGGTTGGAAACTTTCTTTTCGCATTTTATTTTTAAAAATATGTAAATGGTCGAGTATTTTCGAGAGAGGTAGAGTTCAGACAAGTTATTTCTCAGAATGATGACGAATGATTCGTTTCGATTCTCAAACCATCCAATAGCCTTAAAATTAAACTTCCCGAACACCAGCCTTCCTTTCAGATGTATACAGAAATCGGCTGGGAACGAGCGCCCATGTGAATGTACGGTCACGGATAAATCTAGTTTTTAGGTTACACCAGTTTCGGTTACAGTTGACAAAAACAATGGGCAAAAACAAGCTTCCTTACTATCCATTCAGATGGTATTTTACGACATGCTACCGATGTATACAGAACTCAAATGTGTACCTCGGAGAGACCTTAGTTTCGGAAGTTTGTTCGTCCATTACACGACCCGCAGCGAAGCGTTGCCAAGGTGAAAGCGGTGATCACTATCCGCAGCACTTAGCAAAATTCAGTCTCATGTATGGAATTCTTCACTGTAATCATTCTTTCCTGCTTACCTCTCGCAGTGATTACATCCGCGGCCGTGGAATGCATCGGAATGCATTTCTTCTTGCCGCCATTGATTCCTTAATTGCTCCGCCGAGACAGAAAACAAACAACTTTATATTAATTGGAAGTTCATTGCTGGCGTTCGCTGGTTAGGTTAAGTCTCCCAGCTCTGGTTTTATACGTGGGAGATAGACTGTAACTTATCGGATGAGGAAAAAAAAATTAAAATTTTTGCCGGTGTAAACTATAAGCTTTCACCTTGACACCCAAAATGGCAGGAAGTTACGAAGGATGTCAGTAGATTCCACGGAGTTTAATCATCCTGCCGTTTTTTTAAAAATCCATGCTTTATTGAAGAGTATATAAGAATATTCTCATCTGTAAGAATTGGTACTCTTTATAAGTGAATTTGCCCCATTTATCAATTCTTATGCCTCATAGATGAATATATATGAATATTTGCATCTATAAGACTTTGCACCATTTATACATTCTCATTCCTTTAGATCAAGGGTGGGCAGACTTTTCCAGGGTACGGACTACTTCTAATTTTTTCAAGGTGTTGCGGTCCATCCAGTGACGTAGGTGTGGTGAGCTAAAAAAAAGGTCTACAATATTTATTATAACCTAATAATAAATACGGATTTTGTACTTACCTACATAACTACAAGAAAAAACTTCTCTTTTAAAACCGCGTTTAAAGCAAATCGCGTCGGTGTTCCATAAATATGTTTCTTTTAGTATGCGCGGCGTAGGTCTTAGTAAAGGCGGTCACCCCAAAGTGTCTTGGTAGTCCACCGGTCGATCGCGATCGACTTAATGCCCACCTCTGCTTTACATGAATATATAAGGATATTTGCATCTATAATAATTTGTACCTTTTATAAATGAATTTGCCCATTTATAACTTATCATGCCTTGTTGATGAATATATAAGAATACTTGCATGTATAAGAATTTGTACCAATTATATGCGAATTTGTCCCATTCATAAATTCCCATGTCCATTCATACAGTATTTTACGAGGGAATAAATTAACCATAGAGTTCCTTAGAAAATGGCGAAACATTAATTTGAATGAAACATGGGTAAATTTTCACACTATTTCCCGTTTCCGGGATCATCGTGTGTGTTTCTTTTACCGCAATAAACGAACTCTTAAGAGGAAAGGAAATGAAACTGAAATTACTTACAACATCTCAGAGATTAATTCTATGAAAACACGAATAGACCACAAATAGGCATTACGTGTCATAATTATTATTCATTTTCACTTGTTAATCCTCCCGTGAGAATTATTCTTGGAAATGAGCGCAGCCTTCCGACAAAGATAGTCTAAGCTGGAATATTACGGTATTGAAAAGATACGAAAAGGAATTGTTCGACGTTCGAAGTGTTAATCATTGTGACAAATTAGTTCGATAGAAAGGGAAAGTGTCTGTAGAGTAATTAACGGACATGATGCCACTTTTTCGAGAAATAAAATATCTCCCGTAATTTTATTACATTCAGACACACGCACTCACACACATATATATCCAATTATACAGTAAGTTCCCATATGATAATAGGCTTTCCTTTGATGGGTTTGCCATGATTATTGTACTAATTTTTTTCCATTATCTTCTATCAGGATAAGTTTTCAATTTGGGAGTATGTCTATTAAATTCCGCTTCAAGAAATTTTGTATTTTGCATTTTATTAAATTGTAATGGTAACTGCAATGGTAATCGCCCGAGAACATCACCGAATATCACGCATTCCGCGGTGGAAACATCATGGTCAGGGCAGGGATTTCATTGGGATATCGCACCGACCTGCATATCTTCAGGCGAGGTTCTGTTACGGCTGGAAGTTATCGAGATGAAGTCCTAGACCCCCCTGTGAAAATGTACGCTGCAGCAGTTGGTCCTTCTTTCGTTTTAATGGACGATAATGCCCGTCCCCATAGAGCTGCCATCGTTGACGACTTTCTGGAGAGGGAGGGGATTGCGCGTATGGAGTGGCCGGCTTACTCGCCAGACCCTAATCCAATTGAAAATCTTTGGGATACCCCTGACCGTGCTGTATGTAGACGTTTCTCACCTCCAGCCACTCTCAGATAATTAGAAACTGCCCTACAGGAGGAATGGAGATTACCGGACTCTGCGGGGGTTGATCACCTTATAAAAAGCATGATCATACGCTGTACACTTGGTATGAAGGTGAGGGGTGCTAACATACCCTATTGATGTCGGTTTTTGTTATTTGTTTTGCATTTAAACATCATTTTGTTAATGACGCAAATATGACGGCATCTCATAATTTATGAAAATTCAATTTTTTTTACCTCTGTATGTAATTCCTTGTTTTGTTTCATGAATGAACATAAAGCTACATACTTGCAGCATTTCATGTCAATCAAAGCATTACTTGTCCATTTTTTTCGCATTTTACCGCTCCGTGCTTAACTTTTGGAAGTGAGTGTATATATATATATATATATATATATATATATATATATATATATATATATATATATATATATATATACATGTTTATTTATTTATTTATTTATTTATATTTAAACGTGTTTCTGTTTGTGTATTTTATTAGTGTATACTGCTGTACATTATATGAAGATTAAAGTGTGCCGCGAGTTCAACATTTGGTGCTTGCTAAAGATTTTACATTACATGAAGCCATCTTTTAATATTATTAAATGAATGACATTAAACGTCAACAAAAGTATACCTTTTCTAGAAGACTTTCCCCCGGGCTTTCGAGAACCTTTCCAAACACCCTAATGAGTGGTGTCAAAGAATTTTACGCACGGTCAACAGCTACCCCCGGCAATCTTTCATGCTTGTCATCAGATTCCCAGTCGGAATGTTTACCGGCCGAAGTTGAATGACAATCCGAGTCACTTATATCGTAGTTATGCTTCGGAAGTTTTGAAAAGAGAATTCTCCCGTTCACGCTTTAGGGTGACGGATTCGAACGCTCTGGCAAAAATATCTTCAGGCAAAAAAGGGCACTCAATAATATTCCCATTTGCACACACACACACTCTCTTATATATATATATATATATATATATATATATATATATATATATATATATATATATATATATATATATATATATATATATATATATTAATTACAAAATTAACACACACTCAAAATACAAGAAAAAAAATGAGAGACAGGGTTACGTATTTACAATCAAACTAGTGTGGAATTTCAGCCTCATAGCCCGAAAAAACCATTAGATAAAAAGCAGAGAGGAGACTTTAAAACCGCAAACCCGTTCGAACGGGTTCACCACTCAGGAATTTTCGCCCCTGCAGGGGTCGTGCAAGTACAATCTAAACAGTTGATCGATCAACAGCTGGACGGCGGGAGAACAACGGGCAGACGCCGGACTGTCTGTGAGTTTGACATTATAAGATAAAAGGAACTCCGCCCCAAGACGAAGTCGATGGAGGATATTCCGATAATGTATCGATATGCAAATGATCGTCGTGTTGCACCCGGACCCCCAGGAGGGCCAATGAGAAAATCGATCCAGGAGCGCTGAGATTGAAATGCTCCGCCAAAGGAAAAACTGATAAAAGAGGATGCAAGAGATTTTTGAGGGATCTCGCTGAGCGTCTTCGTATTTTGTAGGAGCTCCTCTGGTTTCTGCTAAAGAGTCACTAGGTTTCTTTCTCAGAGAGTGAGCAGAGATTGCTCTTCGTCCATTTTCTTGGAGCTTTGAGCTTCGATCTTGAGAGAGTGCGTGAGGCGAGCCGCCTGCTGCTCTGTGGTGATCTTCAGGGTTTAAAAATTAGATAACCTGGTTGAGTAAGGAGAGAGATTCTCCTCTAGGACATCATTAGACATCGGTCCTAAGTAGCAGAGTCGACGCTTAGATAACCAGAGAACTAATAGCTCTATTTCCGGATTGTTCAGTCCGAGACACGAACGTTTCTCGATTCGTCTGACTTCCAAGGAACGGAAAGTTTTCCCGGACAGTGGTTCCAGCATTCGAGCCTGAATCCCCGAGGACAACCTGCAGTGGAGGTGCATCGAGACTTCCTAAATTGTTGGTGTGTGAACTCAAGTGACGTCCATCTGTGTACATTTTAAGTTCCTATGATCATGACCTAATCGTGTGCATATAATAAAGAACACTCCAATAAAGGTAAATATCAATGTAATTCTAAACTTATTAGTTGGCTGTTAAATTCTTTCACGTAACCTGGGATACGCTAGCTACAGTGTCGACTTAGACACCAAGTCACCGGCAACCGTTACACTACAGTCTAGCTGCTGCTTTCTCCAGGGTTGGAGTTACACTGCGAGAGTCTCTGTCAGTCCGCTAGGGAGCGCTGTTGGTTACGTTACATATCCATATATATATATATTTACTGGATTTATTACCCGGCTTCGCTCGGGATTCAGTTTCTGTTATTATTATTTTTTAATGATTAGCCTCATGTTATTATGTTTTGAAGTTATACTAACTCTTAAACCAATTAATTTCATTTTTTTAGTAAAATTCATTTATTAACTAATTTGTTGTTATTTTAATACTCGCCAGTACTCAACATCTTTTGTTTCTTTTTTATCATCTACGACAATGTATAATTCGGATTGATTCCTTGCTCTAGACATTCCCACATATAGCTGACCATGCGAAAAACATATACGTTGGATATAAACGTATATACCACATAAACAATGTTTATGTAGTATATACTATATAACATGTAGTTCATATACGCGGCAACGCAGGAATATTTCTTTTCAAAAATGAAAATATAAAGATGGAAAGTCATTCATTTTCAATGAATGTTTTCTCAATTCATAGCAGACGATTTAGTTTCGGGAAAGAATTACAATCATCAAATACGTATATATTCTAATTAAGAAAGTCTGAGAGGGCATTGAAACGTAGCAGACGATTTAGTTTTGAGAAAGAATTCTGAACATGAAATATGTGTATATACTTTTTCTATATGAATAAATCTATCTGCCAATATATGAATAAATCACCTCTTTAAATTCATGTCTATTTATTTTTGCGCAACACAAAGTACAGGGGAATTAAAAATTATTTTGATATTTATTTATTTATTTATTAAAAATGCACACTACAGAAAATTCCATTTACAGTGTTGCATGTAAGATACAACTTAAAACATACAGGCAAAAGAAACACCAAAACAAACATACAAAGCTACATAAACAATATATACATATACAATACACAGAACAATACATGAATTACGAATACAGAAGTTGCAGATATTTTGCCTTAAAACAATAAAGAGCATATTAAAAATATCAAGGTCTTCTGAAAGATGGTTAAAAAATTTATAAAATGTGTACAAAGAGAAATTACCTATGTAATTAAATTCCCTGTATACATTTACAAATAAATGCCGCTCACGAAGGATATATACCAAAGAGTTACAATTTAACCTTTAAATAATGTACAGCAATTTACACTAATAAAGTACACTTACACAAACGCGTTTATATATATATATATATATATATATATATATATATATATATATATATATATATATATATATATATATATATATATATATATATATATATATATATATATATATATTTATATATATATATACATACACATATGTGTATGTATTGTATAGCAAAAGCACAGGCAGTAAACTTAAATATCATGCATATAGATACGGTTCAGTGTCTTTGGTTAGGAAACTCTCAATTAAAAAAATCAAGAATAGGATTTGGCCTGAAAAGATTAATAGAATATTTTTTTATGAAGGCTGTCAGGCAGTTACCCTACCAGATTCACCCACCTTCATGCTAACTTATGGAGAAAATGTTTTCGAAGAATGTCGACTTCAATTTATAGATTAAAAAAATACAAAAACTCTATAATTTTTTACTGCATGGGTATCTTTTCCAGTCTTTATATGAAACGAAAATAATATTTTAAAATTGGAATAATTCGGGGGAACATGGAGTAGACTGTGCTTGAAACGCTTTGGTTGCAGGACATTTCTGGAAGGAATAAGGATGCAGTGTACAAACGTTTTCTCCGCACAGGTTAACATGGATCCAATGGGGATAACTCCCATGAACGTACGATGGTCAAATGGCTGGGGTTCTAGTCTTTGGAACCATAGCTGAATATCTGGGTAGGCCTGTAGACGTCACTTTAAGCTGTTGATACCGGACCGTTGCAAAAGATGACCATGGCGCTCTAAAATAATCAAGCTGAGGGACCGCATTAAGGTGACTGCCTACGTTGAAAATGTCATTTTTTGGACTCTTTGGTCAATTTCATTTTTTGCAAGAATCGTGCAATTCAATCTTTTCTCTTTGCAAAACCGTTTTGATTTTCATTCTACATCATTGAGAAACAGAGTTATAGCTATTTAAAAAAACATCGTCTGCTACAAAAATGAAGTGACAAACAACTTTAAATACGTTTTTCTCAAAATTATGTCTTTTAGCACAAATAAAGACATACAATCTACCGTTATCATGATATTTAACATAGTAATGCATATAATTTTATAAAATTTTCAGAAAATGTTTTAGATGCTATTGTTAATGAAATGACGTACAACAATTGATGTATAATAAATAGTTTGGGGCTATTTTTATAAGGAAAGGAATGACGAATCGGGGAAAATTTTCATATTGGAACATAAAATTGTCTGTATTATTTTTGCATTTTAAATTTTCTCTTAGATTGTAGGTCATTTTGAAGATAATTGTCATATGTATCATGTGTGAGAAGAAAATTAAAATAGTAGCATTGGAATTTTGTGCAGAGTGATATGCGTTTTAGCTAAATTTCATTAAAAATTACTTCAAATTGACCAATCTATAAAAAAGTATGGTATTTACAGGTAAGTTTTGTTTATTTTTTAATTTTTAAGTGCTATTTTATCATAAAAGACTAAAAAATCCTTAAAAAAATGATTTTTTTTAAAAAATTGGCTCTGAACATAGGCAGCCACCTTAAGCTTTCCTTACCTTAGTCATTGGGGACGATTCTTAACTCGTGGTACAGACTTATGAGTGTCTCATCGAAGCCCAGAATAGGACTTCCGTGCAGGTAAGATCTTCTTATGTACTTATCTACAGTGGCTCCCAAAAGTGTTCGTACACTTACGATTTTCAATGAAATAGGGGTCTATCCATTGATTAAAATGAATATTTCAGAATGGGTATTTAATAATAAGATCTATAATCTATTCTTAACAAAACTACATGAAATATTTTGAAAACATAGTAAAACTTTATTTTTAAGAAACCAATAATCCAAAAGTAACAAAAACTTTATCTCACAAAAGTCATCGTACACTTGTAAAAAATCTCTACATATTAGTAAATATTCTAATTTTTCGTTAAATTAATATTTAGTAGGATATTCTTTAGCATCCACAACATCTTTTAAACGTCTGGGAATAGATTGCTTTAGTTCTTTTGTAATTGTTGCATCAATGTTCATCCATTCTTCCATCATAATTGTTTTTAGTTTGCTTTTCCTGTGAATGTCGTGTTTTCGTACTCGAACCTCCAGTTCTCTCCAAATATGTTCTATTGGGTTTAAATCCGGCGATTGAGGTGGTGTTTTCAAAACTTGTGGGCAATTATAGAGACACCAGATGCGAAAGTTGAGAGCCGTTTGCTTAGGATCGTTATCTTGATAAAAAACAAAGTTGTTTCCAATACCTAAATTTTGAGCTGATAATTTTAAATTGTCTCTTAAAATATTTATAAAAACAGCATGATTCATTATGCCATCAATAAATACCAAATTTCCTAGTCCTGATGCTGACATGCACCCCCACACAAGGATACCTCCACCGGCATGCTTAACTGTTCCTACTAAGTTCTTGGGATTAAGTTCCTCATTTTTTTTCTTCTCCATACAATTACACGCCCATCAGCACCAAAAATGTTCATCAGCAAATAAGACATTATTCCAATAGGTTTGGGGCTTATTTATCATTGATAGTGCGAAGGGAAGCCTAAACTTTCTGTTTTTCTCACTCACAAAAATTTTTCTATGGGCAGAACGCCCATGTAATCCAGCTGTTCTCTGAACTCGTCAAAAAATTTCAGGTGAAATTGAAGTAGAAAATGTTTCATTGTATTCTGCAGAAACTTTTACAGCACTCAAATGTGATTTTTTCACAAATTTTCTAATTATAAATCTCTGATCACGTTTTGTTAACTTTGTCGGACGGCCTTTCCTTACCTTGTTTTCGATCCAATTTTCTTCTTTAAAGCGTTTTTTTCACATACTGCACAGTAGAATGGGATAAATTAAGTAATTTAGCAATATATCGAACTGATTTACCGCTACTATGATGAAAAATAATCAATTTTCGAATGCTGTTTGTTGTTTCTTTACGACTACGAGCCATTTTTAAATAATAAATAGAATATTACGGAGTAGGCAAGCAAAAATTAAAGCCAAACGATATTTTAAATGCCACCACAATTCAAAAATAAAAATAAAGTGCCAGACGATAATTTTAATTATGAATTTATCCGAAAATATTTCAATGTACGATGACTTTTGTGAGATAAATTTTTGTTACTTTTTGATTACTGGTCTCTTAAAAATGAAGTTTTACTATGTTTTCAAAATATTTCATGTTGTTTTGTTAAGAATAGATTATAGATCTTATTATTAAATACCCATTCTGAAATATTCATTTTAATTAATGGATAGACCCCTATTTCATTGAAAATCGTAAGTGTACGAACACTTTTGGGTGCCACTGTATATATATAAAACAGTTCCGTAACTGACTCATTCATTCATTCACTGACTGACTGACATACAACGCACAGACCAAACCGCTGGACCTAAAGGGCTGAAATTTTGCATGGCGATTCTTCTAATAGTGTAGGGGTGCACTAAGAAAGATTTTTCAAAAATTCTTCTTAGATTTTTTTAAATTAAATTTTTAAGCTGTTTCAGTAACTTTTTAACTTTTTTTACGTTTGCATTTAAAATAATACATTGAGGGTTATAAAATTTATATCACGAGAAAGATCATAAAAATTCCTTCAAAATGAAATCTTTTTCGAATTTTTACCTCCATTTCCTGATTTTTGGTGAATTTTTAAAGATTAATTTTTAGAATTTAATTTATTAAATGCCGATCACGTGATTTCTTTTTCTAATACTTTAAATAAATTTATCGTCACGTGCAAAAAAAAAAAAAATTAGAGAAAAAAATATCTTTTTCTTGCTAATTCCACAGACGATTGGACTTTATTTTGTCTATAAAAATATCCCTTACGATTTTTTTATAAATATGTTTTTTTTTTACATCAATTGTATACATTGATCGTCGTATTTATTATAAATATATATATATTTTTTTTTTGGAATTAATTGCATACATTGACCGTTGTATTTAATTTCAATGTACTCCGTAGCGAAGCGCGGGTTTTCAGCTGTCTTTATGAACCAGTGGATTTAAAAATTTTCCTGTCGTTAAGTCATACGAGATATGGATTCTGAGAGTATCACATCTTTCGCACGATTCTCTGACTGGCTACATCCCCTTTATCCCGCGATGCCGAAAACTAAAAACCAACAAACAGTTAAGAACTGTATAATTTCCCTAGTGGTTAGCTTGTTGGTATTCAACCTTGAGTCCCACTGAATACGCTCGTGTCTAAGTCGCGTATGGTGAAATTAAATTCGTGTAGTAACAACAACAAACACAAAAACTGTAAACAGGAAGAAAAAAACAATTGGTTGGAAATTTTGAAACGTGTTTTCTTTTCAGATGAACATAGCAGGATGAGTAAAAGGAATGGTTCTCAAGCTTTATACGATTGCAATAGCGAAAATTCCAAAGTACTACCAAAATAAAAGTTTCCGTTAGCCACAAGTTTAAAATATTAAGACTTTTTAGTAAATTATTGAAGAAGTTTCATAATGATTTAAAATAGTACATATCACTGTAATAAATTTGTTTCAAATGTAAGAAAGTTATTTATCTATAGAATCCTACAATCTTTATTGCCTTAAAATTATCTCTTCTTGAAAATCGCTTTGATCCTATAAAAAATAAAAGACAATCTTATTGGGTAAAGTCAGATGAAAAATTTTAAACACTTGTATGAAAATCCAGACCAATCAACAAATTTGAACACGCATGTGTCTCACCAAAATTTTCCTTTCTAAAATTTGAATGGTTGATAACTTGGACTTCTTAGTAAGAGGTGTGAAGCCTCGTGGTTTATAATAGCTTTATGAAATATTTCAGTTGAAGAGGATATCCAGTGCAAAATTTAGGTATTTATTATTGATGTATATTAAGGAAGTTATAAAATGTAACTATGATAAGAAAATAAGCAAGAAATCAAATGAATTTTTTTTTCATCATTCTTTGTTCTTTAATTATTTTGCCTATTTGCCCTTTAGAGCCGCTCGCGTACCCCTTGGGATACATGTGTTTAAGTTCGAGAATGCCTGAATTCGATTTTTCTCATGCATCTTAGAAATCTAGAAACCACGTTGATTTGACGGACCTATGAGACATTTCCTTTTTGGAGTTCATGCTCAAACCCGCCCCATGAGGCCTATTTTCCCCACCCCCTTTCTTCTAAACTGAATTTTCTAAGATATAAATAAGTAAGTTAATGCGAACCAAAGCGGTGTTTTCAAGAATGAAAGAAAGTTTTGGATAATTGCCTACTACTCAATAACGGCGCCTAAACGGATGTGACTGCGGTTACCCCAACTCTTGACATGCGAGAAAACGTCAACTGTCAACTTCTATGTCCCGAAAGGAAAGGACGGTGACAAAACATATATAACATTCTACTTTATGAGTCCGCCATTTAGCCAGTAGATCCTAATCAGGAAGCTTATGCAAGTATTCCCCATTTTTATCTCGACCAGCATTGCACGCGAAACCGCTCTGGTTGCGGCAGAACAATGACTACACTTTCGGGGGAAAAGAAAGGAAATAAAAATGGAATAATCACTCCAAGAAATCTCGCCTAATCTGCTCCGTGTTTCGTTTCGGAAAGGTGCCAAGCGTACGTTGAGTTGAGTTGCCACACGTTTTTACAACCCATTATCTGCCCCGAGTTACGTTGGAGGCTCACTGTCAAGATGAGCGCTACTTCCGATTGCTTTTGCATACTTTGACATACTTTGGCAAATGTCAGGGAAATTTCGAATTTTTTTTACGGAAAATGTACCTGTTTTACGATTTTAAGACCATGGACTGATTTTCTGTAAATTTTCTAACTCAAAAAAGGCAACAGTGTGTCCAATTCTTCGAAATAGAATTTTCTTTTCTAAAGTTCTTTTGTAAAATAATTTATAATATAAAAAAAAATCTGTTGATGTTCTGAAATGTTTATAGTAGTTGTTAAAATGGCTGAAATATTCGTGGATGGGTTCTTAAAGTTCTTCTGTTTAATTTCTGAAAGCCTTATTACTTTATCTAGTTCATATTAAGTCAGTTTCATGCAACATATCACATATCAGCTCGGGGAAAAAACGAGGAAGAAAATTCTTGTTGTTAAATGCATAGATTTCTGAAGCTCTTAGAGAAAAGCACACCAGAGCTCTACGTGTGAAACGCAAGACATCCGTTTTCTGCCTTTGGTGCCCTTCGGTGACTTTCCATGAAACTGCCTTGATGACGCTTGAAAGTATGAGCGAAAGTTTTCACCAGACTCAGCTATTGTTGTAACAAAAAGTTTTCAATCTCTCAGGCAGGGCCCGATTTAGAAAATTCTTGACTATAGGCACAACTCGGGATGGGGGCCCCCTAACACTGATGTGGGTGTAAAATTTCCAAAATTGACACAAAAAAATAATTATGAATCATTGTGAAAGTACCATTTTACCAAGAATTGGGTATTTGAAGCGTAGAAGCCTAGAAAATTATCAAATAACAAAAAGCAATACAACATATTAACTTCATCATTAAAACACCAATACAATGCAACCAGAAAAATGTTTTAATCCTTTATATGCACTGTAACATAACTATGATAAACTATACATATGATGAACCAATCAATCAAATTTGAAAGGATATATAAAAAAAATTGCTATTTAAAAAGGTAATATAAAAAATTTAAATTGTAATTTTTTCACTTAAAATAAAAAAATTTGGGGGGCCCCTAACATTCGGGGGCCCCTAAACCCGGGCCTACTGGGCCTAATGAAAAATCAGGGCCTGCTCTCAGGAATGATATAACTAATTTTACGAAAGAAAAAAATTAAACAATTGTCTTTGCATAAAGTAAGAATTAACACACACACACACACACACACACACACACACACATATATATATATATATATATATACTAGCGGACCCGACAGACGTTGTCCTGTTCAAACGTTGTAATTCTAGCTGAAGTACCCGGCGATGCCCGGAATTTTAAGAATATTTGTTAACCAAAATCAATTTAAAAACTAAACACAGTATAAGTAACATAGAAAAGATTTACCCTTTATCATTGGAGCAAAAAATTCTGAAAAGTAAAACATAAAATATATAAATTTATAATAAACCTATAAAAATCCATGAAAAAACTAAACGCAGTATAAATAACATAGAAAAAAAAGCATACGAAATGTTAACACATACTAATAATATGAAAACCCAATAAAAAATGTATAAATGCATAATAAACTCCTCATATTTCAGCTATATTCAGTATTTCATCATAAAAAAGCTGAAAAAAATAAAAATAAATAAAAATAATAATTTTAAAAAATCATAAAATAAAATTAAAATTAAAATTAAAAAATAATAAAATAAAATAAAATAATAATTAAAAAAAATAATAAAATAAAAGCTGAAATAAAAAATCCTTAAAAAAAAAGCTGAAATAACAGGTCTAGCAAAAGGTACACAACTCTGGATTCGAACACGGGTCGAAAACACGGTACCTTCCGAATGGGCGACCTTCCGAATGCGCCACGATTACACGGCGTTCTACTGAGTAAAGTGAAACATATTCGCTATTGGAAAGTTGTTGTGGGCTGGTGATTATAAATGTCAGAGGAGTTTTTACTCAGAAATAAGTTAGCAAGATAGAATCTTAGTCTTTAGCTCTTCAATAGGCACAAAGATATAGGCGAGGGGGACTGCAGTAGCGATTAAAAAAGATCTCGTGTCACTTAGCGTGGTTGATTCGAATTTTCCATCGCGTGTCGAGAATATCAATATGCCGTTGGATCTGATCTATTTTAGAGTATAAAATCTGACTTCAAAGATTATTATTTTCATTTATTATTCTGGTTTAATATATGACTTGAAACTTTTAGATTTTCTTTATTTTTATCTTTTCGCTCGCTGTTTACTAACTAAACCTAACGTGGACGCCATTATCCAGAGGGGTGATTCCACAAACTGTAACAGTTTCCATTTACCGGACGCATCCCCTTATAAATTGTTGGATTTTTATTAATCAATTAAAAATATAAAAACATTTTCTATCGGATCAAATTGTGAATCTAAACCATTCTCGAATCAACTTAATCGCGCACACAAAATTTCATAAAAATCAGTCCAGTCGTTTAGGAGGAGTTCAGTTACATACACACGGACAGAAGAAATATATATATAAGATATATAATTTATGGCTTTATGTTTTAGAGTGTGTCACTTTGACATGTCTTTTTAAATTGACAAGCCGGTAACAGTAAGTTTTGTGCTCTTTTCGATACGAGTAACACACAGTGTTACTCATATCAAAAGACCCCAGTCTGTCACGGAATATACATTTTAAAAATTTACTATCCTTAGAACATAAAACACAAAGGATATATTTGTCCTTCCTTGCATGACACAGCTATGAAATTTTGTGTAGCTTTCGTTTGTTCTAGTTTCCTTAAACGGTCTTTGATATATTTGGCTTAGAGTAAACAATCCGATTTTCTACGAAGCAAAAGTTACGTAAAAAGATTTATTGTTTTCCTCTTGAAAGTGATTAAAACTGGTACGAATAATTTTTTTTAAATCCTGATGACTCATCATTTTGATACCTTTTTTATGTACAAAAGGAAAAAAATATTATGCAAATGGAAATATTGTTTCGGCAAATTTATCAGAAACAAAACGTGCTCAAAACTCTCATTTTATAATTTGTAAAAAACGCTTTAAATTGTGTAAGTTTCCTGTAGGAATCGTGAATTTTCTATAAATAGGCATTTGATAAAAAAATTTCAAAATATTTGAAAATAAAAAAAATATTAATTTTTGTGTCATTTAACCAAATCTCTTTTATAAAAAAATAATTTTTCTATAAAGAGACATTTGAAAAAAAACATTACAAAAGTTTGAAAAAAAATCGACCCAGGGGCATACTTAAAACATTTATTGAACGCTTTGCGATCTCAGAAGACTAAACAGAGCCACTGAATCCCGTCACTCGACTTTACAGGAACATTATATATTTTGAAGCAGTTGAACTAAACTCGAATAATTCAGCATGTTGAATAGTCGGTTATAAGGAGAGTGTTCGATGACACAAAAGCACCCGCCTCATAAAGCCAGCGACATTATAAACGAGAAACGATCATTTAATGAAACGATAACGGAATAACGGAACGGGATAACGGAAATAGATTATAACGGCATTATATCCAAAATCTACAATAAAACGGTAAGAGTTCTGAATGTGTGCCACTGCATTTACATCCATCTAATTATAGCTCTCAATTAATTTCGTTGGATATACGATAATTCGGTTCTAATCTAACTATCGTATTTTGAACAAAATCAATAGAGAAAATTAAGACATTAAGCAATAAGCACAACATTTTATAAAAGACGATTATTTCGTTGAAAAAATCATACCAAAAATTTTGACTGCCTATATCTTATTTCTACGATTTATACCAAATTCTAATTTCTTCGATGATTTAATTTTCCGTGCTTCGAAATGTGATTGAATTCCGTGCTTCGATCCATCCATGCTTCGAAAATGAAAATATGAACAAATCAGAACGTATTCCCCCGTTGACACCCTCAGACAAATTCTCAAAATGGGACATAAACTTGTTTTCTTGGCGATATATTTGGCGCATGAGTTACTTACAGTTTGAAACTGGATATTCCGCATGGAATTTTCAGCTGAAAAATTCGAATCATTGCTCTTCTGAAACCAAGCATATTACATTCAAATATTGTATCTCTTTGCAACGTCAGAATGCTGTTGTAGTTTTCAGTGTTCTATTGACCCAGTTCACACAACTGGCGGTGGCATCCATTGAGTCAACCCAGAACCATTCCTCATCGCTTTGCCATTTTGTGTAGGACGGCTGATCTGGGAGTGATCGAATTGCCCCGGTGAAACAACGGATATTACACGAAAGAATCGCCCTCTTCCCGATGTCCCCCAAGGAATGCTGCTCTCATTTTCCGCGATTTATTTTGATTCAAAAGCGCCCAAGTTTACCGACACGAGAGTGAATGCGCGTTTCTTTTCGGAGCTATTTTTAAAGATCTAATCAAACAAAATCCAAAAATAACAACTCCCAAGGCCTCGATCTGACACACCCGTTATTCCTTCAAAGTCTGATGACACGCGGCAACTACTAAATCAAGTTCGAGAGTTTTTCCCGCACTTCGCACCGATTCCAGAAATCTCTCTCTCTCTCTCTTTCCCCCCATGTTTCTCACTATATTCTCCGCATCCTGAGCAAGAATTTCCGTGAAACCCAACAACAAGAAAAGAAGAAAGAAGAAATCCCTTCTCTGAAAAATTTTTTTTTCTCCCTCCACCAGTGAAATAAACGAAACATTGTCTGGAGTCCAAAGCAAAGCGTTTTCTTGGCTAGAGTAAAGGGGTGGGTATAAAGTTAGGAAATGAGAAAAGTCGAGCGGCCTTGCATTAGCCGCGTTCAGATCGCGGATTTTGTGCTGAAAGACGATTGCGCCGTCGTATATTTTTTGGCGGTTCAAAACAGCGGGAATGACTTTCGAAATTTCTGGAGACCGATTGCTTTTTAGATAACGAATGAAACTCACCCACTCATAGAGTCATTAAACAAAAAAATATTGATATCATTATGTTAAAAGATTATTTTTATGGATGAGTACTACCTTGATTATAATATTGATGTCGGGAACAGAGGATAAAAGTATCATTTTAAGTCCTGGAAAAATGAGATGGAAGCTGGACTCATGAAAAAGTATATTCAGTATCATTTTTGCTCAAACGTTTATGGAAGTAAAAAAAGGAAAGTTTATGAGGGGGGTAGTTCGCATTCCGTTGTTATTAACGTATTGAGGACATTTATTAACATTCTCGGCCTGTACTACATATATTAACTTCCATTTAAAATGCTCCAAAAATTCGTATATATTTATCTTGATTATAATACAGGGTGTCCGGGGTAAATGTATCCAAAAGTCATGACTTATTTTTACGGAACTACCATTAGAATTAAAAAATTATTTAAATAGAAAAAAACATCTTACCAAGTTTTAATATCAATCATAGATTTCTATGACAGTATCATAGATTTCGATGTGTGGACCTTTTGTAGCGCGACTAACGTCTACATACTAATCCAGTTCTCTCCAAGTGTTTCGTAGCATATCAGGAGTCATTAGACTTTTTTTGCTTTGGGATTCATTAAATCTGTTGTGTATAAACAAAAATTGAAACTGTGGATGAGTTGAAGAAGCGTATCATTCGAGCAATTCGTATAATAACTCCTGATATGCTACGAAACACTTGGAGAGAACTGGATTACCATTTAGACGTTAGTCGTGCTACAAAAGGTGCACACATCGAAATCTATGATACTATGATAGAAATCTATGATTGATATTAATACTTGGTGAGATGTTCTTTCTATTTAAATAGTTTTCTTTAATTCTAATGTGTAGTTCCGTAAAAATAAGTCATGACTTTTGGATACTTTTAGTCCGGACACCCTGTATTTAAAATGGCTTCATTATCCAAGGTCATTTTTTTAAATTAAAAGATATTTTGATTTTAAAAAATATATTTTTTGAAAATTATTCTTGACTCCTTCTAATGTACATAGTTTACATGTCACCTTTGTTTGTATTTTTTGGAGTGAACTAAAAAAAATTGCCTATTGAGTATTCACAGTGAATAGACCTTTACAGACTTTATAAGAAACCGGCATTTGCAAAACACATTTTGAGTATCGCACACTGAATCAAGTTTTACGATTTCAATGCTATGATCGTTATCAACTCATGATTTTTTATTGTTAAAAGTGAAAAGAAGATTTCCATAAGTGTAATGTGACCGAAGAGCAAGAATGCTTTTTTATGCTCTCAGAAACTGTTTTCGGATTCTTACATCTCTTTCATCACGTCGTCTACAGTTAGCAGCAAGGACTTCGAATGTTGCGAATGACATTCGACTGACTCTTAGAGTACTGTACTCGCATGTGTCGCATAAACTCGTGCAATTTTTACGAGCAAGGAGAGCGTCAGAATTTTGGATATCCATTTGAAGACTATTTTCCACATTTCCAAGTAATCCTCCCTCCTCGTATGCAAAGCACAGTTTGTCTAGTGCACTGTTTCTCTAATGTGTGTTCCGCCAAAACATTTAGGGGTTCTAGACAGTCTGACGGCCGAGCCATCATTTATCTTACCCTCCAATATTTGTCTTTATAATCACTATTTGTTTTTGTG
Organism: Dolomedes plantarius; assembly: GCA_907164885.2. Classification (NCBI taxonomy): domain Eukaryota; kingdom Metazoa; phylum Arthropoda; class Arachnida; order Araneae; family Dolomedidae; genus Dolomedes; species Dolomedes plantarius. Next base: position 195,124,666 of record OU015497.1, read on the forward strand.
AGGAATTTTTCAATGATGTTTTGTTTCATTAAAAAAAATCTAAGCATTAAAATAATATTTATTTCATTCAATAATCCAGACGTGGGGAACTTTTTTTACCATTAGAGGCCACATGTAAATTAGGTAGTAATAAAGGAGGCCGCATAAGTTAATGTACCTATAAATGAGACTTTTATGAAATTATTATAGTTAGGTATAGTTTTAACAATTTGGTGCATTATATAGAAAAATAACAAAAAAAATTAAGTCCTTATTTATTTATTATTTGACTTAAAATGTTACACTATAAATTATTTTTGTATTCACATAAGGGTAAAAATTTGTTATAACATTATTCATTAATTATTATTTTTTTTATAAAATTATTAGATTCATAGATACCACTGAAGGTTTTGATATTTCACTGTTGGTATTTTTATTTATGTAAGCACACACACACATACACACACACACACATATATATATATATATATATATATATATATATATATATATATATTTAAATCTTAATAAACAACTACATATTTAAATACCACTTCAAATAAAAATAATAAAGTAGAAGTATTTTTAAATAATTTTAACATTATAAAGACATACAATAGAAAAATAATAGTATTAAATCATAAATAACTGATGTAGCAACAATTCCTAAAATAATTTTAAAATCCGATGGAAAATTTAAGCTAGTGGAATATTTGCAGTTGTTTCTTGCTTGAAAGTAATTGACTATTTGGATCAAGTTTCGTAACGCGAAGCCTGCGTACATACATTCATGCCGTTATTTATTTAATTCCATTGATTTGCAAATTGTTGTAATCTATAAAATTAAATATTAATTAATACAAATGCTAGCTTTTATGAATGCCGCACAAGAAGATCACGCAGGCCGCGCGTTGCCCACCTCTGCAATATTCCATTAAATTTAGGGGGGGGGGGGGGGGTTATCGATTCAAGAATGTTCCGAGGGTTCCGCGATCCAAAAAGTTTGGGAGACACTGGTCTAGTACAAAAACGCTCATCCTGGGAAAATGATAGTTTTCTTTTTCTCGGCTAGAAAGAAATACGAACAATTTTTTTTTCGCCAACTCGGCAAGCACTTGATTCGACGACATCCGTACTACAAAATAAATACGAACGAATGAAAAGCGAGAGTGAGCTTAGAAAGATAGGACGGAAGTTATGAAGCATTATTTTCGACGGAAACGTCCCGAGGACTTGAAAAATGACGTACGACCGTGAAACAATACTCTTGTCAATGTACAAGTGAATGACATTTACAGAAAAATGTGTTTTAAATATCATAACGGGTTAATAAATGACTGATTCGATTTAGGAAATGAAAGGAAGTCCCCAAAGAAACATTTATTAAATAATCCTTTTTTTTTAAATACAGTTATCGTGAGGGAATAAGATACACGGTTCAATTATACTTCTTTTGAATCAGAAATGAGCCGTCCATAAATGTCAAACCGACAAATAAAATTATTTTAAGCTTCAATAGGATATAAAACAACTTCTAGTTTGTGGGTCGCGGCACCTAGGAGATCTTAAAATGTTTTCGAGTGGTTGACACACGGAATTTTGATAAATGAGAAAGGAAGGAATTTAAGATTGAAATTATGTTAAAATGCGGTGGTGCGTCAATTGAACTTTAAATGTTAAGCTATACGGAACTTTTCTCTCGGTGTTTTTCTAATCGCAGATTTGCAAACGCAGTTTTATGAAAGTAGACGTTTCAACAAAGAGCGCGTATTTTTTAAAATAAAAAAAAATTACGATTTTTTCCCCCAGGACATTCAATCATGGCTGTCTATTGTTACAAAATAGAAAATAATATTTGAAAAACAAATTCTGAAAGCCACATACTATGTATTTAAAGATCTATTTTGAAAGGCAGAAAACGAATAATCTTTCTTTCTAGTGCTGCAAGGACTTCTCCCGAGAACATTAACCCACCCACACCGCCAATTCGTTGGCTACTTTATAATGGGAAAATCCTACAGGTAAGGTGAGATAGCTTGGCTCCCTGTGAGGGGACAGCATGGAGGCTCGAATGTCTTATCCGGGATTCGATCCCGAGCCCTACCGTGGAAGCCCTGAATATTATGTGATGTGACCGGAGCTAAAAAAATTTTATATAATAACAGCTGAAGGTAAACAAATGTTAGTTTGTTAGTTAGCAGACACGGGGACGGGCTAATCTCGCGAACCGAGCATAGCAGGATATCGCGACTGGTACCGATGGACGCGGTCGGACGAGACGCGTGCACTGGTACCATCCTCAAATTTCAAAACTTTAAACTTTTTAAATTATTCAATTAAAACCGCCGAACTCAAAAGAAGCGGGTAATAGAAACATGTCATTCCGGGTGGGCCAGCTCCTTTCCGCTTCGCAAATTTCCACTATTTTCATGCATGCAAAATTAAACTTTTCCGCCCACCAGTCGACAAATTTTTTATTTCCATGTGTTCTACAACTCTTCATCTTTAAGGATATGCACATTTTCAAAAAGTTAAAAATGTTTTTCACTGCAAACGAAGCTTTTTCCTCAAAGCAGTTTTTCGAATTTCACGAAATCGACAATTTTGACGGACAAATATTTCGGTTTTCTGCACCTATTAATGTCAATTTTACGATTTATCGGTATTTTATAGATGTTCAGCTCCAAAAATATACCAAATACATTTAATACAAAAAATGTTATCATTCTAAAAAAGCGTACTTAGAAAACTCTCTTTTGAAATTTTCCGCACTGATTGCCATAGTATCTTAATGTAACTGAATGGGAGTTCCTAATTTTTCGTCTTAATATTTTACTCACTAATAATTCCAGCAAGTTCGTGAAATTTGTTTCTAATTAATGAGCAACTAATGAGGATTCTTCCGCCACCAATTTTGAATTCCTGAGAACTGTCTTTCTATTTTTTAAGCACTTTTTCGCCCATGAGATTTTCTATTTACATTCGACATGTTGCCAAAATGAAAAAGTATTAGTTGAGAACGAGTCATTTAATAACTGAAATCCAGAAATAATTTTAAAGCACCAGAAATAATTTTAGTTTCAGAAAAGGAGAAGTTAAAACCTTTAGAATTTTTTTTAATTGAATGAACCTTTTTGTTTAAAAAGCAAAATTTGAGAACGGAAATTTGAAAGAATTATTTCAAAAGCCAAAAACCAAAATTTGAAATAGAGACTTTTAAATAATTATTTCGTTTTTTAAAAATTCTAATATATTTTTAAAAGTCATTAAACAGTTTTTAATCTTTAAGAAATAAAACCATTTCATTTTAAATCGAAAAAGCAACACATCGGGTTGCCATTCTTGAAGTAATGTAATAGCTGCCTGCTCATCTTGAGGCAAATTCCATATTTTAAAATCCATTACGCAAAAATACTGTCCGATTTTCTGACGGACTGTAAATTCATTGCAATTTAAAGTAAGTGTATTAAATTACGGCATTCCATGAAGTTTCGTTATCTCCATGACCACGAAAATAATATATCTTATATCGTCTCTTGATCCTTGAATCTCGAGATTTGCATATTTTAATATTGTAATTTACCAATCATTAGTGCCATTATATCGCGTTACTCTTCTCTCGCTGCGGTGATTTTTAAAAATGCGCCAAATTGGCGTCAAAACGATTGTAGTGCTTATAACGGAAAAGTACCGTTTTTAGGTATCCAACTACCTTTAAAACGTCGAGTTTAACGAACATTCTGAAAGTGATTTTATTAATTTTCTTAAAGATTGTAAATTTGTGTTTCTAAATCTTCTTTTATTTTTTCTGAATGATCATTAGAAATGAAATGAGAGCGATTCAAAGGTCAGCAGCAGCTATAATTTCAATACAAGTTGAAAAATTTAATTATGTTTTCTGAAGAACTCATTTTTTATAATATATGCAAATAAATATTGTGATATGTCTATGAAATTTTTCACGTATGTTTTTTTTAATATTTATAATGCAATGAACTACAGATTTAGTTCTATGTATTTTATTTGTTGATTTATAGCTGCATTTATAGAAAATCTCATACGAAATTACTAAAATTTTACATATAATTGCATATAATGATCTCTACTTTTTTTAGGTTTCGCGATATCGATTAGCTTTTAGTTCCTTACACTCAGGAGGTACTTATGTACATATGACAAAAAGAAATTGTTATATGCATAATTTTTTTTCAGAGGTAGAGCCGTTTTGTAAAAATTTGATGAATTTCGACACAAATTCATAAATTTTGTTAAAAGTTGCACAGTCATGGTCTATTTTTTCATCATTTTAGTGTTTTTGTGTTTATACCCCTTCGAAAAATAAGACAGAAATTGACGGAAGTATTTTTTTTAAGTGCTCCGAAGATAGTCGGATACCGTAAGCCTAAGTGCCGCCGAAAAAAATGGCGTCGCTTAGGTAGGTTGCATTATTCTGAGTTTTTCGCCAAACGCGAAAAAAAATCAGAAACCGAGCCCAATAGCGCCAAGCGGCACAGGATACGGAACTCTTCCCTGTCTTTCTATTTTTTAAGCACTTTTTCCCCCATGAGATTTAATATTTTCCTTCGGCCATGTTGCCGAAAGGAAAAATTATTAGTTGAGAACGTGTCATTTAATAACTGAAATCTAGAAATAATTTTAGAGTACCAGAACTAATTGGTACAGCTTTCGCAGACTGACAGCTCTCGCCCTGCCAAGTTTGGCGATTTTCTGTATGGCGGGGTAACCGTTCGATTTTGGCGAAATTTTTTGGTTGCCAAGTTGAGGCAGTTAAGGCGCCAACGTTCTGGCTCCTGTAAATTCGTGACGTTTTTTATCATGTGATTATTTCGTGACGGATGCATCACGTGATTTATTTTGACCAATTATGGGTATTTAATCGTTTTTTGTTGTTGCTTGAATTAGTTTGAAAGTTTTTTGACTGTGAATTGTTACGAGATTTATGATGGCGGCCATTTTGAGTGTGAAGGATGTTGTTAGTAAATACCAGGCGAAGGTTTCGGGTAATGTTAGAGGGCGTTATTCTTGTGATAGATATACGGAAGGGGTGGTAAATGAGTCACTTGTACGTGGGTTAATTCATTCTGATCGAATGATATTTTACGAATTCTTGTGGGATTTGAAGTTTTTAAAGCCTGATATATTTTGCGTGAAATGTGATTTAAAAATGAAATTAAGAAAAAAGAGTAATGTTTCTGATGGGTATGTTTGGGTGTGCAGAAATAAGATCGATGTGAAGGAGTGTGGTGCGCAGAGAAGCTTACAGTTTGGGTCTTGGTTTTCGTGTAGCAAATTGACAATTGTATATGCATATGTATATATATATGGACAGATAGATAGATAGATAGATAGATAGAGGGATAGAGACAGAGAAACATGCAAAAATATATATAGAAACTAATGCCGAAAAAGTGTAACAATTTTCCGGCAGATTCTATAAGAAATATGCATACATCAGGAGCTTATTTTTTTATGACTTTTCTTCACAAAGTCTGAGGCCCCAATCCGCCCTCCCTTATTGGGTATTTATTTATATAGGTACTGGACAGTTTATTAGGCCAATTTCTTGTCAGGTTGGCGCCAAAAACTTTTGACGCCAACTTTTCGTCAAGTTGGCGTCAAAAATGTTTTGCGCCAATTTGTCGCCAAGGGCGGTGCGTCTGAGAAAGCTGTTCCAAATAATTTTAGTTTTAGGAAATGAGGAGTTAAAAGATTTGGAATTTTTTCTAATTGAATGAAATTTTTTGTTTAAAAAGCAAAATTTGAAAATGGAAATTTGAAAGAATTATTTCAAAATTCAGAAACCGAAATTTGAAAAAGAGAATTTTAAATAATTATTTCATTTAAAAAATTTTTAATATATTTTTAACAGTGATTAAACAGCTTTTAATCTTTAAGAAATAAAACTATTTCATTTTAAATCGAAAATGCAACACATCGGGTTGCCACTCAGCTAGTCTATATAATAAGAGCTGAAGGTAAACAAATGTATGTTAGTGAGCAGACACGGGGACGGGATAATCTCGCGAACCGTGCATAGCAGGATATCGCGACTGGTACCGATATACGCAGACGGACGAGACGCGTGCACTGGTGCTATTCTCAACTGTCAAAACTTTAAAGTTTTTTAATTATTAAATTAAAACCGCCGAACTCAAAAGAGGCGGACAGCAGAAACAGCTGACATTCCGATTGGGCCAGCTCCTTTCCGTTTCGCAAATTTCCACTATTTTCATGCATGCAAAATTAAACTTTTCCGCCCACCAGTCGACAAATTTTTTATTTCCATGTGTTCTACAACTCTTCATCTTTAAGCATATGCACATTTTCAAAAAGTTAAAAATGTTTTTCATTGCAAACGAAGCTTTTTCCCCAAAGCAGTTTTCCGAATTTCACGAAATCGACAATTTTTATGGACAAATATTTCGGTTTTCTGCAGCTATTAATGTCAATTTTATAATTTATCAGCATTGCCTAGATGTTCAGCTTCAAAAATATACCAAATACATTTAATAGAAAAAATGTTATCATTCTAAAAAAGCGTACTTTCAAAACTCACTTTTGAAATTTCCCACGCTGATCGCCATAGTATCGTAATGTAACTGAATGGGGAATTCGTAATTTTTCGACTTATTATTTTACTCACTAATAATTCCAGCAAGTTCGTGAAATTTGTTTCTAATTAATGAGCAACAGATGAGGATTCTTCCGCCACCAATTTTGAATTCCTGAGAAGAGTCTTTCTATTTTTTTTAAGCACTTTTTCGCCCATGAGAATTTCTATTTACATTCGTCATGTTGCCAAAATGAAAAAGTATTAGTTGAGAACGAGTCATTTAATAACTGAAATCCAGAAATAATTTTAAAGCACCAGAAATAATTTTAGTTTCAGGAAAGGAGAAGTTAAAACCTTTAGAATTTTTTCTAATTGAATGAACTTATTTGTTTAAAAAGCAAAATTTGAAAACGGAAATTTGAAAGAATTATTTCAAAAGCCAAAAACCAAAATTGGAAAAAGAGACTTTTAAATAATTATTTCGTTTTTTAAAAATTCTAATATATTTTTAAAAGTCATTAAACAGTTTTTAATCTTTAAGAAATAAAACCATTTCATTTTAAACCGAAAAAGCAACACATCGGGTTGCCATTCTTGAAGTAATGTAATAGCTGCCTGCTCATCTTTAGGCAAATTCCATATTTTAAAATCCATTACGTAAAAATACGGTCCGATTTTCTGTCGGACTGTAAATTCATTGCAATTTAAAGTAAGCGTTTTAAATTAGGGCATTCCATGAAGTTTCGTTATCTCCATGACCAGGAAAATAATATATCTTACTAGCTGAAAACCCGCGCTTCGCTACGGAGTACATTCAAATTAAATACAACGGTCAACGTATTCAATTTATGCCAAAAAATAAATATATATATTTATAATAAATGCGATGATCAATGTATACAATTGATGTAAAATATATATCTATCTATATATATATATATTTATAAAAAAATCGTAAGGGATATGCATTTTTTTTGGATAATATCCAATCGTCTGCTGCATTAGAAAGAGAAAAAAATATTTTTTTGTCTATTTAGTTGTTACGCACGTGACGAAAAATTTATTGAAAGTACCAGAAAAAGAAATCACGTGATCAGCATTTAATAAATTAAATTCTAAAAATTAATCTTTAAAAATTCACGAAAAATCAGGAAATGGAGGTAAAAATTCGAAAAAAATTTCATTTTGAAGGATTTTTTATGATCTTTCTCGTGATATAAGTTTTATAACCCTCAATGTATTATTTTAAATGCAAACGTAAAAAAAAGTTTAAAAAACAGCTTAAAAACTTAATTTTAAAAAATCTAAGAAGAATTTTTGAAAAATCTTTCTTAGTGCACCCCTACACTATTAGAAGAATCGCCATGCAAAATTTCAGCCCTTTAGGTCCAGCGGTTTGGTCTGTGCGTTGTATGTCAGTCAGTCAGTCAGTGAATGAATGAGTCAGTTACGGAACTGTTTTATATATATAGATAGATATAGATTAAACGTTTGTCACTGTGAGAAACGTTTAATTGACAAAACGTTTACAATATAGACGTTTACAATATAGACGTTTACAATATAAACGTTTACAATTGACAAACGTTTATAGATACACATTGGTATCTCAAAATTAGAGTAAGAGATGAAATAAAAATACAAAAATAAAAAAAGGATTTTAAGTAAAGAATGTTTTTTTAATTATTTTAAGCACCTAAAATAATATTCAAATTAATATTACGTTGCTTAATAATTGTGTGCACGTCCGCCATCTTGGATTTTTTTTCGCCAACTTGGCGATTTTACCGTGTTTTGAGGAGTGGAAAAATTTTCGCCAATGTGTTTTAAGCGGTGTTTTCAAAACGCTGGACTTTGAATTTCTTTAGCTTTTTTAATAAAAACCACCTGTTTAAATTATGAAACTTAGAAAAATTTTTGAAAAATCATTTAAACGTTGGACTTAGATTTATTGTTGGGTTTTTGATAAAAACCACTTTTTTCTGAAAAAATCATTCTCAATTATTGAAAATTTTGGGCTTTTCTTTTAGCTTTTTTAATAAAAACGACCTTTTTAAATTGTGAAACTTAGAAATATTTTTGAAAAATCATTTAATCGTTGGACTGAGATTTTTTTTTGTCATTTTTAATTAAAAACTACCTTTTCAAATTATGATCCATATGAAAAATTTGGTCAAATGAATTTTACTTACAGATAAAATTTCAATGCCATCTATTCAGTTTGCCCTAACTCTTTGACTAATAGCAAGGAATCACCAAAATATTATGCCAATATACTGTTAATTAGAAAAAAAATACAGCATTTTCGTACCACCTAAATAACTTGCAATTTAAAAATTATCTAAAATTCAGCTTTGAAAATTGTAAAATAATTATGAACCCATAAATTTATGGTGAGTAACCAGATCCTCTTTTTTTTTTTTTTTCGTTAGGGCATTGTGGTAATGAAATTTTACTTCAGATTTGACCTTAACCAAATATTTGGTGCATACAATAAAATCGGGACAAGGATTATTTGACCATTTATCCTGCTGTGTTGGAAATAAGAAAAAAAAAACCTTTTCCTAAGCCAATAACTTAACCTTAACTAACTTTTTAACTTAGGTTCCTGGGGAGAGAGAAGTTGAACTTCAGTTATTTAAATTTATTTGTAATCCACTACAACTTGGAATTATAAAATATTTTAAAATATATTGTATTTAAAATGTATACTGTATTTTACATTTTACGAAAAAATGATGGCAGATAATTTTTACTTCAAATAAATGAAATCGTGTATCATTATAGTATACTAATTGACAATCGATAAACAAAATTAAAAGCAACTTAAATTTAATAAGTTAACGAAAAACTGATAATGGATTCAAAAATTTTCAACAAAAAGACTCTTAGTTTTAAAAATAATTTACTCTTTTGAGTCTAGTCAATTTGACTCAGATTTCCAGGTCAAGGCCAAGATCTGACCTAAAATTATTATACTGTAATTAAAAGATCACATCAGAAATAACTGTTTGATCTTAAAATTAGAGAATTTGACATTGGGTTATTTTTACCAGAACGCAATAATTATCGCCATGCGAAATGCGCCAAACCCTGGCGGAAAAATCCGAGATGGCGGCCGTGCACACAAATCTAGAGTATCCCCCCTAACTTTATTTCTACTGATCAGATATACATAATATATAGCCTATGTCCATCTGGAATAATGTACCTTTCAAACAGTGAAAGAATTTTTCAAATAGGTGCAGTGGTTCCGGAGATTACCCTCCACGTACAAAATCTGCTCTCTCTTTATATATTAGTATAGATAACGTCTCTTGATCCTTGAATCTCAAGATTTGCATATTTTAATATTGTAATTTACCAATAATTAGTGCCATTATATCGCGTTACTCTTCTCTCGCTGCGGTGATTTTTAAAAATGCGCCAAATTGGAGTCAAAACGATTGTAGTGCTTATAACGGAAAAGTACCGTTTTTAGGTATCCAACTACCTCTAAAACGTCGATTTTAACGAACATTCCGAAAGTGATTTTATTAATTTTCTTAAAGATTGTAAATTTGTGTTTCTAAATCTTCTTTTATTTTTTCTGAATGATCATTAGAAATGAAATGAGAGCGATTCAAAGGTCAGCAGCAGATATAATTTCAATACAAGTTGAAAAATTTAATTATGTTTTCTGAAGAACTCATTTTTCATAAAATATGCAAATAAATATTGTGATATGTCTATGAAATTTTTCACGTATGTTTTTGTTAATATTTATAATGCAATGAACTACAGATTTAGTTCTATGTATTTTATTTGTTGATTTATAGCTGCATTTATAGAAAATCTCATACGAAATTACTAAAATTTTACATATAATTGCATATAATGATCTCTAATTTTTTTAGGTTTCGCGATATCGATTAGCTTTTAGTTCCTTACACTCAGTAGGTACTTATGTACATATGACAAAAAGAAATTGTTATATGCATAATTTTTTTTCAGAGGTAGAGCCGTTTTGTAAAAATTTGATGAATTTCGACACAAATTCATAAATTTTGTTAAAAGTTGCACAGTCATGGTCTATTTTTTCATCATTTTAGTGTTTTTGTGTTTATACCCCTTCGAAAAATAAGACAGAAATTGACGGAAGTATTTTTTTTAAGTGCTCCGAAGATAGTCGGATACCGTAAGCCTAAGTGCCGCCGAAAAAAATAGCGTCGCTTAGGTAGGTTGCATTATTCTGAGTTTTTCGCCAAACGCGAAAAAAAATCAGAAACCGAGCCCAATAGCGCCAAGCGGCACAGGATACGGAACTCTTCCCTGTCTTTCTATTTTTTAAGCACTTTTTCCCCCATGAGATTTAATATTTTCTTCGGCCATGTTGCCGAAAGGAAAAATTATTAGTTGAGAACGTGTCATTTAATAACTGAAATCCAGAAATAATTTTAGAGTACCAGAACTAATTGGTACAGCTTTCGCAGACTGTACAGCTCTCGCCCTGCCAAGTTTGGCGATTTTGTGTATGGCGGGGTAACCGTTCGATTTTGGCGAAATTTTTTGGTTGCCAAGTTGAGGCAGTTAAGACGCCAACGTTCTGGCTCCTGTAAATTCGTGACGTTTTTTATCATGTGATTATTTCATGACGGATGCATCACGTGATTTATTTTGACCAATTATGGGTATTTAATCGTTATTTGTTGTTGCTTGAATTAGTTTGAAAGTTTTTTGACTGTGAATTGTTACGAGATTTATGATGGCGGCCATTTTCAGTGTGAAGGATGTTGTTAGTAAATACCAGGCGAAATTTTCGGGTAATGTTAAAGGGCGTTATTCTTGTGATAGATATACGGAAGGAGTGGTAAATGAGTCACTTGTACGTGGGTTAATTCATTCTGATCGAATGATATTTTTCAAATTCTTGTGGGATTTGAAGTTTTTAAAGCCTGATATATTTTGCTTGAAATGTGATTTAAAAATGAAATTAAGAAAAAAGAGTAATGTTTCTGATGGGTATGTTTGGGTGTGCAGAAATAAGATCGATGTGAAGGAGTGTGGTGCGCAGAGAAGCTTACAGTTTGGGTCTTGGTTTTCGTGTAGCAAATTGACAATTGTATATGCATATGTATATATATATATATATATATATATATATATATATATATATATATATATATATATATATATATATATATATATGGACAGATAGATAGATAGATAGAGGGATAGAGACAGAGAAACATGCAAAAATATATATAGAAACTAATGCCGAAAAAGTGTAACAATTTTCCAGCAGATTCTATAAGAAATATGCGGACATCAGGAGCTTATTTTTTTATGACTTTTCTTCACAAAGTCTGAGGCCCCAATCCGCCCTCCCTTATTGGGTATTTATTTATATAGTTACTGGACAGTTTATTAGGCCAATTTTTTGTCAGGTTGGCGCCAAAAACTTTTGACGCCAACTTTTCGTCAAGTTGGCGTCAAAAATGTTTTGCGCCAATTTGTCGCCAAGGGCGGTGCGTCTGAGAAAGCTGTTCCAAATAATTTTAGTTTTAGGAAATGAGGAGTTAAAAGATTTAGAATTTTTTCTAATTGAATGAAATTTTTTGTTTAAAAAGCAAAATTTGAAAATGGAAATTTGAAAGAATTATTTCAAAATTCAGAAACCGAAATTTGAAAAAGAGAATTTTAAATAATTATTTTATTTAAAAAAAATTTAATATATTTTTAACAGTGATTAAACAGCTTTTAATCTTTAAGAAATAAAACTATTTCATTTTAAATCGAAAATGCAACACATCGGGTTGCCACTCAGCTAGTCTATATAATAAGAGCTGAAGGTAAACAAATGTATGTTAGTGAGTAGACACGGGGACGGGATAATCTCGCGAACCGTGCATAGCAGGATATCGCGACTGGTACCGATATACGCAGACGGACGAGACGCGTGCACTGGTGCTATTCTCAACTTTCAAAACTTTAAACTTTTTTAATTATTAAATTAAAACCGCCGAACTCAAAAGAGGCGGACAGCAGAAACAGCTGACATTCCGGTTGGGCCAGCTCCTTTCCGTTTCGCATATTTCCACTATTTTCATGCATGCAAAATTAAACTTTTCCGCCCACCAGTCGACAAATTTTTTATTTCCATGTGTTCTACAACTCTTCATCTTTAAGCATATGCACATTTTCAAAAAGTTAAAAATGTTTTTCACTGCAAACGAAGCTTTTTCCCCAAAGCAGTTTTTCGAATTTCACGAAATCGACAATTTTCATGGACAAATATTTCGGTTTTCTGCACCTATTAATGTCAATTTTATAATTTATCAGCATTGCCTAGATGTTCAGCTTCAAAAATATACCAAATACATTTATTAGAAAAAATGTTATCATTCTAAAAAAGCGTACTTTCAAAACTCACTTTTGAAATTTCCCACGCTGATCGCCATAGTATCTTAATGTAACTGAATGGGGAATTCGTAATTTTTCGACTTATTATTTTACTCACTTATAATTCCAGCAAGTTCGTGAAATTTGTTTCTAATTAATGAGCAACTGATGAGGATTCTTCCGCCACTAATTTTGAATTCCTGAGAACTGTCTTTCTATTTTTTAAGCACTTTTTCTCCTATGAGATTTAATATTTACATTCGGCCATGTTGCCAAAATGAAAAATTATTAGTTGAGAACGAGTGTGAGAACGAGTCATTTAATAATTGAAATCCAGAAATAATTTTAAAGTACCAGAAATAATTTTAGTTTTAGCAAATAAGAAGTTAAAACCTTTAGAATTTTTTCTAATTGAATGAACTTTTTTGTTTAAAAAGCAAAATTTGAAAACAGCAATTTGAAAGAATTATTTCAAAAGCCAAAAACCAAAATTTGAAGAAGAGAATTTTAAATAATTATTTCGTTTCTTAAAAATTCTAATATATTTTTAAAAGTCATTAAAAAAGTTTTTAATCTTTAAGAAATAAAACCATTTCATTTTAAATCGTAAAAGCAACACATCGGGTTGCCACTCAGCTAGTGTAATATAAGTCATGAATCTTAAGTTATCCTTTAAGAAATTTATTCTAATAATTTACCAGTGTATACTTTATTACACGCCGTCTCAATATAATATGCAGGGTAATATCTATTCTTAAGTAATTTAATATTGTAACGGGCCACGTGCCAACAAGCCCGAAAAGATGGAAATGAAAGGGAAGGCACGATATAAGCCTGCCCTTTTGGAACCCGGAGTTAGATGACTTGGATGTTGATGCTTCGCTACACTATCAAGCGATGTCCGGTTAAAAATTTTAAAGTGGATTCCACAGTCATACAGAATTCGATTTCGTATTCTGTATACAGTAACATGCACAAAAACAAAGTAAGAAGTAAAACAATTTAAACAGATGAAACTTAATCGCTCAAACGCTTTTACTAACACGCAATAAAGGCTGTCCGGAAATTGACTCTATGTCTAAATTTTTTGAATAATGTATCGAACCTTTATGGGTATGTATTCTAGATTGGTATTGTCGCATTTCGTTCGACGATATTTGTGAATGGCGACTCCGGTTAGCAGCGATATGAGTATTTTCTGCTTGCAATTACAAACAGTCACCTAGGACTGCAATGAAGTTCAGCTAAAAGATTTCAGATTTGACACAATTCCCGTAGCACAATAATAGGAAAAAAGTTTACACAGAGAAGCCGAGCTCCCACTGAGGAATGGACGAATGTCAACTTTGAAGCTGAGTTGGCCGTACTTATATACCAGAGGTGGGGAACCTTTTTACCATTAGAGACCACGTGCAAATAAGGTAGAAATAAAGTTGGCCGCATAAGTTGATGTACCTATAAATGCGACTTTTATGAAATTATTATAATTAGGTATAGTTTTAACAATTTGGTGCATTATATAGAAAAATAACAACAAAAAATTAAGTCCTTATTTATTTACTATTTGACTTAAAAAGTTACAATATAAAATATTTTTATAGTCACATAAGGGTAAAAACTCGTTATAACATTAATCATTAATTATCAATTTTTTTTATAAAATTATAAGATTCATAGATACCACTGTAATTTTTTATATTTCACTGTTGGTATTTTTATTTATGTAAGCACATATATATATATCCAGATTTTTAAATTTTAATAAACAACTACATATTTAAATACCACTTCAAATAAAAATAATAAAGTAGAAGTATTTTTAAATAATTTTAACATTATAAAGAAATACAATAGAAAAATAATAGTATTAAATTATAAATAACTGACATAGCAACAATTCCAAAAATAATTTGAAGGCCGCACAAGAAGATCACGGAGGCCGCATGCGGCCTTAAAGCCGCGCGTTCCCCACCTCTGTTATATACCCTCGGCGGCATTCTCTATTGCTCTTGAAATAGAAAATTCGAGAACTGGATAACCGCGCCCCGTAGGTTAAATTTGATGGTTCTTCGAACTTGCTTTAAAGAATCTATGAAGTTTATTCATATTTTAAGTTTAATGTCGTATAATTCTGTACAGCACGGATGTTAAAAAAAAAATCAGTTAAATGTTGAAAGAACAAAATCACTGAAAAGAAAATCAGCTTTATGAATCAATGTTGGTTAGTGTTAAACTTACATTTAGAAACTAACTTGAGAAGCTAGGGATTTCAACATATTCAAGGGGTTTTCGCATGGGATTGGCAAAGCGCCCTATTGATCACGTCAATCAATATCGGAAGGCCTTTTTTGTGCACAAAATGCATGGGGTTACATATTTTATTATTTCCTAATATACCGAGCAGATAAATTTTTGCGATATCTTAAAGTTATAAATTTAAATAGTATTTGAATACCTTTATCCGTTTGCGATGTTGTGTTCCATCTTTTTTTTTTCAAAGTATTCTTTTCGTTTATGTTAGATTGAAAATCCATTAATGGTTTCTTCAAAATATTTGAGATCAAATCTTGATAGATTCTTTCGATCTCCCTTAAACTTTATCATATTTATTACATTTTTAGTTCAATGCAAAGAGTTTTTCTTTTATATTTATTAAACAGTGTTTAAACAGTTTGCACGGAAATGAATCATTTATACTTTTTATCTTCTGTATATATTTAACTAAAATACAAGAACTTTCATTTTTTGGAAGGAATTATTTTATATGTTTTGGTAAAGAGCAAAAGTTTTATGATATCCCGTGTTCCATCTTTCTACGGATATTAACGTACAGTTTGAAAGATAATATACGTTTTTGAACTGATACTATGTATTCGGTGTATTTATAGAGAAGTAAACATAACAGTTATATGTACGGTTTAAGTAATTAAGTCTATATTTTTTCCTTTTTTACAAAAAAAAAAATAAAATGACCTTTGTTTTTTTCCTCTCAAACGATGTTTATAGATCCAAAAATAACTTAACCAGATTTCATCGTTCTTGCCTATGCGGCCGTCTGTATGTCTATTAAAGTTCTAAGTCTCCAAAAAAGGAAGTTTGACTATTCAAATAACGAAATTATGTAATTTAGAGAAGTTAACTAGTGAAATTTGACTATTCAAATATATTTATATATTGGTCAAATCTCTTGTAATCCACTGGTGAGTCTTTCCACGTATTTGCGTTCCACGTATTTTCGAAGTAGAAAAATAGAGCCTTGAGATATCAATAATCCGACCACTGTGTTCACTGAAAAAATTATGATTTAAGTCTGTAGCATGGCATATTGCACACATTTCAAGATTCATACTCATTTTCCCACTATATTTTATTCTTTCTTTTTTTTTTTTGTTTCGAATATTTTACTTCCATCCAGCCCACTTCGGAACAAACCATCGATTCGTGGTACAAAATTTCTGCGTGCGCATCGGTCATGTCTTGCCGAGGAGCCCTTATAAAGGGCTTTGTTGTATGTTCGAGATGTCAAATTTTGCACCGCCCATTTGGCATGCTTTATGCATTCTGTCAGGTGAGTTTAGATCGCCAAAGAAAAAACAATTTTCTTTTAAATATTTCTAGTAAGGGACCGTCCATAGTTAATATAGGACGACGAAAATTAATTTTATGTATTGCAGAATGTGTTTCACGAGCACTGAATCATTTTTGGCTACATAAAACCTCATTAAATTGTTGTCGTGAAAATGTATTCAATTGAATATACAATATGTGTTTTACCGGGATTAAGAAACTTTTGACAGCACCTCAGAAAACAAACTTCTGAAGACCGACTGTTGTTTAAGCTGAGTCAACCCATTTGAAACATCTGGTTTGATCATCTGATACGAGCCAATAAATAAATCATTATACTTCCGCAGCTTTTATGGATAGCTGCGACAGAAAAATGCATTCCACAGACTTCGAGGTCACTCGCTCTTTTGGCACTGCTTAATTAGAAAGCAATGGAATGAGACGGACAGTGAATTTTAAAAAAAGCTGATATTCGATTATAATGAATTTGGACTATAAAGAAACGCATCGACATTTCTGCCTAAGAAACAGTTATTTTGGTTTAAAATATACCTAAAAAGGCTAGGATGTCATTTTTTTGTCCAGATTGATTATCTATGCAACAAAGAAAAATTGAGTTGTCATTTTTACATAATGCTACAAAATGTATATTTCTTAAAAACTCTTGGTGTTTTTTACAAAATAATCGACGTTAAATAGTCGTATCTGTGTGATAATAAGTTACTTTATTATCGGGTAAATGGAGAAAATAATTTCAGCTGCCCTCCCAAAAAAACCATAAGTAGTCAGTCAATAATTCGACTGCTATGCAGGCCCTAATTTTCCATTAACCCCGGTAGGCCCGGGCCTAGGGTCCCCCTAATGTTGGGGCCCCCAAAATTTTTATTTTAAAAGAAGAAAAAAATCCCAATTAAATTTTTTTAAATTTTACCTTTTTTAATAACAATTTTTTTTATATATCCTTTCAAATTTGATTGATTGGTTCATCATATAGTTATATGTATAGTTCATCATATGTATGCTGTATTGTATATACGGGATTAACAAGTTTTTCTGGTTGCATTGTATTAGTGTTTTAATGATGAAGTTAATATGTTGTATTGCTTTTTGTTATTTGATATTATTCTAGGATTCTACGCTTCAAATA
Organism: Dolomedes plantarius; assembly: GCA_907164885.2. Taxonomy (NCBI): domain Eukaryota; kingdom Metazoa; phylum Arthropoda; class Arachnida; order Araneae; family Dolomedidae; genus Dolomedes; species Dolomedes plantarius. The sequence goes on from OU015497.1 coordinate 195,142,317, forward strand.
GCCAATTCTTGGTAAAATGGTACTTTCATAATGATTCATGATTATTTTCTTTTTGTGTGAATTTTGGAAATTTTATGCCCACACCAGTGTTAGGGGGCCCCCATCCAGAGTTGTGCTTATAGTCAAGAATTTTCTAAATCGGGCCCTGCTGCTATGACTTCCATTTTCTCTGCACTATGGGATTTAAATGACAAACACATATTCAGAGAAAAATGTATTAATGTAATTTTCCATAATATAGAAGAAATGTATCATCTTATAGTCTAACCTTATAATGACCCATCACTAAAAGTTTCATAGTTTCAGACTAAAAAACTAGGAAACAGATAGGTTGAGGGGAGGGGGAGGGGGATTAACTCTAGTTTGGAATTTTGACGAACAAGAATGTTCTGTGGGATCCGAAAACTTTTATTATGTTTTCCAAAAATAGAGGAATTTGGAATAGGTAAATATTCCAAACAAATAAATATTAATTCGACTAATCGTGGAAATGTCAGTCATTAAGCCCGTCTGCACACGAAGCAACTCAAAAGAAACTGGTAACTGACTCAAATCACAAACCAGTCCGTGATGAGTCGCAACCTATGTAATTGAATGGAGCCACGCACACGGCGCAACTGGTTACAAACCCGTCCGTCCGACGGGTTTGAGTCAGTTACCAGTTTCTTTTGAGTTGCTCCGTGTGCAGACGGCCTAATCCTTCAGCGGGCGCGACCGTGTACAGAGTGCAACATTTTCGTAATTTTGAATGGTTTGTTTTTACATGTAAGCTTTGAATGTTCTAAGCAGTTTCTATTTATAGCTACACCATTTCTAATGCAGGTCTGATTTTCTGACCCATGTATTCCTTTCCATTGATTTGTTAGTTGTGATTTAACTGAGGTAAACCAGCGATTATACTGGATTACAATACGACAAAAGCAGGAGTTGGTGGAGTTGATCAAATGTGCAGCTATTACACGGTATCCCGCATATCACGAAGACGGACAATCTCATTGTTTTTTAGGTTTTTGGACATAATAAGAATCCATTCGCAAGTTGTCTTTAGATCCAATACACCTGAAAGATTTGAAATAAGGCGATTGTATCTGCATTCTTTGGTCTTTAATTATAAATATATCTCAATATTATCAACATTTTATATCTTGTCATAAAACTCAGAATCATGGTTTTCAATTTCAAAAGAAAAAGTTTATTACAAAAGGAATAATCAAGGTTGAAAGAGACGTTGCACTTTATGCAACGCGCGCCTGCTGGTGTTCCAAAATTTGTCGCGCCCGCTGAAGGGTTAAAATAAGTTGCTTCCATTCAAAAGGGCAAGTTCGAAAAAGAGTCCCCGTTTTGCGGTTGAACTGGTTCAAACAACGAGACAGACACTATCGAGTTCAGTAGATGGGTGGGTCAAAGACAAAGCGGCCTAAGTCAGATTTTGGCGAAATCGGGGTGAGTCGTGTTTTGCAATCTCAGATGTATTCTTCGGCTTACGGCACAGAGAGGTTAAGTCTTAGTTTATCTGTAGGGCCGGTAGGAGGCAGCATTTATGATTCAATATGCATGTTTAATATGTTTGTAATGTGTATGTTGGAAAAATTTGTTTTTCCTTCTTAAGCCGGCCACTCACGTAGACTTCTGGCGTCTGGGACGTGGGAATTTTGGTATCTGGGATGCCAAAAGTCTCCGTCAGTGGGGTGTCTGGGTGAGATGCCAGATGCCAAACATTTGGAGTCTGGAGTATCAGTCCAGACCGAATTCCAGGCGCTAAAAGTCTCCGTGAGTGGGGTCCTGGACGCCAGATGCTAGACGCCTAAAGGTAGTTTCGAACGAAATGGAAGTAGAAAAATTATTTTTTAGTCCCGAATTTTAAATTCAGTTTATTGAACTGTATAGAAACCTACCGTGCATATGGAAGGTTAATACGGAACATTATTCTAATATTATTTTTTGTTGTTTGTAGAAAATAATAAATAAAAACTTTTTATTAATAGTTATGAAAGTACAAAATACTTTTTAAAACAGACCATACACACAAAACTTTAGTGACGAGTTTTGAAGGAATTAATACTTCATCATCCTGCTATAAAAAGGAAATCAAACTTTCATCCCAAAGGCTGAAGCTCGTTTGCAAATAATATATTTTTTCCTCTGTCTGTGATACTTATTTCGCAGATGTGTGGCCGCGGAACTTTACGAATTTACTGATGTGGCCCTCGAACGTGAAAGGTTGAAGACTCCTACTCTACGGTGTGTTTATAGCCAAGACAATAAAAATGAGTTTTGTACCCCGAACTCCGCAAATCCGTCAAATTAAAATGATGCGAGTGAAGCTCGCTTGATGATATAATATATATTTCGGTACTGATACCCAGTTAACATTTACAAATTAACTTATTCAGAAGTAAACGGCTTAGCTAGAAAAAAATATAGTACTTTCAAAATTTACCTAAGGGGAGTTCGGGACAAAATAATTTAATCTTTTATTTTACTTCATTCTGTAAGGAATTTTTTCTTAGAGTATTTCTCTACTTGCATATTTCTTTTACGTACATATTTCTCATTGAATGTCTTTATATATCTTGTGGATATGTTAAATTCTTGAAATATTTAAAATTTTGTTTATAAATACTAAATTTTTGATTCCGCTAATAAATTTTCCGAACCGGCACTATTTACATGCTTTTTTTCCCTTTAGTGCACGGGGAAGGTTACCAGATAAGTTATCTTAAGGATTTATAAAAAATTTGTTGAATAAACTTTTAAACGGCAAAATAGAAGATTAATATTTTGGTGTAACTTTTGCTTTGGGGAAAACGTTTTCAGAATTTTAACTCTAAAAAAACAATGGAAATCTGTACAAAGTTTCATAGCGACACCTAGCGAGGAGTTTCATGTTTTAATATTTTATTCCAAAAAATTAAGAAAATAAAAATGGGCCTTATTTGAAGATTTTGAACCCACTCTTAAAATTTTAAAATAAGCTCAAACTTCCTACCAAAAGAGTAAAACTATTTTTAGTGGTTTATGAAACTGGGGTATATTATTTTTTGTATCTTACATAAAAACAAGAATACGTATAATCCTAATAATAGCACAGATCTATCTCTCTGTCTGGAACGCTTTTTCCTTTTTGTTGCCATATTCAAATGTACTTTGATTATTGCGTTTTAAAAATAAAATAAATTGAAATTAAACTTTAATAGACAAAATAATGTAGAAGAAAATATTCAAATTAAATCCAATAGAACATACTAAAGAATATAGTACAGTTTGAGAAACATACCTTTTACTGTATTTTAATATTTTTTGGATAATGTCCAATCGTCACCCGCATTAGCAAGACAAAAAATATTTTTTTTCTATTTCGTTGTTATGCACATGACGATAAATTAATTTAAAGTACCAGAAAAAGAAATCACGTTATCAGCATTTAATAAATTAAATTCTATAAATTAATCTTTAAAAATTCACCAAAAAACAGAAAATGGAGTTAAAAATTCGAAAAAGATTTCATTTTAAAGGAATTTTTATGATCTTTCTTGTGATATAAATTTTATAACCCTCAAATTATTATTTTAAATGCAAACTTAAAAAAAAGTTACTAAAACAGATTAAAAATTTAATTTTAAAAAATCTAAGAGGAATTTTTCAAAAATATTTCTTAGTGCACCCCTACACTATGAGAAGAATCGCCATGCAAAATTTCAGTCCTTTAGGTCAAGCGGTTTGGTCTGTGCGTTATATGTCAGTTAGTCAGTTACGGAACTGTTTTATATATACAGTGGCTCCCAAAAGTGTTCGTACACTTACGATTTTCAATGAAATAGGGGTCCATTGATTAAAATGAATATTTCAGAATGGGTAATTAATAATAAGATCTATAATCTATTCTTAACAAAACTACAGGCAATATTTTGAAAACATAGTAAAACTTTATTTTTAAGAAAACAGTAATCAAAAATAAAGTTTTACTATGTTTTCAAAATATTTCATGTAGTTTTGTTAATAATAGATTATAGATCTTATGATTAAATACCCATTCTGAAATATTCATTTTAATTAATGGATAGACTCCTATTTCATTGAAATTCGTAAGTGTACGAACACTTTTGGGAGCCACTGTATATAGATTATACTTTCCTCTCGATCAAAATATATAAAAATATTTTTCAACTTGTAACATTTTGCATACAATGGATCTCAATGGATTATATGTGGCGCGGGTTCATTTATGAACTAAAATTATAATACAATTATGAAACAACTAAGTTAAATTTTTCCACCGCAGTTAATGTATTAATCATTTAGCGCAATAGTATTAAGTAAAGTGATGCTATTATGTGGTGTTCAGATTTTATTTAAATTTAAAAAAAAAATTGCATCTTAAATGGATCATAATAGTGCTGATATTGCATAATTTTAAATAATTAAACATGTGTATAATTTAATAAAAAAAAGTAGAGAAGCTATTAAGTATACAAATAATATTGACTTTGCAGATGTAAATTGATAAAAATTAAAATTAACACGTCATTTTTGACGGGCTAACCACTAGTAATTTAAGAAATATCGAAAAACTAATAACCTTTCAATTGAAAAGAAAACAATTGGCTTTTTTCAATTGGCTTTACAAATGGTTTAGGGATCTTAAAAGTATTTCTTTACAGATATTGGAGACACATTAATGAGCAGTTTCGAGTGTCTTAATTCGATACTTTTCACAACATATTTCAAAATCACATACATAAAATAACGAAATAATTGCGCTTTAAAACTTAAAGGAAAGGAGTAAAACCACTTTTAGTGGTTTATAAAATTAGGGCATCTAATTTAAAAGAAAATCACAGGCAATTTTTTTTTCTTTTTGGACGGGAGAAAATGTTTATGCCTAAAACGCACTATTACTTTAATATCACTTACTTGAAATTTAAGGAGAACGCTAAATAATTCAACATAGTTCCTTACGACCGAATTCGAATTCTTATTTTGAATTTAAAGAATCTATGTTTTTTTTAGTTTTTTTAGCTTTAATATGATTTATTGTGTGTATACTTAAAGCGAAGAGTATGCATACTTGAATTTATATCGGCAAATAAATAACCATTTAAACTAGATTTAAAAAGATTAGAAAATTTTAAGAAACTTACTACAAATATCGAAAACATATGTTTGTGTCTCTGAATTCGATAATTTACACTATTTCACGTTCATAACGTATAATTAAAGTTAAGAAATAATTGTGCTCTTATAAACAAATTAAAGGAGGAAAAGAATAACGATATTGAGTGGATTATAAAACGACAAAAAATGCCGCTAATTTTTTGCGAGAGAGCATAGTGAGCGTGATTACAGCACGACAGACCTACATGAACTGAGCTAAATCGGGCATCACGAGTGTACGAAGGCAGGTGGCCTTGGACGCCGAGAGTCCCCGTGAGTGGCCGATGCCAGGCGTCCGGGGGGCGAAAACTCCCGGCGTCCCAGATGGCAGATGTCTACGTGAGTGGCCGGCTAGGGTTTGGGTTTAACTGCCCGAAATATAATCGAGGAATAAAAAAACCTTCCTTAATACAATTATACAGAAAAAATAGTTGCGGGACCCTTGTAGAATCCACAATTTAGGATATCTCAAAAGTCCAAATGTATATTAAAAGTAACTAGTTGGTACCCGTCAAAACATGACGGTTAGATAGTAAATAAATTTACTAATACACAAATTATACTCAACACATCATTGCCAAATGTTGAAAATCATAATAATGCGCAGAAACAAATTAATGTGTTTATTTGGCCGCGTGCTTAGTGAGTATCTAAAGCCAGATTTAAAATTGTCACTGGGCATCCGCAGAAAGCAATTTTTTTAATTGTAAATTATCGCTAATTAAACAGAGCGAAATAGACAATTTCCATCAGGTTTAATCTTATATTTCACAAACATAATTATCATAAAAATAAAAATGGTAGAGAGAGAGAGATCTAGAGAGATTCCTCTGAATAAACGTGTTTATCATTAAAACCATGTCACTGAGCATGCGCAGAAACAATGAGTTTCTAAAGCCAGATTTAAACATGCCCCTGAGCATGCGCAGAAATCAATTTTTAATTGTAAATTATCGCTGATTAAAAGAAATTGCGGTTAAAAAACCAAATTTGACAACTCTACAGATTGCAATGTTTCGTTTAAGACCAAAATAAAGTAAATTGATGCAGTAGTTTTCTCTCACGGACTACCCAAAAGTAGGCTTAGAAACTTAAATATATAGATTTTTTTACCTTTATTTCAACCATAGTTGATTTTAAGTTTTCCCGCTTTGTACGTTATTTTTCACTGGTCCCCAAAAATATCTAATAAAAAACATGTGTTTATTGATAAGGTTTTCCAACCGCACGTACCTTCTCACAAAAAGTCTTTTATTATGAGGCACAGAGCAAAAATTTCCTGTTATTTAACTCATTAAAGATCAACATTTTCTTTTGTTCCACCTACGGGTGTTTCAAACTGTTCCCCTTTCTTCCCCTCTGGTAATCTTTCATACAGTTTAACTCCGGAAACCGGGAGGTAGGAGCCTGGACACGAACGGCTGTCGAGCGGTATAGCTACAAGTTTCTTGGTTGGGAAGTGCATTGTTAAAAGTGTCAGTAACAACTCCCGTCACTGGATACAACAATTTCAGCCCAACGGACAAGTTTGAAATGACAACGTGAATGAATAAGTAATGTTGTTAAAAAAAAAGGAGAAAACGTTGTACTAAATGATAAATTGTTGTTGTTGAGGTGTCTGGTGCCCCCTTGGCCGGATGACATCCCACAACTTTTCCACGACTGGCTGCTGGGTGATGAGAGGAGGTTCCAGTTTTTTACATGTTTTTATTAACTCGCTTTCTTGTTTGTTTGTGTGTTTGTCCAGTTCAAATCTTGCAATCGATTTTTAACTAACTTCCCGACTAGCTAGACATTTGAAACTTTTAGAATAGCTCAGAACACGATGGCAGTACATTCTTTTGATACTTTTAGCCATCTTTAAGCAGATTTGAATGCATTTTCGGTTAATTTTGTTTTGTAGACTGGTGCAGCCATCTATCGGCCGGGACGGGAACGAAAAGTTAAACGCGAGTTAACTTCCGATTAACTTCATTTTCTTTTTCAAGTTGATGGGATAATTCATCAAAAAATTTTTTAAAAAGTGTTTATTAATACATAGAATTGTCAAGTTTATATGATTAAACAGAAAATTTAAAAACCTGGTATATAAAAAGTTCTTTTTATCTTGTAATTATTTGTTTATTTTACACATGGCCTACGGTAGCAAAGGCAGAAGGTCTCAGTCCGACTTATCACTGGTACCACCATAATATGGATCGAGCATCCCAAGGGGCGACATTGGGTGGTCTCGTTTTCTCGTCTACCATCACACGGTAGGACATTCCAGCCCACCTATGGGAACTGCAGATTGAATGTTCCCATACCCGTTGTAGACACGAAGGTATATTCAGTGGCACTTGTGGGGATTTGGTCCAAGCCTCGGGCCTCGATAAATTGTTAAAGATCTAACCGAAATGTGGAGAGAGGCTCTTTCAGCCACTTCCCCAAAAATGAATCAGTTTAAAAAGAGAAGCTCAAAATACTTTTACTCGGCTAGATTTTAGAGAACACGCAATGATCTTTCCAGAGCACAAATAATCTCTGACTGAGTGGCATTTTCATCGAGAGACGTTGGCCATGACAGCCGGAAAGTTGCATGCCTTTTTTCTTTGCCATTAAAAATTGATTGAAATTTTTTACTAAAATTTCCTTGAGTCACTTGAATACTACTCTTCAAATTACAAAAACTAAACAATTAGCAAGAAAAGAAATCACAGAATTTTTCATAATTACAAAACATAAATGTAAATTTTGTTTATTAATTGGATACCTAAATTGTTTTTGCTTCATATTTTAGCTAACCTTTTTTCAAACGATTGTTTTATCACCTTTGAATTTCTTTTTCCAACCTCTAAATTTTGTTTGACTGCCTAAACAGTTTTTTTTCCTTTTGTCTCAATTTCACGTATTCCCACTGCGTCAAATGTTTCTAGTAAAACAGACATAATCTGTGTTTTGTAAATTTTCCAACATCCTTTTCTTTACTTATTTAAGGTATAAATAGAATGCGTAATTAAGTCAAAGTGGAGGCGAAAGAAATAGTTGTTACGTGAAGAATAAAAGTTACTTTTGTTTTGTATCTGCAGAGTTAAAATCTCATTCGCAGTCAAAAACTTAGCTATCGAGTAGGAATGCAATTACCGAGTGCAATATTCTTGATGGCGTGCTATAGAAAATGCCGTTAAAATTAAAATCTGATACTCGATTATTCTATTTTCATTTACGCTGTCGTATAATGTGGAGTTTAAGCTGTCGTCAATATATGTCAAACGTATGTTTTGACATAAATTTGACTTTGTGAAATAATTGTTTATTTTTTTTATTCGGAATTTCCTTCAAAGATATTTGTAATTAGATATTAATGTTTATTTATAAGTCATTATTCCCTTTATTAATATACAGGGTTTTAAAAAGAATCACCCGATTTGAAATGAGTATATTATGAAAAATATTGAACATAGGAACTGAAAATTAATTTTATATTACATGGCTAATCATAAAGTTTTTTTTTACAAACCAAATTAAAGGTGCTCAATATGCCCACCTTTGGATGCACGACATATGTCTATACGGTAGGCAAATTCGGCCTAAACTTTTGCGAGCATATCTGCATACACTTCTTCTACGGCTGTTATGCGTACACCAGGGGTGTCCAACCTATTAGCTTTCTTGGGCCACATTGAAAGAAGACGAATTATTTTGGGCCGCACAAAAATATACCTAACATTAAAAATGGTTGATGAGTAAAAAAAGTATAATATATACCTATCATATTTGTTTCATTATAAATTTTATTAAAGATAACTATAGGAGTCATAAAATTAATTGTAATATTTGGCATTGAATTTGAGAAACTAATGCATCAATATCTGGGTCAACTGAGGTGGTCTCAATTCTCAAGGAGTTCTAAAGTAGTTCATTCGATATTTTGGTTCTAATTTGACTGTTAGTGTGCTTCACTCTTGTGCCTGCTAATTTTAATATCATTACAAATATGAAACATTAAATCTGTAAAAACTTCATATTTCATTTTTGTAATAAAATTAATATACAAAAATTACATACGGAATTTCGTATTGAATTAAAGATATTTCAAATGATGTATTGTCGATTTGTTGAATGAACAAAGCGGGATCTGTAATGGCCGCCTGCCATCATCGTCGAGGTGGGCTAGTGATATTTTTTTTCGCTTTGAGCTCTCTTTCTGGGCCGCACTAATACTTCCTTTGGGCCGCATGCACCCCTGGAGTACACAGACAACCCGTGTCTTGGAATTGTTTATCCATCACCTAATGCTCTGAGAGGTAGGAACTTCAATCTACCAGGATTTTGTCGACGAAAATCCCGCTGAACAGTTGTAACGGACTCACACTTCGCAAAGCGTAGAACAGAAAATGATTTCTGTTGTGCAGTCGCCATCTTTACAAACACTGAAGTGGTGGACGAAGGAAGAGCGTTAGCGCTACTTGTCGGCAACTGCGTGAAACTCGAAATTTCCCTCTTTCTGCCTATACATTATTCGATCAAAACGGATGAAAAGATGAATAGTTATGATTTTTTTTAAAAATCGGATGATTCTTTTTGAAACACCCTGTATATTGACACTCAACAGTTTCATGAAATAAGTGTCAAAGTTCTCAATATTAACAACTCTAGAATGGGGGGAATATCAGGCATCTTCATTTTACCCATAAAGGTCAAGTTACCGTCAAGCTATTTAAATTTTCCAGGGCAAATCGTGCAGCACCTCTGTAAACTTGATCATCGTGATCCGATGTATAAGCCACTCGTAATATTAATGTAGACACTAATACATGTCTATTTACATCTTGTTTATTATAAATTCAACATCTAGACTAATATTAACATACACACGTTTGTTCCGAAGAACATCATACATCGGCTAAGGGGCGCGGAGTTCATAAATCAGTTCGATATAAAGACCCTGTCTCTTCATTCTGCCCGCTCACCTGCGTCGTGATGCAGATGGCATATCGACGTCACCTGCGTCGTGATGCAGATGGCGCTCACCGCGCCAATTGCATTTTATTGGCTTCAAATACAACATTACTAAAAAAATACAAAACATTGTGGATCCTTAGATTCTTTTATAATAATAAGAGAAAAATATATATTTAAAAAAAATTTAAGTACTTTCCACTAGGATAGAATTTTTGGTTTTGTTCCTTTCTCCTATTTTCTCCTGTAATGCATTAGCTGTTTCGGTTATTCACGCAAAGCTCCGCTTTGTGTCTTGTTTTCCCGATTTTCGTTTGATTTCATCCGATTCAAACGGGAGTTAAATCTGCACACTTGATAGCTTTTATGTTTAATCAGACGTATCGGAATGTTAAAATTATTTTAAAAGCTAAATCTTAATAATAATATCAAAGAAAGTTATTTTCGCAATGTTGACATTTATAGGGAGATAAATCTCTCCACTAATCAAAATTATCTCCAAGATCTTGCTATTAACTTTCATAAAAATTTATCAAATGATCTCATGAAAAATCTTGCTGATTACGACCCTGCTGACCCAGCTAACAAGAAACGGCCCTGTATCATTCTTGTTCGTAACTTTTAATTGTTTTCCCTATTCATTGTACGCCATCGCGCTTTCAGATTCATTCCTGACACCACTCCAGGATCTGATCAGTTTCACCCCCCCCCCCCCCCCCCCAACTTCCCTCTTTATCGCTAGTCATTTCCCTTTGGTCCACGAGACCAAGTTCTTGTTTGGACCTCCGCTCCGTCTTAATTTGAAAATTTTTTTTCTCCATGTTTTACTTTTACTTGAACTATCGAAGCTTTTTTATTCCCCCACTTTCTATTTTCCTTCCTACTTTCGTTTTTTACTTATCACTGAAGCTTTTTATATTGCTATATCATCCTACAGTGGAGGGCCCGGTCCATGTACTGTAGTTACCACTACTCTTCCTGAAAGTCCTGGAGGTCAAAGAAAGTATCATTCTCAATCACTGCGTTCACGCCATGGAAAAGGAGAGAAATGGAACCGGGAGGACGAAAAGATGGAATGATGAGTGGAATTAAGAAATAAAGGAATAGGATCAAATAATTAAAAGAAAGATTATAAGACAGACACAGACATGCGTCGCTTAACATTCCGATTTCTTGATTTCTAAGGCCCGATGAAGAATCATATTGATGAGTAGCCTTTCCCAATTTTTATTGGGTGTTTCAGCAAGCGACGTGTTCCTGTTTTTATAGGAGGCAAGTTTTGAATGGAGGCTATAAACCAGGGGTGGGCAGACATTTCCAGGGTACGAACTACTTCTAATTTTTTCAAGGTGTTGCCGTCCACCAGTGACGTAGGTGTGGTGAGCTAAAAAAAAGGTCTACAATATTTATTATAACCTAATAATAAATACGGAATATGTACTTACCTACATAACTACAAGAAAAAAAAATTCTCCTTTAAAACCGCATTTAAAGCAAATCGCGTCGGTGTTCCATAAATATGTTTCTTTTAGTATGCGTGGCTTAGGTCTTAGTAAAGGCGGTCACCCCAAAACGTCTTGGTGGACCACCGATCGATCGCGATCGACTTAATGCCCACCCCTGCCATAAACCAATGAATAGCAAAATGTAAAGCGTTTCCTTAGCGAGTCGGAAATCGGCAGTGAGGGTGTTCAGTTCGAGTTCCGACAACCGCCACTGAATATTACTCTGTCTAACCCGGGTATGAGCACATTAAATCTGTAGTCCAGAAAGCCCCTGAGAGTGGTTTGCAATGTGTGATAGGAGGGTACGATGTTGCCTCTAGGAGTTATCCACCAAAATTGTGGTGGCACCGGGCCAAAAAACCAGTCTTCGACCCTTGTGGGGTCCAATGGTCTTAAACAGGAGCTCAATAGAAACCGCATCTCTTCGTCTTGCAGTCTTCCATGGAACTGTTTGGGATTTATCCGCCAGGGGGCGTGAGTCATAACAACAACAACAGTTTCCAGTTAGATTGATTTAGAAACAATCAATAAAGTTTCAATTACATTTTTTGACACGAAGGGATTCCTTTCACAAGATAAACATAAATATTAAAAAGAATTACCTTCAATTAGAAATAAAAACTCAATAATCAGAGGCACAAAAATGTGGATGTTTTGGTCATAACATATTGACCTGAAAAAGGGTCTCAAATGAGTCCGAAACCACACGAAAACAAAAATTAATTTCACCTCCTTCGGTAGTTATTAAAAATCTTTACGAGTCGAACTGCAGAAAATGGGTCACCCGATCTCATTTTGTACAGAACACAGAAATTATTTTCCGAAAAAAACTACTGATTTTCCCGATTTTATTTTTATATCAGGCATGGAATATAATGAATCACCGAAGGTTTAAGGGTGATATGGACAGTTTTATATATTAAATTTTGATTGTTCTACATTTCACAGAGTAGGTATGTATGACTCGATAATTTAGATAGAGTTCTACATGTTCGATATATAACGAGGAAGTAGTTGAAATCCTATTTGTTTTGTCTAAATAAATACAAAAAGTTTTTTAAAGATCTTCTCGAAACAAGATGTTTCTAAAAAGGGGTGAAAGTCATGAAACGTCTATATTTTTACGAGGAAAAAAAAGTCTCTTTTATTCTGCAGTAGAGAGTCCGAAAGTCGATGGTTTTCACAGATGTCCGTTCAGGAAAAAAAATTCTATCTCATTGGCGATTGGATATTAAAATTATTTAGAAGCGGTGTCTTAACATACATAAAGTCGCTCGTTTTCTGCATGCCAAGAAATAAAGGAGGAAAAGAGGGGTCTCACGACTCTTAAGTCGAGGAAATAAGGCATATACCTTTTGACTCTTTGTAACTATTTCAATTTACTCCCAACTTTTCCAAATTTTATGTATAGGATAAACTGATATATTTATTTTAATAAACAACTTTTCAACTCTCAAAATAATTTTAAATTATTTTTTTTAAATGCTTTAGATATACCTTGTTTTTTAAGTATTTTTATTGTATACTGGGTTGCGCGCAGAACTATGAAATTAATTTTACACTTAAGTGTATAATTCCTGTTTTATATTTAAAATAAATAATTCAAGATACAATTGAACATAAAACATTCAACATTAAAATATTTTTAAAATTTTTAAAAAACTGCTCAAAATATACTAAAAATTTCCTTAAATTTTTGCATTAATTTAACCCTAAAAAATAACAAAATGTGCAGTGATTGCAATTACTCTAGTTCCGATGCAATAAAATAACATGATTATGCAATAATAAAAATTTCATGGAATTATGTTTCGTAGTTTTTGAGATATTAGTTGCGGAATGATGCAAAATTACATTTTGAGATAAATGAGTTTAAAATGTTTCTTACAATAAACTTCATCAGTAATTAAATATTTAGAATATCAATATCTCGGGAACTAAGCGGAATATTTTTATGCGGTTTGCTTTATTTTGTACGGAAATTATCAGGCTTTAACATATATTTTTTCAAAATATCTAATGTTTTAAAGATTTAAGAGTAGTGAGTCCCCTTAAATGAATTGACAAATCTATCGAGGAAGGGAAGCTATCGTTCAGTTGTAAAAACTTCTCGAGTTAAAAAGAAAAATATTTACACGGAAGATTTAGAATGAAATAAGATATATATGAACATGTCATTTTACTGTTTTATAAATTATTTTGGCTGATTTTTTATAAAAGAGCATTGATAATTAAAATAATTTCTGGTGAGCAAAGAAACTCCATTCCTTCTCTGCGTACAAAGTATAACTTTCAATCGTTTTTACGAAATGAACGCTTTCCAGGCAAAATGAACGTATCCCTTACTAAGAAAGTTAAAATACTGGGTCATGCGAGAGGGCATTCGTTGAGAAACTCCCACGCCTCTCGGCACGTTTTCATACTCAAATCCCAAACCTGTCATTTTTTCACGTGATCTATTATGTATTCCATGTGCATACTGAAATACGGAAAACCTAAATCTGACTGTTTTATTCCTGTTTTCTAAGGTCAATAAAGATAAGTTTCTAAATTTGAAAGAAAAGTGCTCATACGACAAAAAAAGGGCTTTTTAGTCCTTGAAATCAACAGAAAAAACTAAGGGATGGAAAAATATAAATTTTACCATCGCAAGAAGATTTTCGCTCCAGATAGGAGCCCTAAGGGCCTGTTCACATAGAATCCGTCAGCGGATACTCATATTGAAATATATTTAACCAATAATAAACCTCCTACCGATTAGCCACGAAATTGTTACGGTCTGTAATTGGTTTAAAATATGCCAATACGAGTATTGCTGACGCTGACAGATTCTATGTGAACAGGCCCTAATTTTGTTTACGCAGTGAACGCTCTCCAGTCTTCGGGCAAGATGGCAGTGACGTAGCGTGGGGTGGGCAAGGGGGTCTATCATGGACGCCACTCGAACAGGGTCGCCAAATGGTCCTTTTCACTAATTCTATATGCTATATTATTATATGTTTTTCGGAAAGGGGGACGCCAAAAAAGTATCGTGCCCCGGGCGCCAGTTATGCTCGCTACGTCACTGCAAGTTGGTTATTCATCCCGCTTGGATGAAGATGAAACATTGGGCATAGAGGAGGGCGAATAACTGGCTCGCCACTCGGCGCGTTTCCTTGCCCAAAACTTGTCATTTTGTCTGTATTGTATTCCAAGTGTGAACTGAAATACAGCCAATTTTCCCTTTCAGCCATTAACCCTTTGAGGAGCACCGTTTGCACCGTTTGCACAGTGTAAACGCCTAAATCTAGTCTTTTCCCCCCTTGCATTCGATGTATTCCAGTTAAATGAGCAGAAAAATGGTTAGTACTGCCATCTGTTGTCAGTTTAAGGAAGTAAAAACATTTTGCAACCTATAATTGGAAAAATTTTTCAAGATTCATTAGGTTAAAAAAATTGGGAAAAAATATCTGTACCCTGCAAACGGTGGAGGTGTTGCCCCTGAAAGGGTTAAATCCGACTGTACTATTCTTACGATCTAACTTCAGTAAAGTCGAGTTTAAAAAATTTGAAAAAAATATTTCGTAGGCGAATAAAATGAAACAGAAAAAGGCTTTTTTTATATTCCCGCACGGTAAGATTTATACCGAAGTGATGAGCCTTAATCGTGTTTGTGCAGTGAACACTCTCGAGTCTCCAGGCAAGATGGATTCATCGCGCATGGATGAAGATTAAACATGGGGTAACGCGAGAGGGCGTCGAAGGAAGTGTCGGCGCGTTTCCCTCACTCCCCGACACAAACTGTCATTTTGTCGCGCGATCTTCAAAAAATGCTCGCTGCACCTCGGAGAGCCATTAGTAACATTCCCAAGTGTCACTTTACTCCGTGTTTATCTCGCTCATAACGTTCAGTCATCGCTTCGGAGCACCACCCGAATCCCTCGAGTTGCCCATTTCCGAGGTGTGCAGGTGCCAGTTGGGAGGCGGCCAACCCAAAAAAGTAAAAGCCCACAGTAAAAAAGTAACGAAGGAAAAAAACAAACATAGGCAAGACTTTCGTGAGAATAACGGAGGAAGAATTGGACGACTGACTCACGGCTCCACACGAGAAGAAATGATTCCGCTAGAATCGTGAAACAAACCCTTGTACCTTTTTTTTCTCTTTTGATTTCGTTCCGGTTCTTTCCCGTATTCTTATTCGGCATTCGGCGTTTCGGAACGAGGCTCTAAGAACTGCCGCTTCTCGAGTAAAACGATTCTTGACCTGAAGAGACTTGACAGCCATTGCTGATAGGCGGGCAACTTTCCTCGATGTGTGGCGAGATATTGGGCGTGGAGAGAAAATTCATTTGCAGATCAGCGAAGGGTAAAAAAAAAGAATTGGAGAACCTCCGAAAATATCTCTGATAAAGAATTTCAATTCCAGATACAGGTAACCCTCATATAACACGGTAGATATGTTTCTAGAAAATGCCGTGTTGTGTGAAACCGTGTTATATGAGACCCAGAGACAGTTCAAAAAAAGGGGGGTTAAGTTCTGAAAACTTATTAAAAACAAACAGTTTTTAAAAAAATTCCATATAAGCAACTTAATTTTTATTAAAAATATAAATGTATGTATAACACAAAACGAAAAGAAACAAAAAAATATTGTTTTCATTTAATGCGCCCTTAATTTAATAAATAATCAAACAAGAATTTTTTTTTCCGATTAAACGATATCACCTTCACTTTCAGAACCTTTTTCTTCATTTAGATATTTTGCACCAACTATCTTCTTTAAAAAATCTGTAATTTTGGTTTATTTGCTGGTTCTTACAGGGTAATTGTAGATTCACTGTTTGGAGATAGACAATTTTGCAGCTCCCTTTCGAATTTTCGGCTTCTTTCGGAAGGGTCTGCATTCAGGAAAAACGATTCAAGATTTTCAGCTAAGCTTAGGCCTTCTTGTAATTTTATTGAGTTATAAATGAATAAATTATAATTTGTTTATACATTTTCATGTAAAGCCACAATAGTTCATTATTCCTTCCCGTCATAATTTTAAGGTAATTTAGTTTTAAATGTGTTAAACAAAAGTCTGTTATCTAGTACTGTAGAAGTACAATGTTATACAAAGGTGTTTGCAAATTTTTTATCGTGTTAAAGAGAAACCGTGTTACAGGTTTCAGTGTTATACTATAGGGTTCCCGCAATTTATGTTATCGTGTTAGAGCGAAACCGTGTTATAAGATGCCGTGCTGTAGGAGGGCTACCTGTATTGGCATAGGCAGTTTTATGTGTTCTATAGCGAAAATGGAATGGCGTCATCTAAAGTTAAAATACATTTCGCATGAAGGAACAGTATTTGTGTGGGAAAAATGCCATTTTGCCTGAGTCAAAATTTTAAGCATTCAGTTGGCGATAAAGTTGACTCGATAAAAGTTAAGTTGGCGGCAGTGTTCAAATTGTTGGGAATCTTAGGGGCCGAGTTTCTCAAGTAACAGGTATTTGGCTTAAATTTGACCTTTAAGGATGTTTAGCAAGTCCTCTTACTTGATGTCTGGCAAGGAATATGAAAGGTATAAGATATATATAAAGGTATGGTCGGGATATACGTTGACAAAATTATTGACACATTTGCAAGTTTTATACAAAATAAATAAATAGAGGAATATCTCGGATTTGATTTTTACTACACAACTTTAATTTTCGGTATTATGATATCCCAATTAAAGTTAAGTCGCCTTCTAGAGCGATTATTAAATTTCAACATCTGGAGTTAAAATATCTCACTTGAAAGTACAACTAACGGTGGTTAAAATTAAAGATTGTTTGCTAAAAAGAGTCAAAATATTTAAGATTTAAAGATTTTAGGATGAAGTTCTTTGAAGCTAAGATATCATTAACTTCTGAAATCAAGCTGAAAATATTGATTTTATACCTAGATTTGTTTTAAGTCTTAAAAACCGATACTTGACTGAAAGTCGACTTCAAGTGATGATTAGTAAACAATTTTCCCGGATAAGTGTTGAGATTTGACGATAATGATAACGTTTTTTATAGATTAAGAAACAGAGTCAAACAAAAAATTATTAAACAGAAAAGAAATCTCAGAAATTTTATATTCGTAGTAGAATTTAAATTTTAGATATTATTATACTCAAATGAGCGATGTTGAATTGCGTTCTAGAGTGAGCTTTGTATGACCTGAGATTAAAATATAACAAGGTGTTAGAGACAACTAACTGTGGTGAATTAAGGCATATCGCACCAAAGAATGTCAAAAGAGGAGTGGAAAATATTTATTCTTTATGTCAATTTATAGTGAGTCGTAGGAGGTAAAGTCTCTAGAGTAAACGATTCTTGACAAAATCTGACTTCTAAGGATGATAAACAAAGAACTTCCCTCGATTTGGACTGCTGGGACAAAATTCTTGACAGAGTAACAAGCTGAGAATAAAGTAGTTAAAAACAAAAAGTAAAGGAAACTTGACAGCAATGGCGCATTAGGAAGGAATTTCTCTGAAAGAAATCAAAATATTCCATGGTAACATTAACTACAGTAAAAAATCCTTGTATTTAGCCGATATTTATGTGAGAATTTCTAATTTCAAAACCCTGTTGTAATCATTCAGCCTTTTAATGGCAGAAGTTCCAGATTTTCTACTTATAAGTTACAAAAATCTAACGGAAAGAATAGTCGGAATTCATGTTTGGAGCTTTGCGTCGGTAACTGAACGTCCTAGTTGTCAGAGTCTTGACAGAGAAAAAATTTATTTATTTTTCCAAAGCACGGTTTGACATAGAATCCAGACGCACTTTCCTCTGACTTTAATATTAATCATACATACATGCCTTCAAACAAAAGCATTAAAAAGAAAAAGATGAGAATGTAATATGTTTTTTTATTTCTAATGGCAGAGAACTTGACATAAAGAATGTAACGAATTACAAAGGAATAATAAATGTTTTCTATAAGAAATGTTTATGCAGAAGATATTTTCCTAGTTCTATAAATTTTCCCTCAATTCACTTTAAAAATTGCAAAATGTGTCATTTACTTCCTTTGTAAATCTAATAAATGAGGTATAATAGATTTCAACGACACCGTTTAACAAAGGAAGTTAGTAAAATTTGCCATAACAAAAACGACATTAAAATAATTTACATACATCATTATAAATATTATAGAAATTATTATAAATATTAAACAAAACTCTGTCCCATTAAATTAAAGTTTTAATCTGCAGCAGTAAAGTATAAACTCTTTTAATACCACATTTTTCGAAGTTGTGGCTAAAAAATATGGGTGTTGTTATAAGATTAGTGGAAAACCAATGGTATTTTTAATTCTGTGCTGATATCGGTATCATTTTACCCCCCAATAAAACATTCTTTGAAATGATTTGCGTTCATATTAATGAACATTTTAGAATTTATGTCATAATATTTCAAAACTGTCCCATTCCATTAAAATTTTAACTCAGGTTTATACTCTTTTAACAACACATTGCTCTTGGTATTTGATGGAAGAGACGGATGCTGGAAAAAATGGTGAACCGAATATTCTAATGTTCTCCCTTGTAGTGAAATGTCATCGTTGAACCACTTATGGAAGTTTAATAGTTTAGTATCTTATGTTCAATTCATCCGACTCCTCTTACTCTATCATTCCAACGTCTGTCCTCACGCAATCCATAAATTTTATATGGTAAAATTTCATGGAACTAACTAAGCCTAATAAAAAGGGGATCTTACGGCAGATGCAGACATATCCAGGCAACCAGAGACCACGGATGTATTTTTGATGTCCAGTTGTGTTCCTTTTCATTGGCTTCTCAGAAGGGAATAACCTGCAAGTTCACGATAACACTAAAAGCTGGTTGATTATAAAATTTCAGTGTTGAATGACAACATGCAGTCAATCTAGTACGGTAGTCACTTGTTCGCAGACACTCGCACATACAACGCAAATGGATTGGCTTCTTCATTACGGGAGTACCATTGCATCGGAAAACCTCATGGAGAACGTAATCTAACGTTGTGGGTGCCACCACAATTTAGAAGCGAGAACCCACTGGGACGAAATATGGGCGCTCCCCACTGGACTTTCAATTGCGATACACTTAAAGCCACGAGGACTGGATCGAGTGCACGTTGTCAGTCACCTTAAAAAATTAGAGTCAATTCAATCTGGATATCTTTTCCCTAAAGCTCTGTCAGTTTTACCACTATTTGAGCCGTAACATGGTGCTTCTAGGTCTATATGGGTCGTCTAAGACCCATATAGTCTTTTTTTCTTCTTTTTTTAAATTAAAAATTTTTATATATATTTTTTTTTAGAATGACTTCCTTCGCAAGCTACTTAGCCAAGAATTATAAAAGAAATTAAATGTACAAGCAATTTAGAAATTAACAAGCCCGTTTTATTATATTTTGTTATTTGTGACTTTCTAACCATTGCGAAAAATTTCTCTTAACATGTTAAAGGCTCTCCACCCATATGGTATTTTTTCTTTTTTTTAAAATTAAAATTTAAAAAATTTTTTTTACAATGACTTCCTTTGTAAGCGACTTAGCCAACGATTAAAAAATAATTCAAATGTACCAGCAATTTAAAAATTTACAATCCCTTTTTATTGTAATTTTGTTATGTGTGACTTTCTAATCATAACGAAAGATGCCTTTAAAAATTTTAACGATTCTCCATAAATATGGTCTTTTTTCTCTTTAATTAAATTTTAAAAAGTTTAATTATTTTTTTACAATGACTTCCTTCATAAGCAACTTAGCCAATGATTAAAAAATAAATCAAATATATCAGCAATTTAGAAATTTACATGCCCGTTTTATTGTATTTTGTTATTTGTGACTTTCTAACCATTAAGAAAGATGCCTTTAACATTTTAAAATTTCTCAACCCATATGATCTTTTTTTTCTTCCTTTATTAAAGTAAAAATTTTTCAATTATTTTTTTACAATGACTTCCTTTGTAAGCTACTTATCCAACGATTAAAAAATAAATCAAATGAACAGGCAATTTACAAATTTATAAGCCCGTGTTATTGAATTTTGTTATTTGTGACTTCTAATCATTACGAAAGTTTCCTTTTTACATTTTATAGGTTCTCCACACATATGGCTTTTCTTCTTCTTTTTTTAATTAAAATTTTTTTAAATTATTTGTTTGTCAGTGCCTTCCTTCATAAACTACTTAGCCAACTATTAAAAAATAAATCTATTGTACAAGCAATTTAGGAATTTACAATTCAGTTTTATTGTATTTGTTATGTGCGACTTTCTAACCATTACGAAAGATTTTGTTTAACTTTTTAAAGGTTCTCCACACATATGATCTTTTTTTCCGGATTTTTTTAAACTAAAATTTTTTTTTATTATTTTTTTACAATGACGTTTTATTTATTTTTTAATCGTAAGCTACTTAGCCAAGGATTAAAAAATATATCAAATATACGAGCAATTTAGAAATTTACAAGCCCGTTTTATTGTATTTCGTTATTTGTGATTTTCTAATCATTGCGAAAGTTTTCTTTTAACATTTTAAAGTTTCTTTACCCATAATGTGTTTTTTCCTCTTTTATTAAATTGAATTTTTTTAATTATATTTTTACAGTGACTTCCATCGTGAGCTACTTAGCCAACAATTGAAAAATAAATCAAATTTACTAGCAATTTAGTAATTTACAATTCCGTTTTATTGTATTTTATTATGTGCGACTTTCTAACCATTACGAAACATTCTTTTTAACATTTTAAAGGTTCTCCAGACATGTGGTCTTTTTCCTTCTTTTTTTAAATTAAAATTAAAAAAAATTTTTTTTGCAATGATATTTGATTTATTTTTTAATCGTAAGCTACTTAGAGAACGATTAAAAAATAAATCAAATATACGAGCAATTTAGATATTCACAAGCCCGTTTTATTGTATTTTGTTATTTCTGACTTTCTAACCATTAAGAAAGTTTCCTTTTAACATTTTAAAATTTCTTTACCCATAATGTCTTTTTTCTTCTTTTGTTAAATTAAATTTTTTAAATTACATTTTTATAATGACTTTCTTTGTAAGCTACTGAGCCAACGATTAAAAAATAAATCAAACAAACAAGCAATTTGGAAATTTAGAAGCCCATTTTGTTGTATTTTGTTATTTGTGACTTTCTAACCATTACGAAAGATTCCTTTTAACATTTTAAATGTTATCCTCCCATATGGTCTTTTTTTAAATTAAAATTTTTTTATTTATTTTTTTTACAATCACTCTCTTTGTAAGCTACTTAGCCAACGATTACAAAATAAATGGCATGTACAAGTAATTTAGAAATTTGCAAGCCCGTTTTTTTGTATTTTGTTTTGTGTGACTGTCTAACCATTACGAAAGTTTCTTTTTAACTTTTTAAAGGTTGTCCACCCATATGGTCTTTTTTTCTTGTTTTTAAAATTAATTTTTTTTTAACAATGACTTCCTCCGTTTGCTACCTAGTCAACGATTAAAAAATAAATTAAGTGTACAAGCAATTTAGAAATTTACATGCCCGTTTTATTGTATTTTGTTACGTGTGACTTTCAAATCTTTACGAAAGATTTCTTTTAACATTTTAAAGGTATTTAATAGGATAAGAAATTTCCGCAATATATGTCGTGTTAATTTTATTATATTTTCAAGACTAGTTTGCTTTTATTTGGTGTTTTCTGTTTTAATAAATCTTGTTTTGCTGTAATGTATTCACAAATGCTTTGAATCCCATTTGCATTTTTGTTCATCTGTAAGATTAAACACTTAAACGTGTTTTCGTCTGTGAAAAGCTTCTCATTTGAGCATTTAATGAAGAATCTTAATGAATAGTGAGACAGATTTTCCCCACGTCAACCCCCTATTAATTTATTCTCGTCATCCATTATTACCAAGAATTAAATGAAACTAACTATCCATCAGTTGACTTTTTATTAAATTTGTTCTTTCATGGTTAAATGTTGTAATGGGGTTTGCAGAATAATCTTGACTGTTTTATCGTCTTTGAGTGTTCCTTTATTTTACTGAAATAGTGGGTTATATATGTCATCACTTATGCACTATATGTAGTGTTACAGGGTTGTGTGTTCGTATACTAACGAAATGTGTTGTTACAAAATGACATCTGATTAATTTTATAATTCAATTTATTTTTTTCCGAAAAAGATAATTTGAAGCCTTGGTAAACCTCATGGTGAAATTTCAAGTTTATATGACAATTTTGGAAATTCAAAAGTGTAAATTTAATTTATAATGGCCGATTACTCTCGACTTATGACTTTATCTATTGCACTTAAACGAAAAATATTTTATCACAATTCGTGATAATCATAATAAGATTTAATTGAAAACCAAGCGAAATATCGGTCTGATTCTCTTCGAAAGGTCTTCACACTGGACTTGTTTCCGATGATTTGGGCAGATATCTAATAGTTCAGGCGAAAAGTATTAAATATTTACCTTAAAATATAAAAGGTTTATTAATGCTTTTTTATCCATCCAATAATTTTTGAAATAAAATGAAGTGACGTATTTTGAGGGTCTTTGGAGCTACAATAACCAAAAATTTGTTTATCCATGCTAACGATTTTGGGCTTAGATATACCATATAATTTCCTATATGTTTCTTTCTACTTTAGAGTACCCAAAATCCACATCACAGCAAAAATGTAGATTTATCGACATATTTCAATTGGATAAAAGAGTTATTTAAGATAACACGAGGGTGTTCTTACCAAGAGGGAATTTAATGAACACTCAATCAGTCCTGAAAAATGTGTATGACGTGAAGTAATGTCATTTTTTTAGAGTTGTCTTGATTTCCCCTTCAGATCAAAGAATTACACTCGATTATAACAGTGCAAGATGCCGAATGAAGAAATTCAATGAAAACAGAGTACGAAATTTGAAATTTAAATTGAACTGTGCCCAAATCGTCGATTCCGTCAGAAACTCTAGCCGAGCCGTCTCGACATCATACCTGCACGATCCAACACTCTCCACTCTAGCTAACCGCCTGTTGCTTCCTTTTCATTGTCCACGGATCTATACTAGGTGCCACTTTATCCCGGCGTAATGCTCCTATCGCCAGCACTGGCAGAAAATCAATGAATAAATCATTTGTCTCGAAACAAGATGTCTTCCATTGTTCTGCAGACAGACAGAAAGAGAGAGAGAGAGCTCATCATATTTTCAGGGTATTATTTCGTAAGTGCGGCAAAAAGCACCTGTCTATGCATTGCTGTACGCGTGTGTGATATGGTAAAAGAAGACACACACCAAAAAAAAAAAAAAAAAAGCGTGTTTTATGGGTCGCATCCATGTATGTCTGTTTTTATACGTGCTCACTTTCTATTATTACATTCCCTTCTGTCATCAGAAATGAGGCATCTGGTAAACAAAAGAGAAAATCTGCGTAAATGTATTTCAATGAAACAGTTTTATTGTGAGGGAAGAGACACGTACAATGACATATCCCGAGCTACGTCACGGTAAAAGTGTGTCGACAAAATATAAATAATATCGTCGTGACGCTTTCACTCCGAAGTCGATGCGAGAGAAGGGGATAATATTATATGGTAATGGGGTAATTTTTGCTTTGTTAGATTGGGTGCTGCTTTACGAAAAACGGATCGGTTAAACATCCGCTAGTGCTGACGATTTTTAAGCGACATTCCACGACGCCAGTCTGAATTTAAAACAGTACAAAAGGTTCTATTCAGTTCTTGGACAATGAGAAATACTGCATAATACTATGATTTTGTTTATTTACCATGTTTTTATTAACTCGCTTTCTTGTTTGTGTGTGTGTTTGTCCAGTACAAATCTTGCAATCGATTTTTAACTAACTTCCTGACTAGCTAGACATTTGAAACTTTTAGAATAGTTCAGAACACGATGACAATGCATTCTTTTGATAATTTTAGCCATCTTTAAGCAGCATTGAATTCATTTTCAGTTAATTTTGCTTTGTAGACTGGCGCAGCCATCTATCGGCCGGGACGGGAACGAAAAGTTAAACGCAAGTTAACTTCCAATTAACTTCATTTTCTTTCAAGTGGATGGGATAATTCATCAAAAAAATTTTTAAAAAGTATTTATTAATACATAGAATTGTCAAGTTTATATGATTCAACAGAAAATTTAAAAACATGGTATATAAAAAGTTCTTTCTATCTTGTAATTATTTTAAAGGTTATGTTATTAATTTGCCAATTTTATGTTAAAATTGCCAATCTTATAAAATACCTTCATTTCCTTTTTCAACACTCTCTACGTTCTACTCATCCATTCGAAAGGCGGGCACGAGAGGAAGAGGAATACTGGAAGGATGATCCTTCCCGAGAACATTAAATGGACTCTCAGTAAAAACTAAGGCACTGTTCGCTCTGTTTCCCCCGGGGCATTCGCGTGAGTCGCATCGAAATATTTTTTAACCCATCTCAGAACTCGACAATTTCGGGGCTAATCATTTTGAGACTGTGTTTCGTTAAAAATGTTTCGATGCCAGTAACTCTGAAGCTGACGGAAGTCCTGTGAACGAAGCCTTAGAAGTACAAAAAGTAAGATATAAATAAATGGTTACATGAATAAAAATTTTCTAAGTAAAAGATAAAAAAACCACATCACAAGTCGAAAATATAAGTGAAGTCGAGCGTAAAAGTTTATTTTTCAACGAACTGTCTTCCAGATTTTTGATTCTGAGAACAAAATACACTGCTGGCACTGTAAATGCAACACCCGGAAGGAAACATGCAAATAACATGAAATTTACAACATGCATTAGCGGAGGTGAGATATGCAAATGATTAGAATTTCAGCGCAGACGCATATCACACGCGCCTGTGGCGCCACTTCAAAGCGCTATTTAAGGCTTGGAGATTTCGACGATTTCAAATTCGGCAATTGTGTTTTTCTTGTGGTTTTTTTCAAAAAAACGATCAATTATGCCTCGTCGAAAACAGCGATCATCTTTTGATCAAGTATCCGAGTTCGACAGAGGAAGGATAGTGGCCTACCGAGATTGTGGATTATCTTTCAGGGAAATCGGTAGTCGTGTTGGACGAAACCAAACAACTGTAATGCAGATATGTGATCGTTGGATGCAGGAGGGTACGACGGACCGGCGTGTTCGATCGCATCCACCTCAGCGCACCACTTCAAGTGATGACAGGCAAATTGTGCGCATGGCAGTGACGGATCGCTCAGTCACATCACGAACCATAGCACAGCACATGCAGTCTGTAACGCATCATCCAGTGTCTGCGCGTACCATTCGATGCCGTTTACAGCAGAGTGGTCTGTCCGCAAGACGTCCATTGCTTTGTCTACCCTTGACGCAGAACCACAGACGTCTCCACCGCCAATGGTGCGATGGCAGAAGGATGTGGACCGCAGAATGGAATGAAATTGTCTTTACTGACGAGTCACGCTTCTGTCTGCAACACCACGATGGTCGCATTCGAGTCTGGAGACACCGTGAAGCGAGGATGCTGAACAGCTGCGTTATGCACCGCCACACTGGTCCTGCACCGGGTATTATGGTATGGGACGGTATTGGATATCACTCTCGCACACCTCTAGTACGTATTGCCGGTACTTTAAACAATGCCGAGGCGTGTGGCAGCGGTGATCTCCAAGAATGGTGGCTACTCTGGCTACTGATTTTGGCAGAACCACACTTCACAGAAGTCTATAAATTTAATCATTTGATACTTGGTCAACATGTTATCTACAAAATAAATTTTGTTGTGATATCTCTTGTCTTTCTTGGTGTTGCAATTTGGATGGCTAGCAGTGTATTTGAAAAAAATTTTCTCCGAAAAAAATTTTGATTTCTTGGTCCTTTAAAGCTGTTCAAAATATTTTTTTTAGGCCAAACTATTTTGGAACTTTTGAATACCACAGTAGTGAAAAAAAATTAATTAGATTTATTGTTTCAGCCAATACGTTAAAAGGCAAGCGTGTTTTGAATTTTAACTTTAATGTTTTTGGACAAAATTTCAAATTTTACTGAGCATATTTGATAAATGTGATGATTTATATGTAGACGCATTTGACGGGGGGAAAAGTTACATAATGCAACCAAATGAAAAAAACATAAAATTTTCAGTAAAAAAACCCCCGTAATGCGAATGAAAATTTAGAATTCTTGAATACAAAGGGCTTCAGAGATTAATGAACCCCTAAAATGAATGAAATACTAATATTCTCTCATGTATAATATATCCGAGATGCAACGCAGTCGGAATCAACGAAGCAAAACAGCCATTTATTGTTTTGCACAAAAGAGTAGAGAATCAAAATAAGAAAAAATGGGTTCAATGACCTGTTATTGAAAGAGTTTTTCATAACAATACTAGCCTCCTCTGAACTTATGTAGAATAATTCATTTATTTATAGTGTGGGCAATGTTGAAAGTTTACACGCAGGTTATAAATATATACAAGTAATAATCAGCGATGCAGAAAAAAATGAAACCATTAAGAGATTTGGATTTCTTCCTTAGCCTAAAAGAATCACATTCGTAATGTTTAAAATTCAGGTATAACCCACCTAGTCTAGTAAAAAAAATTAAAAATTGTGATTAGAATAATTTGATTGCTTTTTTAGGCAACCAACAGGTTGATCAACTCTCTATCAGACAATATTCGGGATGAAATCCTCTAAAAATTGTGACACAGTTATAAGACTTCTTCCTTTCTTGGTCAAATCAGATAACACTATCACTTACGTGAAATTTCCGAAGGGCAATCATTTTTGGGGGAGCATTACTTGTAGCTCTCACATTAAACCTCCCGTTTTAAGAATGGGTGATCTATCGAATGCAATTTTCAGTATTGACCTTGACGATAAAAAGTTTGAAAGTTGCAAAAGTATTACTTACTTACACACACACACACATATATATCTGTGGCTTGGTACAAGAAGTGCCTAAGTCAGTGTTTTCCAAGATGACTTTGTTTGCTTATGTCTCTTTAAAGAAATATTATTTTCAATGCAAAAAGTACCCAAGTCAGATGCGTTAAAAGTGTTTTCTAAACCATTGCACAGACTTGGGTACTTCTTAC
This sequence comes from Dolomedes plantarius, assembly GCA_907164885.2. NCBI lineage: Eukaryota > Metazoa > Arthropoda > Arachnida > Araneae > Dolomedidae > Dolomedes > Dolomedes plantarius. Next base: position 195,169,980 of record OU015497.1, read on the forward strand.
ATTGAAAATAATATTTTTTTAAAGAGACATATGCAAAAAAAGTCATCTTGGAAAAAAAACTGACTTAGGCACTTCTTGTACCAACCCACAGATATATATATATATATATATATATATATATATATATATATATATATATATAGAGAGAGAGAGAGAGAGAGAGAGAGAGAGAGAGGGGGGGAAGAGAGGGAGACGCACTTTCATCTTTCTATACTCGCCCATACTACACAGCGAAATTATTGGCTGTTTGTGTATGGTATCAGTCATCATCACCCCGTACTGCCAGCACAGTTTAGACCGATCACCAACAGGTGGCGACATATGGGGAGGTAGGCTCGTACCCTCCTCTCACCCTTACAAACCCTACAGACGGACTTTCCAGCCCGCAGATTTAATATGCACGTAGCTGACGTAGACACGAGAGCATTCAGAGACGCTTCTCGGTACTCGAACCGAGAACCATAAGTACCGACTCCAAGCGCTCACCATTTAGGTATTCATAAAATGAACATCCTGACACGTTATCGAGTATTGAAATAAAATGTTATTTTCTGCTTGAAACAAAGACAGCGACAATACGGAGAACGTATCCTTAAAATTTTTCAGACTTTGCAGTAAACACACTGTTATTTTATAAGTCTTATGAAGTTGCCAATCATATGTCCTTCTCGAAAATCTATACGCAAAAACACTATAATTTACGAAAAGATTTTTGTTAGAAACTGTCTTTTTATTTTCTAAACTTGCTTCTCTTCGGTCCCTATAAATTTAAAAGAAGAGAGCATGAGTGACAAAGAAAGAAAGCTATTTGATTGAATGTGTGGGTTTAACGATAAACTTTAAAGATCTTTCCTTACTACTTGAAACAAAAACAGCGACCTACGTAGAACGTTTCCGTACAATTTTCCATACTTTTCCGAAAATGTAGCGTTATTTATAAATACTTCGAACTTTCCAATTATTTATTCTTTTATAAATGGATTACCATAAAAAATTTAATTTACTGAATAATTTTTCTCAAAAACTTTCTTCTCATTTTCTAAAATGGCTTCCCTTTGGTCCAGTGTACATTTTCAAAAAGGAAAGCATTACCAAGACAGCGAAAGAAAACTACTTGATGGAATGCGTGGGTTAACAGATAAACTCTAAACAGCAACACGGAACTCAGAATTTTTTTCGTGAAATTTCGCAATAAATAAAATACAAACATTTGAAAGAAAAGAAAAGAAATTCAAACACCATCTTATTACCGAAAGTAATGCTTATAATTAGGTTGGTTGAAAGTCATAAAAAAAAGTGACGTGCTCAAAAGGATGAAAGGGTTGAAAAGGGTGAAAGGTACCGAGTGAAAGGGGAATAAGATCCACGAATAAGTACGCAGAATCTCTTGACAAGAAAGGAATGAGATTTTTCACTCAAATAAATAGGTAAATAGAGCTGTTTCGACATTGATCTTCGTAGATGTCAAAACGCAAAAAAAAGGTAATTCTAAAATTTTATCAGCTTTTTTTATAACGAAAGTACTTGAAAAACAGATGCAACATTTCAAACACACTCATCGAGAAGTAAAAATGTTTTTTAAGTTTAAATAGTACCTCCGTTTAAAAAAATATTGGAGTCGATTCGGAACGGACTCGTGTTCTTTTTTTTTCCCAATGAGTCCTAATTTAATGATCTTTGATTCATACATTAATTGAAAATTACGGAACAACAATTCTTACTGTGTCCCCTTGCCACAATAGAATGATCTTTGTTGAGCGTTTAAGTGCAATAAATTAGCTGGCCGTGTATTGTTCATACAAGGTTATCGTATGTTGATGTGCTTGTAACAAGGTCACCACTGACGAACAACTGCTATGACGAACGTACTGTATGTATTTATTAATTATACACGTGACGTCACTTTCACTATTTATGCGAAGGGACGAATTTTAATGTTTTTACCGCTATCAAAGTAATAACAGAAAAATTTATTTATACCTTAACTGAACTCGGCGAACGATCTTTAGTCATTTTTAAGGCACCCAAGTAGAGGAAAAAATTCTAAAAGAGTCGTTTTCAAAATTTTAGACCTAGATTTAAAATATCCAGATTCCGTGGCTAGGATTTAAACCTCTTGTGTGAAGATACACAAAACTTATAAGATAGTATTAGATTTGCTTTTATATTTGGATATTATGTACAATAAGGAGCTTTTTTTTTCAGGGATTTTTCAGACAAAATGAATCCCAGTTTTCATAGAAATGAAAGGCAATGTAGTTATATACCATTAGTAACACTTGTATCAGAAGCTATGTTTCTACAGTTGGATAGAAATGATAACCTGCGATTAGAAAAGTACCGAGAGAAACATTCTCCGTTGCTGAACGTGGGAATTGAAATTCTGCGATGACAGGGGGTGCTTCAAAATTCAAAATACAGTGATTTCCGCTTATAAGAATCACGTTTGTTATTACTGTTTTTGATTCTTAAAAGCGGTTGATTCTTATAACCGAAATTTAGGTTTTTGAGCAGGCACACACACACCTATATATACATATATTAGATAATTTACCCTAGAATACTCTTTAATTTACGTTAATTGTCTTTTATTAAAATTATTTTTTATAGTTTTAAAAATGCAACTTAATTTCTAGACCTATAAGTAGATACACGTCATTATAATAGGAGAAGAAAAACATCCAATATTTGTTACAACATACCTGCTTAACGGTTTTAACATTTCAACTACAGGAAGGGAGCAAGAAAAAGTTTTCTATGGTAGTTTGACGTAATGAAGTTTTCAGGAGGCTGTTTATACCTCATTCAATACTAATAGTCTCAGACGAAGATTCACCTTCTAGCATACGTTTCACGGTTTGATAACGTGCCGAATTGACTAATGTCAGGTTTGCCTAAGTGATAGTGGACACTTCGCCGAAGATTTATGTGTTTCAGGGTCCAGGAATTAAAACCAGGATGTGGGAGGTGGGAAAAAAGAGTCCCTGTCTTTGTTTGTCAGTGCAGAAAAGTGAAATCGGACCCGGACGGGTAAAGATGCCCCCGGGTCAAGCTAATAGGGCAGTGTTGTGCTAAAGTATTTAAGGGAAAACTATTATGTTATGTCTAACATAGAAAGGGATGCATTTTACGAGTGCATTCCATCCCATCTTATCACTCTTTCATTAAAAAAAGAAAGAAGTTCGTGCCTTTTGAGGGTTTAAGTGACTTTTTTGGAAAAATGAAAGGAGAGCGAAGAGTATAAGCTGATTCTTAAAACCGGTGGATTGATTCTAAGCGAAAATTTTAACATGGAAATAATACATTTGTTTTTGTTTTTGCGATATTGATTCTTATAAACGGTTGATTCTTATAACCACTGATCACTATAAGCGGTGGTTACTGTATCTGCCGTCATAGAGAGTGGTGGCCCAACTACTACAAAGTGCTTCCATAATAAAGTAGTCAACGCATTCGCGGTGTGGACGGGTTGAGGTCCTCAGGACGTAGTCAGTACTTACCGCGTTAGAAAAAAGAGAGACAGAGAGAGAAAAAAAATAATCCAAACACTCGCAATCTTTATGCAGCCAAGCCGACTTCTCAAATCTCTGCAAGCAAAGCAAAGGCAATTTACGATAGATTACCCTCTTAATGATGAAATAAATCGCTCCCGAAATACTTTGTAATTTAAATGAGAGTTTCGTGTTCAAGAGAGACAACAACTTCTTTGAAAAGGATTTCGAGCGTTCCCTAAAAAAAAAATCCCGGCGAATGAAAAATTTAAAAAAACGGAGATTTTTTTTTTCCAATTTGTTTCAGACTGGATCGAAAGAGAGAAAAAAATGAGAAGACAGTTTAAAGGAGTACCTCTCCCTGTCTCGAATTAAGCTGTTTTCAACAAATGTTTGAAGGGAAACGTAATGAATAATGCATTTTCATTAGGGAGGATGGAATCTGTCGAGAGATTTTATCTCGATTCAACTTATCTGATCACGAGGGAGAAAGACCGAGACTGCAGAAAGCTCACTTCGCTCGGCAAAGGGGGATCGAGTGGGAGGCTCGAAAAATTCATTGGGTGACTCGCAAGGGAAACAGTTTAACATATCGATGTGTAGATCTGCATCTTATGAAAGATATTCATATTTGCATGCATTAGAATATATCGAATGAAGGCCAGCAGAGCGTCTAAAGCCGCCTAGTTTACGGAGTGTCAACAGGTTAACGCATTTTTTACGTGGTAAACTTTATTTGTACAACTCTCTATTTGTATATTAGTGTTACACATACTTATTTAATCTTCTTTTTTTCAAAGCGGCAAGCACGTTATCTTTTCGGGAGTCACCGGAAATTAGGGTTTTAAAGTAGCATTACTTTCCTCACTAACGGTCCTTCGGAGAGAAAAAAAAATTGTACTGCGTCGCGAGTTATAATTTTGGCAGCGCGCCAAACCAGATAGCAGTAAACAGTTAAACAGAAAAGTACCAAAATGCGTCAAAAAAAAGAAAAAAGAGGTAAGTAAACGATAAGTAATTCTACGTTAATAACCCGAGGTAGTTTCGTTAGAACAGACTACCTGGATATTTTTTTTTTTGTAAAAGGCGGGTGGCACCGAACAAAAACTAGGATGGCCTAACAGTCGCTTCTCTCTGCCCTGCAGCGTTCAGTGTGCCTGTTTAGGATTTATCGGGACGGGGGGAGGGTTTATACAAAAACCTACTTTTTGAAAAATCGGTTTTCGAATTCCAAATTTCCAAAAAAAACCGGTTTTAGCCGGTTTTCGGATTTTTGTGAAAAAAAAAAATATATAATAGAGAGAAATATTTTATTTAGTTTATATAAAATAACAAAAAACGAAATCAACATCAAAGTCAAAATTAAAAAAAAAATTCAGGATTACACATTACTTACACAAAATAATGAAAACTCAAACAAAATTTCAAATTTCAAATAATATTTCACTAATTTTAATTTCTCCTAAGAAAATAGGATTTTAAGAAACATAAAATATCCACTGAACGGTAGCTAAGTCTTGTTCTTATTTTGGACACAACATTTCCTGAAATTGAAAATACTCGTTCACTAGCTACTGAGCTTGGTTTTATAGTTTTCAGGGCATCAAATAAGAAATCTAAGTTTTTGGTTCTTTTATTCGTTTCCTCAAATAATGAAAATTCAGCTTTCAGTGTCTTTGGATTTGTAAGTCTTTCTTCAGGGTCAAAAAAGCATTACTCTGATGAGTAGTTTCTTCGATTCGCTCTTCATAAGAATCGGTTTCCACATAAGAATTTCGAAATATTCTAGACAATATCTTTCCAGATAACTTCAAATCAAATAAGTTAATCAAATAAGCAAATCAAATAAGTTAAAAATGAATTTTTGCACAATAATTTGAATTCTTTTAAACAGGTTTTCTTAATTTAAAAACCGGTTTTCAAATGTGACAAATTTATTTTAAAAACCGGTTTTTTAAAAACCGGGTTTGAAAAACCATCAAACCCTAGGAGGGGGGCATTATTAAAGAAAACAGCAATAACTCTTCTGTATATCTGCACTTTAAGTGAGTCTGTTTCGGAAAGTCATTTTTCTCAAAATTATCGTTAATATAAAAAGTTTGGCATCTTTAATACCTGAAATTCTTGTAATACCTGTAAACGAATTATTTTAACACCTTTCCTATGCACACGAGGGAAGGAAAATAGGAAATGACAACTGTTTGTCAGCTATATCAGAATCTAAACATGTATTAATTTTTAAAAATTGTTAAAGCAAAATTCCAAATTATTCTAGTACAAGGTGCGCCCATAAAGTAACCGGACATATTTTTATTAATAAAAAAATATTACTTACCTTCAAATAAATTTATCTCCTTCAAAATAATCGCCAAAGGAGTCTATACAATTTTTCCAACGTTTTTTCAGGTCATCCAAAAACTGTTTATAGGTGTTGGAACTCACCGTTCGCAAAATATGCGTAACATTTGATTTAATATCCGAGACGTTTTCAAATCTCTGTCCTTTCATGGCCATCTTAAGAAAAAGGAAAAAAAATCAGCTGGCGATAAGTCGGGAGAATATGGTGGATGATTTATCACTGTAATTGAACGCTTAGAAAGATTTTGTTGTACAGAAATTGCTGTAAAGGAACTAGCATTATCGTGTAAAAGAAACCATTGTCCAAAATTAAAAAGTTCCTTCCTAACTCACCTAATCCTGTTTCTTAATCGGAAAAGTCCCTCCTTGTGAAAATGCTGATTAATTGTTTGATTTCCAGGAACAAATTCGTGGTGAATAAGTCCTTTATAAAAAAAAAAAATGAAATCAGCAGCGCCTTAGTCTTTTGACATCCGTAATTTTTTTCTTGGGTGGGATAAGACGGTCCTTTTCACTGTGCACTTCAGTCTTTTTGCTTCTGGGTCATATTGTAGACACCAGGTCTCATCTCCTGCTATAATACACTTTAAGTAATCGTTGGCTTGTTGCGTAGTAGTCAGCAAATATTCTCAGCAAGCTTTAACTGTCTCTTTTTGCCGTTCTGTCAAAACACGAGGCACAAATCGAGCACAAACTTTTTCATATTCAGATTTTCAATTAAAATTAATTTCTTTGCTTATCCCAAACATGTCTGAAAGTTGCTGAGTTGTTACACGTCTATCAGCTTTTACCAAAGAACGAATTTTCTCCACATTTTCCTCATTCTTTGAAGTTGAAGGGCGCCCTGTCTTCTGGACAATGGTTTCTTTTACACGATAATGCTAGGCCCCATATAGCAATTTCTGTACAACAATATCTTGCTAAGCATTCAATTACAGTGATAAATCAACCACCATATTCTCTCGACTTATCTCCAGCTGATTTTTTCCTTCTTCCGAAGCTTAAGATGGCCATGAAAGGACAGATATTTGAAAACGTCTCGGATATAAAATCAAATGTTACGCGCATTTTGCGAACGGTTAGTCCCAACGCTTATAAACAGTGTCTCGATGACTTGGAAAAGCGTTGGAAAAATTGTACACACTCCTCTGGCGATTATTTTGAAGGAAATAAATTTATTTGAAGGTGAGTAATATTTTTCTTATTTGTAAAAAATTGTCTGGTTACTTTATGCGCGCACCTTGTATATTTCATATTTATAATCATTCCCATATAAAGCCCCATTTCAAGAAAAAAAAATTCGAAATGTGAGTTTTGTCCCGGAGAATCGGTCAATCTATAATAACCATATATTAGGGGTGGCAAAAATAAAGAGTCATAAGCGTCATTTGGGAGTGTCTGCTTAATTAGAAGAGCCCTAAACAGAAAAACATTATATTGGATAGCAAAGAAATTTTTAGTGTTTTTTTCTAAAGTTTTATTGTATATAGGATTCTCCGATTGATAGAACAATTAATATTTCTAAATTCTTAACTAGTTTTAATAGCCTAAATAATTTTTTCCTTTCCCTTGTTTTGCCAAATGATTCCAATGTGGCATATGTTTCGTTGTTGCAGTTCGTAGCAATGTAGTTGAAAACTGGTTTGCCAACAACGAACGCTGCTTATTTTTTTTTTATCAACCTCAGTGTAGAATACAAGGATTCACAGCCATAAGTTTCCACTAAATTGATTATGTTTTGTGGCCGAGAATGTTTGTCCATGGTTCCGCTATATTGGAAATTTAAAAAATATATTACAAATTAAATTTTTTCGTTATAGATAGAGAAAAAAAAGTGTAAAGTACGAAAAGTTATATAAAAAAATTGAGGGAGCAATTCATGGGGCATTCTTTATAAATTATTTGAAAAATGGATCATCGAACCAATAGCCACAAAAAAGTGAAACGAGCCGCTGTTTGGCCACTTCTGCCGTCTAGGATCCATCCTACCATGTTTATAAACTCACGATCTTTTATTACATCCTCTTAATTCATAATGCAGTGTAAGAGCGGAGAAATTTGCATACCTTTCACTCACCGAGCGATTGTCCCTTACATACTGAAGTGAAACGGGGAAAGGTAAAAATAAGCATACAACTAATGTTTTTCAACTTTGAATGGCGAAAACGAGCATTTGCAGGCGCTTGGGTAATAGGTGGGTCGTCACTCAGCGCAGTCGAGACAGCCCCAACGACTTCCGCATACAGAGTGACTGGGTACGGCGCTCACGAGTGCCGATACAAATTTAACTTGTCAAAAACAACCAGCGTGGAGTCGTTTCAAAACAATTGCAAAGTGGCTCAAAACAGGTTTCTCGGGGAAAAGAAAGAAACAGAGAAAAGTAAAATGAATAGTTACAAATGTGCCAAAAAAAATGGAAGCTATAAACAGATTTTGTAGAGGAAGTTAAGTTCGAAGATGTTGAACAACTCATCGTTGCTAATAAGCTAAAATGCATCGCATGAAACCTATTTAGGAGATAAAGTCCCTTTCGGAATCAACGTAACGTACGCTATCAATACTTATCGACGATCGTCCCTCTTCCGGTATATGCGTCACTGTCGACCGCTATGACGTCAAAAAACGTCTCGATATCGCACGTTCCTTCCGTTTCACGCAAAACCGTTGGAGTGTTAAAAAAATCCTAAAAAAATGACACGTGGAAAAAACGTGATCGGATCACGAGTGCGTGATCGGGAGCTACATTCACGTACGCTTTCGACCCCTGATGTTGAAAATTTTAGTGATGGCTCGTTGCTTACCAGGTGGTTTCGTACCAGACTACCAAAATTGAGTTGTAAATAACTGTAAATATTCCTAAACATTTGTCAATATTCTTTATTTCTCCTTAATCTGTTGTTGTTGTTATTGTTGTTTATATCCCTGGTTGGAAGTTCCAGACCAGGTCCATATAGTCTTCGGGCTGAAGTGTGCGGCTCCGGTTTTAATTCGTACCACAAGGGTCTGAGTCCGTCTTAACTAGCTGCCACCTCAATTTTGACCGAGCACCCCCAGGGGCGACATCAGAGCACCCTCATCACAGAAATCGACCAGAGCACCCTCATCACAGAAATCCAGCATGGTACCACATGGGCACCTCGAGCCCTCTACTTAATCTATGTTTTTTGGTTCTAAACAACGTTCATTTACTGTCCTTGAACGTTAGATTTCAATATATGACCACTTGGCGATATTTTCGAAAATTTTGGCGAGCTTGGTGACAAGTTTGCCGATATTGGGCGACTCTTTGGGTGTCTAGAAAACCCATGAGATTTCACCAAGGTTGCGTGGTTATCGAGTTTTGGAATTTACCATTTCTGTTGCCATCGGAAATGTCGCCAAGAGTATATAAGTAAGGCGAACTCGGCAAGATCCAGCAGTGACGTAGCGAGCATAACTGACACAATACCTTTTCGGCGCCCCCCCCCTGAAAAACATACAGTAATTTAATATGTAGAAATAGTCAAAAGGAGCATTTGGCGCCCCTCTGTGAGTGGCGCCCGGGGCATGATAGACCCCATTGCCCCCCTCTCGCTATGCCACTGAGTTCAAGATTAGCTGCTCTGTTTGAACTATATACCTGTTATTATGCCTTTACTGTGTCATTTCTATAGTCTTTTGTTGAATTTCGCTTTAGTCCTAAGTGACTGTTGGTAATATTTGTGACCAGTTTAGGACTGTGCAGAAAATAAACTCGAGCCCCCGCGTTCTGGAGTCGCCATTCATCAGTATCGACGAACAAAATGCTGTAATATATTGTATTAATGCTTTGCGAAGAAAGGATTCTATTTTTTACAGACCGCTCCATTTACGTCACCTGCGGAACAGTCGACTGCTACTGGCGGCTGAAATAGGACAATTTTGATAGTTTCATGCGAATCACAGATGATGTTAAAGAAAATATCCTGAAAATAGCCCATCGAAAAAAGAAATCTGATAAGATGATTGGCGAGAAAAAGTGAGATACTCTCGCATCTGAAAGTTGATCGTACACACGTGCTGTGATGCGCAGCACTTGATTGTAGGAAGGGATGACGCGCTACGGATTATGAGGGGACTTGTGACCTGTTCAAAATGTACCTTGCATAACGCATTTAGGCGCTTGGATACCACATAGGGAGATCCACAGGAAGACTTTTCGCCGACTGCCGACATCCACCCTACGTGAGATTATCGGATATTTGAGGAGTCGGGGATAGTCGGACGTTTTCTTCTTCGCTTCCGAACGATTCGCACGAAACTCGCCAAATTTTATAAAGTCACCTTAAAACTGAGTAAACTTGTTAAGACATAAAATAGACATAATAATATTTAAGACATAAAATAAGACATTTTGTAAGACATAAAATAAGACATAAAAGCCTTCCGGTCCACAGAGATTGGGAGATTTAGGTCGTATTTGGGCTTTGTAGGCTCATTTGGGCCCTGCGATGCAGACGGCGATTCGAATCCTCTTGACATACATTTACCGCAATTTATGGGTCAAAGTAAACCGTAATATACGTAATCACTTTCTAAATATCCAGTCGGAATAAGGGAAACCGATCGGGAGAATTGAGATCGATCGTTTGGGAGTATTTCGGGATATGCATATCTCGAGTCTATAGGCGGTACTTTCGCCAAGTCTTGCCTTCCGCAGTACACGGCGTTATTTCGTCAGAAAGAGGCTTTGCTATCGCTGGTTCCTTCTGTTCGTGCAGAGTCTGTGGGTTGGTTCGAATCCCACTCTTGGCATGCATGTTTGTAGACGTTCGAAATTGGCTTTAAGAAATAGGTCTCGGTCTCATGACCCTCGTGTAGCAAACCAAACCAAATGCTTGGTTTCCTTTTGATCGCTTCAGACAAAAATACAGAACACTCGAAGTCCAAAGAAATATCTCATTTTCAGAAAAAAAACACGGGACGAATGGCGATTGAAAAACTACAGGTAAGCACAAGGGATTGAACACAGTCACTGATATTTGTCTGTTAATGCACAGGCAGTCCACCCAGCAGAACCTATTTTTAAGAGATTCTTTAATAAATGGATTCTTTAATGGATTTCTCGACTATTTTCTCATGTATTGTATCACTAACAGTATTCAAGTACATTTCATAGTCTTTAGTTAGATAACTTACTCTAGAGTCAAATTCAGACCAAGTTAAGAACATTCTTCCACGGGAATTAAGAATCTACAGCGGGATTCATCCCAGAATGAACGGTGTGGGTGCTATGAATGCTATGGAATGGAGCTCGTGGAATGTCATGAGCTCCATTCCATAGTATTCATAGCACCCCCATCGCCAACGCTTGATTGTTACTGTCGTGTTTTTTTACATTATAATTTATTTAAATATTGTATCATAAAACTATATTTAAATAAAATAATTCAGTTGTTACAAATTTATAGTTAATAGACGGTTTCTGACAGTGTCATTCATATTAATTTAACTAGTAAATATGGATTAGAAGGAAAAAAAACTTATCAGATTATCCGTTAAATCAATAGAAATATGTCTAATTACAAGTCGGGAGTTATATATATATATATATATATATATATATATATATATATATATATATATATATATATATATATATATATATATATATATATATATATATATATATATATATATATATATATATATACCATATATATATATATATATATATATATATATGGTGACACACAGACCTTTCCAGTTACTCCTGAAGAGTTTTAAACCAAAATGCTAATAAGCTACTCTCAATTCATGGCATGAAACGTAATTAGGAACTCAATTCTAATAGCATCATAACAATTTGCACAACATGTAAGCAAATGCAAAAATTAAAAGGAGACTCTTTGAGATAAACACTGTTTCTGTCTTCCAAATCTGAATTCAGTTTTTTGAATGATGCCGCAGATAATCTCCTGAGGCTTTTTCATACGTAAACGTTCATAACTGCGAACAGGGACTGCCTTCGAACTGTCTCGGTACTTAAATGGCATCCCATCTCTATACCTTCCATCCATTAATGGCTATCGAATACAATATCTGAAATACGGTTAGAAAATATCGCAGAGTTTCTCAAATTTTGATATGTACCGTATCCTCTCAGAATAAAGCAGACTACAACAGGTAATCCAACGACGAAAAGGTTACCGGAATCCTCTAGCGCAGTGGTTCCCATCCTTTTTCAGCTGGTGACCCACCTTTCCTTATACCTCCACGGGAATACCTCCACGGTTCATCGGTCCATGATGGAGTAAAAAACCTTATTTGTATCGTACCCCTTCCTTGTGTCTATATAATTTACCATGAAATATTGCACAAAAAAAAAATATATATATATGCTTTTTCAAAGATACAGACTGATTATTGATAAACAATTTGTGTTCTGATTTGAAAATGGTTGACAAAATATAAGCACTTTGTAGCAAACCAGTTATTTATTTAACAATAGATATACGTTTGCAATATATGCAACAAGTTGTTTCATACACACTAACAAGTGTTCCTAGGTGAAGATAAAAACTACAATTATAAAAGTACACAAAGACCATTTTAATAGTTTTAGGATCGAATCGCGACCCACCTGTAACCCTTCCGCGACCCACCAGTTGGGAACCGCTGCTCTAGCGAGACTCGACGCCCCTTTCGACGTGACGAGGCTATTACCGACCGTGTGATGAGGACGGAGAACGTGCGCACCTTTCGTAAAATAACCTCATAATTTTTTTACGACGTATAATGTGCCGTGTACGCGCGCGTCATCCCGCGATACGTGAGCCGCTCTACTTGTTCTTCGTTCTCTCCCGGAAAGGGAATCCACTTTACAGTGCTGTTAAAACGTAAGGTCTGATAAACTGCAAATGTTCCCATGCCGCCCTGGTAATTGGTTTCTCGTAACTGCTCCTATTTTTCTCTGCTGAATACGAGCCTCGCAGGAGAGCTCTTACCGTTGCCAATTCCGGGAAAATAATTCATAATACTACTTTGAATGCAGTGGGAGAGAGCTTTTCTTTTCAACTGTATGTGCTTTCTGGGGAGCTTGATAAGCAGTTTGGAGAAAATGGAAACTTAATATAAAGTTTTGCTGCAGATATAAAAACATCATGGGTATGATTGCGTACTGCGTAGTCAGATATTCCGGTGGATTTTAATCTCTTTATTATTGAACTAGCTGAAAACCCGTACTTCGCTACGGAGTGCATTCAAATAATATACAACGGTCAATGTATGAAATTCACGCCAATATATATATATATATATATATATATATATATATATATTATAAATACAACGATCAATGTATGGAATTCATATAAAAAAAACGAAAAAATACATTTATAAAAAAATCGTAACGAATATTTTTATAGACAAAATAATGTAGAAGAAAATATTCAAATTAAATCTAACAGAACATACTAAAGAATATAGTACAGTTTGAGGAAGATTTCTTTTACTGTATTTTGATATTTTTTTGGATAATGTCCAATCGTCTGCCGCATTAGCAAGAAATTTTTTTTGTCTCTTTCGTTGTTATGCACGTGACGCAAAATTAGTTTAAAGTATCATAAAAAGAAAAGAAACCACGTGATCATCATTTAATAAATTAAATTCCAAAAATTTATCTTTAAAAATTCACCAAAAATCAGAAAATAGAGGTAAATATTTGAAAAAGATTTCCTTTTAAAGGAATTTTTAGGATCTTTCTCGTGATTTAAATTTTATAACCCTCCAATTATTATTTCAAATGCAAATTTTAAAGAATGTTACAAAAACAGCTTAAAAATTTAATTAAAAAAATCATTTTAAGTTAAATTTTTAAGCTGTTTTTGTAATTCTTTTCAAAAATCTCTCTTAGTGCTCACCTACACTATAAGAAGAATCGCCATGCTAAATTTCAGCCCTTTAGGTCCAGCGGTTTAGTCTGTGCGTTATAGTATGTCAGTCAGTCAGTTACGGAAATGTTTTATATATATAGATGACGCAGGCTTTATTTCGAGATAAATTAGAAAATTGTTTTCACTCATAGTTTTTGTTAAAGTTATTCAGTTTGAATGTCGAAAGGGAATAACGAATTTTGGCGCAAAATTTCACAGCGCAAGAATTTTGTACCTGATGGACGATGGTCCTTTCCGACGTGGGCATATGGACGTGGGCATATGCGCTTAAGCACCGGTAAAGGTTGAATGAGATTCCGCGTTGGGAATTCCTTTCCCTCATCGGTGATGCCTTGCCGAGGAGTACGTGACAAGAACGAAACTTCGTCCGACGCTATCAGTCCACTGGAGATGAAGAGGAGACGTTTCTCCAAGTTCCGCTTCTGACATACGGACGTTATATTGTAGTAACGATATGTAAGGTTTCCTCTGCGAACTTTTTTGGGACTGAAGTCGCCACAAAATAGTACGAAAGTAATTTTTCGTCTTAAACACAAATTTCATCAAGAGACTGGTATTTGGTATTATAACGGTTAAAGTTGGAAATCCCCGAATGCAGATAATGGAAAATGACTGAAGGGAGGAGACGCGAGTTCGAATCTCGTCCATGGCCGATGGTCTTTATCTGGTTGGAAACAGTATGTCATTCTTCCATTGCAAACGATTCTGGAACTTAAGTTTCATCAGTTAGCAAATTAGAAATAGGAAGTATTACCCGTCTTAATCTCTGATCTCTTCGAGAGATTAGACTTTGAAGAGTTGTTGTTGTTGTTGTTGTTGCTTATGCCCCTTGACCGACATGTAACATCAGGTCAAGTCCCGAAGGCTATGGGCGATGAAGGTGCGGCTCCTGTTTTTAATAGCATCGCAAGGGTCGGAGTCCGACTTGGCTAAATGACCGGTCCCGTAATTTTGAACCGAGTCAAGTGACTAGACCGGAACACTTGACCCCGCACCTCCAGAGGTAAATTTGAGAACTTGGAGGACATTCTAGCCATGCCCTATTTTACGTGCCCCGGTCACCATTGGTGAACACGGAGGTAGATTTGCAGCGACGAGCATCGAACCAGGGACGTTCAGATCACTGGCCCGCTGCTTTGCCAACCGGGCTACCGCGACCCAGACTTTGAAGGGTGAAGGCTATTAGTAATTTACAGTGAGGTATTCCAAGCCATGATGATTAAAATGGGGACTGAAATCGAGTTTTTTAATTTATATATGATAGTAAAAGTTTTCTTAAATTTATATATATATATTCTTCCAAGAGAAAATAAATAATCCATTATGTCAAAAACATTACGAAAACAAGAGACACATATTCGATTAAGAACGTCGCAAGAGCGATAGTATGATTTATTTTTCATTGTCAAAGATTTACAGCCTCTCGGCGAATGTATTATTTTCAAATATGAATAGGATTCATTTTAAAAGATTTATGGAACCATACGTAATATTAACCATTCGAAAGGAATTGAATGCTGTACAAATAGCGGTTGCCAAAGCCATTCACTCCAACGTAAAATATGCAATTAGGTAAATCATAGAGTACACTTCGTTTCGATGAAGCAGTCATTTCATCATCATGACAAACTAAGCTACTTTACTGTTATCACTGGGGGCTTGTGGTGGCTCTGTGGTACAGGTGGTACAGCGCGCTGGCTTTTGATGCTCGGATCGAATCCCACCCGTCGCGCCACTAAAATACCTCCGTTTGTGTAGTCCCTTCGTAGGGGCTAATGCTGGTCCGCCTATATGGTGCCCCCATAATAAAATGGCCAGAGAATTATGGGTGAATGTCTTCAAGACAAGTGCCTTCGATAAGAAAAAAAAATTTACTACTTGGGAGGGTAACTCGCTTGTTTAGCGAAGTATGAGTAGACCGCAAATGGATGAACGAGAAATATGCATTGAGTCTCAAAAATCGTTAAAACTTCGTTTAACGATTCGCGATTTCGATGTCGTTCGTGTGTACCTGCAGATTTTGAAAAAATTAACATGATCCAATATAATTATAATAAATTTAGAAACTTCGCCACTAACACTAGCCAACAAAATTTAACTTTTTTTTTCTATAACTTTGATGAAAACAGTTAATCTCTATGATTTCGAGGGTGCTGAACACGAAAATGATCATGAAAATGCAAGTTTCGCTCTAGGTTTTTAGTTATTTCAGCTTTTCAGAATTGCCCTTAAAAGCATATGCATGTACGTTGTTCTTCCTCGAAGAAAGATCAGTGAAGACGCAATCGCTTTGCCTGCCGTTTGTATTCGGTTGTTGGTGAGTCCAGCAACCAAATGAGTGTCCAGCAGTAATCGGCTAACATTGATTCGTTCCACTTTCCCTGATATCTTTCTTCTGTGACCGAAATTTGTTGGTGGAAGCGTTCCTCATGTTCCTCGCTAACATCACCACAGTTTTCGGGGAAGAAGTCCAAGTGTGAATGTAAAAAGTGTAACTATAAGGACATATTACACCCCAGTCTATCATAGCACTGCAGAAGATCTTCCAGAAGATCCTTAGTCCGTCTGCACACGGAGCAACTCAAAAGAAACTGATAACTGACTCCAATCACAAACCAGTCCGTGATGAGTCGCAACCTATGTAATTGAATGGAGCCACTCACACGGCGCAACTGGTTACAAACCCGTCGGACGGGTTTGTAACCAGTTGCACCGTGTGTAACTGGTTGTGCCGTGTGCCTTCTGCAGTTACGACGTGTGCGTGGCTCCATTCAATTACATAGGTTACGACTCATCACGGACTGGTTTGTGATTGGAGTCAGTTATCAGTTTCTTTTGAGTTGCTCCGTGTGCAGACGGCCTTATAGTTTTCAACTTTCTTATATCCAAGGAAGTTGTTGGACACTTGAACAAAAGCATACCAGGCTAACTTCTCATCACCTGTGAGAATATTATTAAAATGTTCATCTTGGAACAGTTTGTGTATTTGTGGACAAACGAAAAACCCCTCCTTTATTCTAATTTTACCGAGACGTGGAAACTTCTTACGCAAATATGAAAATGCTTTCCCAGTCTTATCCATGGCCTTTACAAAGTTTTTCATACCACCCATTTTAACATGAAGAGTGGGGAGTATTGCTCTGCTGGATTCGACAAATGCATCATCAACAACATTATGTATTCCAGGTTGAATTGATTGACGCACAGGCCAATCTTTCTGTTTGCAGTGACGTGCCTTGGCACGGCTGTCCCCCACACACAAGAAGCAACAGAATTTGGTGTAACCCTGTTGTAGTCCAAGTAATATGGCAATGACTTTGAGATCACCGGAAATCTGCCGTTTAAACTTGTCATGGTTTACTCTTCATAACAGGTGCTTTATGTTCAGCTACGTTTCTTACATGTGAACTGCATAACCAATCGAAACCGATGGAAACAAGTTGCTATAAGGCAGAAGGACAACCTTTAGACTCAGTTTTGAAAAATCTATAAACTATCTCTCAAATCAGTTTTGTAGTCAATTTTAAGCGCTTCCATGAGACCTCTATATTACTTTTTGAAAAACCGATGGAATGGAGTATGGCAGTTACGGAACGCAGTCCCATTTACCGTCGTCTGGTCAAGACAATTCTACTGCAGCAGCCTAGACGCCAACAGTTCTGATTTATCTTTAGGTAATTCATGATCTCTTGTTAGATCATTCAGCTCACACTGTGTGATTTTATGTTTCTGTGTAGGCTCCTCGTTGCACCGAAAATCACGATATACGCGGCTTTGAAGGTGATTGAGTAGCACTAGAATCCCTATTGCCATTGTCATTTACTTCATAAGATACGCAATCTATTTTCGACTTGCCCTGGCCGGATTTATTATTAGAATTACAAACTAAAATAAAAGGTTTTTAATGAGTTTTCTAAAGAGTGAACTCAATCTCTTATTCTGGACTACAGAATGACATTTGGGATCGCGACGATGTGCAGTTGTGAAGAATTCACTTTATTTCCTCTAATGATATCTGGAGAAGTACGTAGGAAACAGCTACGTACCACAGTTTCAAACATCTCATATATTTTTACAACATGAACCCAATATCACCGTGTTTTGGGAGTTTCGCGCTATATTTATACCACAAGTTCCACTTTGATTCTTAAGTTTACTATTTTGCAACTTCCACTACCAAATTTTTTACACAAACACAAATATGTTTCCCAGACTTATAACGAGGTTGTCTCGATGATTACATTGTCAGATACAATATTTTAATGGCAAACTGCGAGTCTGCTGTAAACCTGTTTATCTCGGAATAAGCTTTTCATAATTTGCCATCTTTAAAAGGATGTACAGGTAACCCTCCTATAGGAGGGTTACCTGTACACGGTAGATAGGTTCCTAGAAAATGCCGTGTTGTATGAAACCGTGTTATATGAGACCCGGAGACGTTCAAAAAGAGGGGTTACGTTCTGAAAACTTATTAAAACCAAAATTTTTTTTTAAATTCCATATAAGCAACTTAATTTTTATTAAAAATATAAATGTATGTATAACACAAAACGAAAAGAAACAAAAAAAATAATAAAAATATTTTCATTTAATGCAACCTTAATTTAATAAATTTCTTCCTCATCACTGCTCAGTACAATCTTTCAGAACCTTTTTCTTCATTTAGATTTTTTGCACCTTCTATCCTCTTTAAAAATCTGTAATTTTGGTTTATTTGCTGGCTCTTTCAAGGTCATTGTAGATTCACGTTATGGAGATAGACAATTTTGCAGCTCCCTTTTGACTTTTCGGCTTCTTTCGGCGGATTGGTCTGCATTCAGGAAAAATGATTCAAGATTTTAAGCTAAGCTTAGGCCTTCTTGTAATTTTATAGAGTTATAAATGAACAAATTATAATTTGTTTACACATTTTCATGTAAAGCCACTATAGTTCATTATTCCTTCCCGTCATTATTTTAAGGTAATTTAGTTTTTAAATGTCTTAAAAAAATCATGTTATCCAGTGTTATGAAAGTGCAGTGTTATAAAAAGATTTTCGCAATTTTTTTTATCGTGTTAGAGCGAAACCGCGTTACAGGTTGCAGTGTTATACGAGGGTTCCCACAATTTATCTTATCGTGTTTGTCGTGAACCCGCTTTCTTACACCGGTTCACTTAGGTTCTTTCTATGGCCTAGGAACAAATGAGGTTGTGCAAAAATGAATCGTCACTGAACAAGACGAACATAAATTTATTTACAGATTTAACATTTAAACAGTTTCACACATAATATAACAATTGAAGAAAACTCTGCACGAGGTGGGCAAGCCTGCAATATCTTACTAGACCTCGGCTATCCTACACTCTAATCCAGTTACCGATCAATTAATTAACTGGAGGCGAGACGAGCCTGTTTTAATCTTGCCAGGCCTCCTGAAACTACTCTCAGAGATTCTCTTTCTGTATCTTAACTTCTAATTACCAAGTAATTACCCAACCAGAGGTGAGACGAGCCTTCTTAAATGTCGCCAAACCTCCGACTCCCAGCATAGGCGCTCTCCGTCTTTTCCTTTTTTACTGACTGCCCGACGACCCCCTCCATCCTCTTGGGTTCAAAGCCCCCGCAGCCAATCCTTGATTGGTAGAGGGGTGGGGGTGAGGAATCACGGGGCACAACACTTTCGCTTTAACCAGCGCTGCTAGTCAAACATTACACTACAGTGTTAGAGCGAAACCGTGTTGTAAGATGCCGTGCTATAGGAGGGCTACCTGTATTTAATATTCCTAGCAAGAAATCTCTAAGAGATTTTGCACAGTTTTCTTTTATATTAATTTCACCAAACTGCGGATGAGTAAAAGTGAACGAGTGAAAATGATTCCTCTCGAGCAAAATACACTGAAAAATTATTTTTTACCATATAAAAAATTATTCGAGATTTTATAAATACAGCTTTCATAATTCCTGGAGATAAATGATTTGAAACCTCTCTCAATAGCGAAACCTCTGTACAATAGCGATAAAATTATGCAAATAGTGCTATTGGGTTCAGATGATGTATGAAATGATACACATGCTTTAAATTTTGAATTTAAAATTTTAAATTAAATTTTCAAATTATCCAGCTGTTTTTATACAAAGACACATTCCAGTAAAAAGTTCATAATGAAATGAGATAACATTAAAAGAATTATAATTTTGTGTCGCCAACTTTAAAAAAAATGTAACCAAACAGCAACATTTGGCACTCAGTTTGGAAAAACTTGCCGTTCAAATATTATTTCTAGCATAGGATAAAATATTTTTTTCTGTTTTAAACAATAGTACTTGGAGTTACATCCAAAGATAAAATGTTTTATTATGTTGAAATTGATTGGTGGCCTGGAGTTTTGTTTTGGAATTTTTTAAATTGAAATTTGTATTTTTAGACAAGGACACGTTTCAGGAAAAATTCATTACAAAATTAAAAGAAAAATTAAAAGAAATAATATTTTGTGTTTTCGATCTTCCTTTAAAAAAGTAACCAAATAGCAACATTTGGCACTAAATTAGAAAAACAGATGTGTTTAATTAATTTTTGTCGTACGGGATAAAATATTTTAATATGTTTAAAATTGTGGGATGTTTGGGTTCGTTTTCAAATGAGTAATTAACAGACAGTCAACAGTTTTTCTCGCATTTAATAATTGTCTATGCTTCAGTGTCATAGTGAACGATAAAAACTGTGATCAATATCCAGGTTATTGCGAACATGGATCAACCTCGTAGATCTAAGATGTGTTAAGCCATATTTATTATCTAGGTAATCATGACAAATTGTATCAATAATGTACCCCACGATGAGATCATAATTCTTGGTTGTTTATGTGATAATCTTCGTTTATCGCTTAATTTAACAGTGATTGCCTATTTTATTTACCAGAGAAAATAATTCTCTCCACTAGAAGAGTTTCTGATGCCGTATTGTAATTTCCTATAGTTTTTACGACGCATTGAAGCCCTGAATTGATCTTTATAATTCTAACTCGTATTTTTTACTCGTGTTGACAGTTACTTGATGACAATATTTTAATTTTATTTTAATATCTGTTACGAAAGTGAAAACAGAAACTGAATGCTCTTAAAGGGCCAACGATTTTCTGCAATAGAAAATAAACATAGGACTAAAACTCTAGTCCGTTTACCTATAATTTAATACCACAAACAAGGTTCACAACAGCTTATACTTAAAAGAATGTAGCACCCCTGAAGTAATTAGAAACATATTAAGGCAAATTTCGTTAATTTCCTTCAACAGGAGCTGAATCGTACGTATTTATAAGGCTGCAATTCCGATCAGCTGACGATTATTGTCCAGGTTTACAATCAGTTTTAACATAATCCTGTTGATTGAGATGAAAGATGCCACACGATTATCTCCAAAACAAAATTCAGGTGTTGCCATATTTCTCGAGAAAGGGTCCACAAAAGTGATAGAAGCGTGATGCATATTCAATCATAATTGCAGCCATTTTTAATAATTTTTCACAGTAATTTATTATTATTTTTGATTAGGCAAAAGATGGATTTTTCGAATTTCATCATCGTCATCTATCGGCAGTTTTTTTTTCATTTACAATTAGAATTTTATTTCAGTAAAATGGAGATTATGCTTTAATAGGATGGAAAATTATGCAAACATTCGAGCTTTTTGAAAAAGGGTGAAACAACCAAAAAAAATCATCAAAAACGCTCTGCATTGGGTTTTCACTGGTTGCTTCTTAAATTAATGAGAAACAATTACTACCGTTAATGGAATTGTCAATTCAACGAATATATTGAACTAGCTGAATACCCGTGCTTCGCTACGGAGTATATTCAAATTAAATATAACGATCAATGTATGAAATTAATCCCAAAAAAATATATTTATAATAAATACAACAGTCAATATATGCAATTAATGCCCCCCCAAAAAACAAAAAAATATATTTATAAAAATCGTAACAGATATTTTTATAGACAAAACAATGTAGAAGAAAATAAGGAAATTAAATCTAATAGACCATACTAAAGAATATAGCACAGTTAATATAGTACAGTTTCAGGAATATTTCTTTTACTGTATTTTAATATTTTTTTGGATAATGATCTTTCGTCTGCCGCAATCCAATCTGCCGCCGTCTCCAATCGTCTACCGCATTAGAAAGAAGAAAAAAAAATGTCAATTTATTTCGTTGTAATGCACGTGACGCAAAATTAATTTAAAGTTTCACAAAAAGAAAAGAAATCACGTGATCAGCATTTAATAAATTAAATTCTAAAAACTAATCTTTAAAAATTCTCCAAAAATCAGAAAATGGAGGTAAAGATTCGAAAAAGATTTCATTTTAAAGGAATTTTTATGATCTTTCTTTTGATATAAATTTTATAACCCTCAAATTATTATTTTTAAATGCAAACTTTAAAGAATGTTTCAAAACAGCTTAAAAATTTAATTTTAAAAAATCTAAGAAGAATTTTTCTTTTAGTGCACTCCTACACTAAAAGAATAATCGCTATGCAAAATTTCAGCCCTTTAGATCCAGCGGTTTGGTCTGTGCATTATCTGTCAGTCAGACTGTCAGTCAATCAGTTACGGAACTGTTTTATATATACAGAGGCTGTTCACACATTTTTTAGACGATGTATATTGTATTCACAAAACTAAATTACATAAAATTCTTGTGTTTTAAATGTTCTATTTGACATCCCTTATTCTGAACTATCTTTCGACACCGCAATTTCCAGAATAATAATGCCTTTTGAAGTGTCAGAAGAGGTATTCTATCCCATTCCTCCTGAACAGCTTTCCAGAGTCCTGTAAGGGTTTTGGGACGACGTTTGGATAATGCAGATTTTAAAAGTCCGAAAGCACAAAAATCCATAGGTGATACATCGGAAGATTTAGTAGGGATATCAGTGAAGGGTATGGCCTTGATACCAGTTTTTTGTTACATTTCTTTTAGGAAATTTACAGTGGATTTTTATGCGTGACTGCTAGCTTTGTCCTGATGGAGTATCACAGATTGATGGCACTGTAGGTAAAGCGATGGTATTTCATTCAGAAAAATTGGCGATAAAATATGTTCCTGATAGTATTTGGAGTTAATCTTCACATTTTTTTCCACTCTCTTTATTTTTAACTTGCCATTATAAGAAAAACCAGCAACAATCATGAATCCCTTAGAAAAACTTTCTTTCGATTCTTTGAACCATGTACTTAAATTTTTTTCTCCCCTTTTATGATAATAAATGGCCCTTTTTTTGTTGCAATCATTTAAATACACCCATGATTCATCTATTGTGACAATTGTTTTCCATTTTTCTTTGGATAAGTGTTTCTCATATAGAATTCTGCAGCGTGTCCTGCGTTCAGCGATATGATTTGGAAGAAGACGATGCACATTGCGTTTTTTCGCTTTCTTAAGATTTAAATCAACGTTTATCATTTTGTTTACAGTGGACACCGAGCATTTTAAAGATTTTGCAACTGTCCTTTGACTAGGGGGATTTTCTTTTAACATTAAACAACGTACCTTTGCAATAGTCGAAGATGTCCGTTTTTTCCTTGGATACTTGTTTGGAGTTTTTGTCCCACTTGAGGCTCCAATTTGACGTTTTTTTTTCCTTTCTTGTTGACGATATTACCTATCGACGCTTTAGATATCACAAAACCATGACTCTCACATCGTTTTTGGATAACGGAGTATGCATATTTCTCTTCGAAAAGAGCATAAATGTAGCCTTCGAACCACTGCTTTGTTAAAAACGCCATTTTGAATTAAAACAAAACTTTCAAGCCGGAGACGATAATTTTGACTTTTAAAAACATAGTACAATTGCAATTATTTCTTTTGCAGCAAACGATTTTTTATTACCGCTTACCAAAATCGTCTATAAAATGTGCGAACAGCCTCTGTATATATAGATTATCGAATTGAAACATGAATATATTTATATACATCAAATAAGATTGAAATATCATTCTATATGAAATACAAAATATTTAATTGAATTATCTCATTATGAATACTAATTTCGATGCAATATTGATATAAACATGAGCACTTAATAGCATATGAAGACTATGTATCCCGAGGGATATAGGTGATCAAGTTAATAAATAGAATGTCAATAAATGAATTATTTAAAGATATACGAAAATTAAATAATTGAAGAGAAGAGTAAAGTTAAAATTTAACGTAAATGTAAGTAGACATACTAAACACAACTGATTAAATTAGAAAAACTAATTTTTAGGGAAACTAATTCTGAGAGAATAATAGCTCCCTTTTTCTTCCATGTTAATCTAACCTGACTAAGATAAATAACGTCAGGAGAACGAATGAACATAGATATACTCAATATCTCTAAACTTACCAATAAACAGATAATGATTTTTATCTTATGACTAGCTGAATACCCGTGCTTCGATACGGAGTAGATAAATTCAAATTAAATACAACGGTCAATGTATGCAATTAATGCCAAAAAGATATTTATAAAAAAATTGTAACGGATATTTTTATAGGCAAAATAATATAGAAGAAAATATTCAAATTAAATACAACGGTCAATGTGTGCAATAAATTTCTATGTTTAATATCCATAAAACCTACTAATTTGAATTAAATTCTTAAAAAACTTCCATCTCAATTTCTCTAGTGCAGCGGTTCCCAATCGGTGGGTCACGACCCACTTGTGGGTCGCGGAAGGGTTACAGGTGGGTCGCGACTCGATCCTAAAACTATTAAAATGGTCTTTGTGTACTTTTATAATTGTAGTTTTCATCTTCACCTAGGAACACTTGTTAGTAAGTATGAAACCACTTGTTGCATATATTGCAAACATATATCTATTGTTAAATAAATAACTGCTTTGCTACAAAGTGCTTATACTTTGTCAACCATTTTCAAATCAGAACACAAATTGTTTATCAATAATCAATCTGTATCTTCAAAAAAGCATATATATATATATATATATATATTTGCAATATTTGATGGAAAATTATATATACATAAGGAAGGGATACCATACAAATAAGGTTTTTACTCTACCATGGACCGATGGACCGTGGAGGTATTCCGATAAGAAAAGGTGGGTCGCCAGCTGAAAAAGGTTGGGAACCACTGGTCTAGGGGTTAAATTGTATCTTTTACCATATTTTAATATTTTTTTTGTCAATTTATTTCGTTGTTATGCTCGTGACGATAAATTAATTTAAAATATCACAAAAAGAAAGGAAACCACGTAATCAGCAATTAGTAAATTAAATTCTAAAAATTAATCTTTACAAATTCACCAAAAATCAGAAAATGGAGGTCAAGATTTGAAAAAGATTTCATTTTAAAGGAATTTTTATAATCTTTCTCGTGATATAAATATTTTAACCCTCAGATTATTATTTTAAATGCAAACTTTAAAGAATGTTACAAAAACAGCTTAAAAATGTAATTTTAAAAAATCTAAGAACTTTTCAAAAATCCTTCTTAGTTCACCCCTACACTATAAGAAGAATCACCATGCAAAATTTCAGCCCGTTAGGTACAGCGGTTTGGTCTGTACGTTATCTGTCAGTCAGTAAGTTAGTCAATTAGTCAGTCAGTCAGACAGTTACGGAACTGTTTTATATATATAGATTAGACCCTCGAGATTTCGACGGGTAAAAGATAAAAGAAATGGCTTCACAAAATTGTCTAAAGCTAATTTAGTTAATTTAACGATGAATAATGTGATGAATTTAATGATGAATATTCCGATGATGAATGTTACGATGAATATATAAACATATTCACCGGCGATTTCTCAATAGCAAATTATTTTTGCTCTTTTGTTGCGGTTTCAGTCGTGTTTGTGTTTGAAATCGTTTGATATTTCTCATTCTAAACCCTCCTGCTTAGAAGGCACGTGTCAGCCAGATGAAATAGTCTCCCTCACAACCGGAGAACGGAGAAAAACTACAATTGTAAGAAAGTAATGGTTAAAAAGTTTTTCCAAGGTCCATCCCTATTTTTACCCTAATGAGGAGTTAAAAATAAGTATCCCGCTCTATTTTTACTTAAACGTTCTTTATAGACACAGTTCGGGAGAAAAATTATATTGTATTCCATGTTTCTCTAATCCAACCTAATTGACTCGAATCGGAGAGGCTATTTTCAGGTGTACGGAAAGCGAGACGCGTCTATTTAAATTGTGTATATGAGATGGAAATGGTTTTGTGTTTCTAACACCTACGTGAAGGACTACGTTGTACGAATTTTCAAACATAGAGGGTACGTTGTCACCAGTTTTTTTTTTTCCGTATTAATACGTCTTTACTTTGAAATCTTTTAATGAAACAAAATTTTTACAATTTACTCATATATTTTGTCCCCTGAAGGTACGTTTACAGGAATTATTTCGTTTTTTATTGCATCAACAATGTATCTTCATTTCGTTGCTAAATATATATATATATGAATATATATATATATATATATATATATATATATATATATACTCACATATATATATATATATATACATATATATATATATATATACATATATACATACATATATATGCGGTTAATATATATATATATATAGATAGATAGATATAGATATATACACACACACACACATATATATATATATATATATATATATATATATATATATATATATATATATATGTATGAAATAAATTTCAAACCTCTTCATTATTAACACGCCTTTTTCAAATTCTTTTATCTTACCGCAACAGAACGCCGTCCCTCTTTTCTGATTTTGAGCTAAACCCAACCAAGATAATCAAGTAGTTTTCCCCCTAACTCCACGTGCGGATAGCCTTATATAAGCACTATATAACGGACATGTTCTAGAAGCCTGGCGAGATCATCATCCGATATGACGCGACATAATCACGTGTCAGTTTCTAACCAATTAGGAGTTTAATACTAGACACGTACGCGGGTGAGAAATTTCGCGCGTCTGTAGTCTTTGTGTGTTTGCTCTCAACCAGAACAGATGTAAGATTTTCAAGCTGCCAAATTGCGTGCGGGGTCCCGTCCCCGACTACCGCGCAATGTGTCTGTCCAACTCAAATGGATGTTCCCCGGAAATTACTGAAAATAAAGATTCATCGAATTGAAAGCGCCTCTTCCTTGATCCGGTCCATTTATTTTTCCTCTCCATTTGCCTTTCTACCTTGTGTCATTTCTACCGAACTGTGTGGAATATCACGAGTTTCCTAAACTGATGTTTCATCGCCACCGATTCATTTTATTATTTCATATATATATATATATATATATATATATATATATATATATATATATATATATATGTGTGTGTGTGTGTGTGTGTGTGATCCGAGTATCAAAAAGGAGGATATTAACTTATGTTCAAATATTTGGCCCGTATATAGATGTGCAAAGGTTAAAGAATTCAAATAATAGTGGAATATTATTAATTTTTTAAAGATAGCAACAGTTTTTTCTGGGGCCCACGGGAACCAAGAAGTTTCGGCACTGAGGCTGCTCGGCTCGAATCCCGACAAGCGCCACTGAATGCTCGTGTCTAAGCCGGGTATGGGCACGTTAAATCTGTGGGTCGAATCGTCCATCGGAATGGTTTGTAGGCTAGGGAGAAGATACGAACCCACCAGATGTCACCCCTGGCGGTACTCAGTCAAAAGGGTAAAAAAGTGGGTAAATATTTCTGTCATTGTAATTTTGTATAAGCTCATGGATCGTAAGGAACACCAATCACTTTTCTCTCTTTCTCTGTCTCCACCTTATGGCCATTAGTTTTTATTCCTTGCCCAACCGATAGCAAGAAAGGCTCCCAAGGGCGCGGCCCAGAAGAAGTCGCCTACTACCTTTCATGCTGACGTCATGTTGACCCTTGTAGTGCTCAATAGCCGTGAGTTAGACAGGAGGAGCACCTGTTCGACCTTCGGCCTAGGGATGCGACATCGATGTCGATGTTTTCAAAACATCGATTTATTGAAGCCGATTTTTTTTAACATCGATGTTTTGTGCTCGATGTTTTACGTTGTCTCGATGTTTTCTTTTTAAATGAAAATTTACCATAATAAAAAAATAATTAACCACGTAGCATAATTTTCCCACTCAGTGAATGTAAGTCTGAATTCTGAAAAGGCCGAATACAAAAGGGGGAACGATTAGAGACAAATGGCAATGAACAACCAATGAATAATATTCATATGCCCCAATAATTGTTATTTACAGTAAAGAAAAAATGAGCTTGTTCAGTTTTCCCCCATACGTTGGTTTTGCATCAGGACTTCAAATTGGTGTAAATATATGTAATTTTCTTTTGTATTATTTAATTTGAAAATAAAAGATTTGTTAATAAATTGCAATAATTTCTTCCTCGATTTTCTGGTAAAAGTAATAAAATGTGTAATGGAAATTCTGCGATATGCGCTGACTCTAGCAACCAAGTTTTTGTCATTTGAGTCAGCCCAACCTGAGAGTAAAATTACCCCCCCCCCCCCCCCCCATGACTAACCGAAGTGACATTAATCTTAGAGGTTACTAAACCAGTTTTAAAAAATGAAAGTTCATAAACATCGATGTTTAAAAATATCGATGGTTTTGGGGCGATGTTT
Source organism: Dolomedes plantarius (assembly GCA_907164885.2). Classification (NCBI taxonomy): domain Eukaryota; kingdom Metazoa; phylum Arthropoda; class Arachnida; order Araneae; family Dolomedidae; genus Dolomedes; species Dolomedes plantarius. Next base: position 195,198,360 of record OU015497.1, read on the forward strand.
TATTAGCATCATTGTTTTAATATTGAATATCGATGTTTTGAAACATCGATGTTTTGCTGTCGATGTCGCATCCCTACTTCGGCCTTCGGTTAGGATTTATCTGGCCAGGGAGCATTAGTAACAAAGACAAAACTATCTAATTCGAGTGATGTCATGGTTTTTGTGAGAGCTTCTAAATATCGTTTTCCTCCACTTCTTTCCAAACGTCGCCAAAAATACGCTCAACGCAATAACTCGGTAATGTTTAAACGCCAGTTTACAAAACACCAATGCTAAAACTCCCACATTCGGCTACTTTTCAAAATGATTGTCTTTCTCTGTGAGTTAATGCGTTGTATAAACCCTTGTCAAACAATTATTCGAAATAAGAGATCTTTTAGGCGAAGGACGCGTTATAAAATTTACTAGAGATATCATTCGGATTTCTGAAGATGCGTAAAAGCGTATAATTTTAGATTCGTGTCTCCAATGGGTTCAAAGAACTGTATCAATTTCCACAAAATTAGGTCATATAAGAAAGTACTCAAAGGAAAAACAATGCTTTTACAAGCATCAAACCAAATTGGCGGCAATCCGCAACAGAATGTCCGGATCGACAGTTCGTATTTTAGTGTCTTAGTTTTCGTGTTCTCATTTCAAATACTAAACTATTCAGAAAAAAAGTGGTATGATATCCTTTAATTTTGAGCCAATTTAAATTGCTTTATTCTTGTTTTGAATGGTAACTTTTCTTAAAACTTCTGTTGGAGGTTAATCCCTGATTTAAAACAGTGCATTTTGTCTAAAGGTTTAAACATCCTAAAAGTTTTTGTAGGAAGAAACTCTGAAAAGATGTTTATTAGTTTATCAGACATGCATATAATGACTGTCTTAAACTTCGTTAGTTGGGGATAAGAAGTTTTGCAGAAAGTACGTGTCTTTCAGTTCCACAGCAGTACGCGACAACATTCCCACGTAGAGAAATTTTTAATGTGTTCATGAAAGAAAATTGTGAAGTACGGTCATTGAATGGGGAAGTTTTCGATTTATCGTCTGGGGGCCTGTTTGGTACACGGACACTAACTATATGAATAATAAACTTAAACAACTACAGAGACCCTTTTTAATCATGATCAGTAAATGTTATCGGACAGTCTCTACAGACGCAATAAGTGTCTTGGCTGGTTGTATCCCACTGGATATAAAAGCTAAAATGGAGTCGCTATTGTATACCATCTATAATGAAGGCGAACAAATCCAGATTGAAGATTTTGTTTTTAATGGCATGAATAGTGAGATTAAAAATAAAAATTTAAGGAAAATTAGAGAGTTAACTAAATATAGTTGGTCATTTAATTTAAAGCCTATAACAAGTACGAAATTTTATACGGATGGTTCGAAAATAAATCATAAAGTTGGGGCCGCTTGCATTAAATACATAAATAATGAAAAGATAGAAATAAATTATAAAAGATTGAATGATCACGCTTCCTCCTATGCGGCTGAAGTTATATCTATAAAAATGGCTCTCACTAACGCAATTAATAATGGAATAAATGAATTAGATATTTTTAGTGACTCAAGGAGTGCGTTGCAATCCTTGAACACTTACTACTATAAGGATAGTCAAATTGAAGATATTAATAGTTTAATAGTTAATAATAATCTAAGGGTCCATTTTCACTGGGAAAAGGCCCATGTTGGCTATACCGAAAATGAGGAAGTAGACCTGGCAGCCAAACTTGCTACTACTAGAGACCAGATCGATGAAGAAATTAAATATACCAGAACCCAAATTAAAGCAAAAATCAGAGATTGGGGCTTGAGTGTATGGCAAGACAGGTGGAATAGAAGTGACAGTGGCAGACCTGTTTATAGTATTTTTCCTGAAGTTTCAACACATAGGTTATCTTCAAATTTTCTTATTAACCAGGCCATCACTCAGCACGGCTGTTTCGGCTCTTATCAAAGAAGATTTTTTGGAAAACCTGACTCTTGCGAATGCGGTGCGGTACAGACTACGGAACACTGTCTGAAAGTATGTGACAGATGGAATGATCCACGTTCCAAACTTCCTAGAGCAGTGTTGAATGGGCCGGCTAACCAATTTTATTTGGACTATTATTGCCGTAGATTCATAAACATTGTAATGAAAGACATATTAGCTGAACATTACCCTTTTCAGGGTACCTCTCCTTCCTAAATTTGCTGGGAATAACGAAACTTGGCCTATATTTATTATTTATTATTTATAACTATAATGGTTATGCTTATATTGTTTGTAAAGGTGCTTTTTTTGACTTAAAGTTAAAGTTTATAATTCTGGTTTATTGTTTATATTTGAAAATAAATTTTGTATTTTTGCATAGTGATTCTATAAATTGCAGCAACTGTATATATATGATTTTGTAGTTGGAAGTATTTGAGTTTATCTCGTGTATTGAGCTGTGAGGCTTTTGATCTTTGCTGATTTGAATTATGAAACAAATGTAATTTAATTGTTGAAATTTGTAAGCCATCGCACCTCTAGTCGTCAGTCATTACTTACCGTATACCTTCGGGCATGGCCGGTATTGCTTTTCGATTATCGTCTGGGGGCTTCAATATGAGATAAGTTTACGAAAGAAGCAAAGTTCACTAAAGACTCCGAATTTAACAGCAGTTAAGTTTCAGGACCCAATAGGAGGAAAATAATACCCTCAATATGTACATAATAACCAAAGTTTCAAAATTTCGTTGCCTCATTTTTCAACTGTTCCGAAACGAGCTGCATGACTCTGCGTTTGGAGATGTCCAGTATCTAAATGTTTTACGGCTATAGATAGTGTAGAGTGTTTCGCTACGGGTAAGCGATGCTTCCATTACAAGTACATGCAGCTTTTTAAAACCTAGATATGCACAAAGAAAAAAATTGTATATTTTAATGAAGATTCTCAGCATCTGCATGCTTTTCTTTAGCGTATTCCACAAGTTTCATGTAAGTAACATGCTTCCTTTATTTTAAGTAAGGTTCCGAAGTTTTTAATTTTCCGAATCCAGAGCCAGTTAGAACACAGTTCAAAGAGATCATTAACATTTTGGGTTCATAAAAAGACCTGCTAATAAAAGTGTATAAATATTTATAAATGTATTTTTCATAAAATCTAAACGATCGTATAATAAGCGGCAGAGATTTTCTTGATCATATTGTATTCCGTCTTATACAAAGAAATTTTTGCCTCTGCTATATGATTCATTTTAGACATTTCCTCTACCAAAGGAAATGATGTGCATTTAAAACAGGGATAGTACTTTTTTCTTCCAGAATCCTTCCAAACTTAAAATTGTATTTGCGTTCCTTTTAAAGAATGAAAAAAATATATCAGAGTACAAGAAATGTTTTCTCTAATAAGGAGTTCAGTTAAAAAAGAGAAAAAAAAGCTTTCACTCCCAGTGGACGATGAGTGGAACGATTTTCTCGGTAGGTTAACACTGAGCCGAGGAAATACCATAGGGCTCACTTCCCAGCAGCCTTAAATGATCAGCAAAATTAAAGATCTTTACATACTGAAAAGGATGAACTCAACGGGACGATATATACAGGTGGTTATCAAAATAATGGAAACACCTATCATTATTAGTGGTGTTTATGAATGTGCTTCATATTCCTTAAAAAGCAAGTCTGGCCACCGGTATTTTTTTATAAAATATATTGTATGTATTATTTTACTGTCAGGTAGCAGTAATGAAGCTAAGAGCATCGTGCTTTTGGGGGGGAACAGCGTAAAATGTCAAACTTTGCAGACCTTGCGAAAAGGGCAAATTGTTGAAGCGTCTTTAAACTGGAGTATCTGTTACTACAACCCCCAGGCTAATGGGTGTTTTTCGAGCTATGGCATCGAAAATCATGATAACATACAGAGTGCACAGAAGAACTTTCTTTGCCAAACAGAATAGTAGAAAAAAGGAAGAGCTGAGTGAAAGAGACGGACTAGGTATTGAAGCGGATTGTGACATGAAGAAAGGAAACAACTGCAACGAAAATGGCCTAAGAGCTCAATCTGCATCTGCATGTTCCAATATCAGCCATTAGAGGTAGAAGGGAACTTCAAAAACAAAGCATTTACGGAAGAGTAGCTATTCCCAAGCCACTTGTAATAGATGCCAATACAAAATATCGTCCACAATGGTGCCACGAGCGCAAATCCTGGTCGAGTAATATGTCAAAAAATGGAATTTAGTCCGACGGATCATTTTTAGTATTGTTCCTGGCAATAGGACGTGCGTGTGTCTGGAGAACGCCTACAGAACCGTAAGATTCTGGCAGTCTCATCTCAACTGTCAATCATGGAGATAGATCTATCATGGTATGGGATGGCATCTCATGGTTTTCTTCAGGCCCTATTGTAACCCTAAGAGGCAGATTGAATGGGAAGGATTATGTCGAAATTTTAGCTCACTAGTCCATCCTATGTTGCAAACATTATTTCTTGCAGGAGATGGCGTTCTTCAGGATGATAATCCCCCTATACATACAGCAAATATATAAAGTATTGGTTTGAAGAGCATGAAAAAGAAGTCAAATATCTTATCTTGTTCTGTACAATCCCCCTGCCTATGTATCATCCAACCACCGTGATCTGTATAAGCGGATAGAGCCAGATATCGATATCCACCACAGCATCTCTACAGGATCTTTCAAGATTTTTCCCTGAAGAATGGTATAATTTATTCTTAACTACTATTAATGACTTGTATAATTCGATTCCAAGGTGAATCAGGTGGTATTACATGACAAAGGGGATTCTGCGCCGTATTAATAAAGGTTTTCATGATGTTTCTTAGTGTTTCCATTATTTTGATAACCATCTGTATATATATATATATATATATATATATATATATATATATATATATATATATATATACAAGGTGCGCCCATAAAGTAACCGGACAATTTTTTATAAATAAGAAAAATATTACTCACCTTCAACTAAATTTATCTCCTTCAAAATAATCGCCAAAGGAGTCTATACAATGTTTCCAACGTTTCTTCATCGAAACACTGTTCATAGGGTTGGAACTAACAGCTCGCAAAATACGCGTAACTGATTTAATATCCGAGACGTTTTCAAATCGCTGTCCTTTCATGGCCATCTTAAGCTTCGGAAAAAGGAAAAAAAATCAGCTGGTGATAAGTCGGGAGAATATGGTGGATGATTTATCACTGTAATTGAACGCTTAGAAAGATATTGTTGTACAGAAATTGCTGTAAAGGAACTAGCATTATCGTGTAAAAGAAACCATTGCCCAGAATCAAACAGTTCCTTCCTAACTGGCCTTATCCTGTTTCTTAATCGAAAAAGTCTCTCCTTGTAAAAATACTGATTAATTGTTTGATTTCCAGGAACAAATTCGTGGTGAATAAGTCCTTTGTAAAAAAAAAAAAAAAAAAAAAAATGAAATCAGCAGCACCTTAGTCTTTTGACATCCGTAATTTTTTTCTTGGATGGGATAAAACGGTCCTTTTCACTGTGCACTTCAGTCTTTATGCTTCTGGGTCATATTGTAGACAACAAGTCTCATCTCCTGCTATAATACACTTTAAGAAAATGTTGTTCTGTTGCTCAGTAGTCAGCAAATCTTCACAGAAAGCTTTTCTATCTTCTTTTTGCTGTTCTGTCAAAATCCGAGGCACAAATCGAGCACAATCTTTTTTCATTTTCAGATTTTCAATTAAAATTAATCAACAGCTTTCTTCGCTTATCCCAAGCATGTCTGAAAGTTGTTGAGTTGTTACACGTCTATCAGCTTTTACCAAAGAACGAATTTTCTCCGCATTTTCCTCATTATTTGAAGTTGAAAGTCTTCAATGCTTTCTCTCCCACATTTAAAGCGGTTGTACCACTCATACACTTGTGTTCTCGATAACGATGCATCACTATATACTGTTCGAATCATCTCTAAATTTTCGGTAGCAGATTTACATAATTTGTAACAAAATTTAATGTTACAACGTTGTTCCATTCCGAAGCAATTTTTTTTTTTGCACAATGCCTTCTCAGTAAATGAAAATTACTACGGCGTTTTGATATGCAAACGACTAAATAACCAGTTTAAACTGGCTTTAACAAGAGTTGAGGTGTCACTCTTTCTAGCCAAGCGATTATTCTTTCACTTTTTTATTTTAATGTTTGATCTTTTAAGTTGTCTGGTTACTTTATGGACGTACCTTGTATATATATATATATATATACAGTGGTACGTCGACTTACGAGTTTAATTCGTTCCATGACTTAGCTCCTAACTCGAAATACTCGTATCTCGAATTAATTTTCCCCATTGAAATGAATGGAAATGCTATTAATTCGTTCCGGGCTCCCCCCAAATACCACAACTTCTTAGTTACATGTTTTTAAATAAGAATAACGTGCTTATAAACGACGAACATTGTATAAAAACGCAATACAATAGAATGTACTGCAATAAATTTGTTTTATTAAGTGTAATGTACAACATTTAACTTGGAGATCAGACGTGAAGATGCTGATGGAAGAGGAGGAAAAAGGTTGAACTGAAAAATTAAATCTTATTCGTTGATTTTTGATCTTTTCGCCCCTCTTTCCTGACTTTCGCTTTTATTACCAGCTACTCTCTTAAAATGAACGAGTGAGACACGGAAGCTGGGCGATTGCTGCATCGTTCACTGTGGCTGTAATGTCCAGATTCTTCTTTCTGAGGATCCGAAGAACGTTTTCTCAGAATCCAATCTCTCGGTTTAAGACTGGATAGTAGTCTCAGAATAATATTATACAATTGTATAATAATTGTACATAAAGGTTGTAAATATTATATGCTTCTTGTGTTCTCATTTGATGAGCACGTAACATGGCATTCGCTACTCAAACTAGCGGTGAAATATCTGAAGCTTGCTCGTAACCCGAAATTTAGCTCGTAACTCGAAGCAAAAAATCTACCGAGAGAATACTCGTATCTCGAAAAACTCGTAAGTCGAGGTACCACTGTATATATATAATATATATACACTCAAGAGCCAAAACATTATGACCACCTGTCAATAACGAGTTGGCCCCTCTTTGGCGCGCAACACAGCTTCAACTCGCCTTGGCATGGATGCCACAAGTCCTTGGTAGATGGCCGGAGACAGATTGTACCAGATGTTTAAGCAACGGTCACGCAAATCCGAGATATTGCGAATTGGTGGTCTTTGAACTCTGAGCTGCTGTCCCATGACATCCCAAATGTGTTCTATCGGATTGAGATCCGGTGAGTTAGGCGGCCAGGACATTAACTAGAATTCAGCATCATGTTCCTGGAACCACTCCAACACAATTTTAGCCTTGTGACACGGGGCGTTGTCCTGTTGGAACATTCCATTTCCAGCTGGAAAAACAGAGGCCATGTAAGGGTGCAACTGGTCCGCAATAATGTTCAGATACCCTGTAGCGTTCATGGTCTGCTCTACCACAACCACGGGTCCCAGAGACGCCCAAGAGAACGTCCCCCAAAGCATAATACCGCCTTCACCGGCCTGTGTATGACCTACTGTACATTGAGGGAGCAACAGTTCGCCTGGAAGACGGCGTATCCTGACACGGCCATCGGCGTGATGAATGACAAACCGTGATTCATCTGACCAGGCAACTCTCTCCCACTGATCCATGGACCAGTCGTGATGTTCTCGGGCCCAGCGCAGGCGCAGTTGGCGATGACGCTTGGTCAGCAAAGGCACACGAGTGGGACGTTTGCTGCGTAGCCCCATATCCAACAGTGTCATCTGAACAGTGTGATGCGATACTATTCTACTTGGCCCTGCATTGTATTGGGCTGTCAGCTGAGCCACTGTCTGGCTCCGGTTTTGCTTCACCATGCGAGACAGTTTCCGACGACCTTTTTCTTTGATAGCTTGTGGACGTCCAACACCATGTCGTCTACTGCTGGTTTCACCGTCATTCATCCACTTTGCATAAGTACTAACAACTGTAGGTCGCGAACAACCCACGAGTCGTGCAGTTTCGGAAATACTTGTTCCGAGCCTTCGAGCCATTACAATCTGCCCTCTAACAAAGTCGCTTAGATCCGCAGCCTTTCCCATCACACACAGAAGTAAGTGAAAGAATGATTCTTCAGACTCTCCAGCAGCAGTTAAATACCACTTCCACCTGATCACGTGCCTTCCACGTCATCCAGGCGAATTCATTGCAAAATGTAGGGGTGGTCATAATGTTTTGGATCTTGAGTGTATATATATATGTAATAATAACGCCCCACTAATATTAATTGTCCTATATCTAACGCGTATCTTAATTTTTCCTCAATAAAACCCAGCCCTATTTCAAAAACGAAATCGAAATTATATAATATTCTCTTTAACGCATAAGCGGGAAAGTTATATTTAGACTTCCGTGATCTCGACCCCCTTCGAGGAAGTACCACGTGATCGGAGTCAATCAATTAAAATATTTCTATGCCTAGCAGCAAAATCGGAAGTTACTCAGCATAGAAGGCCAGCCAGGGCGATTTCGCGTTCTCTTCTTACTTGGCGCTGTTTCATTACGTCCTTGCTCGCTGTCCGCGTACTGTTCCAAAATATATTAGGATGTAATCGTATTAGATATTCAAGCGTGGGCAGCTATGGGCTGTCCGTTGACGTTATTGTCAAACATCACGTCGTCAGCATGTGCCAAGTCATTCAACTATGTATAGCACTGTACCTTCTTTGATGTCTTGAAGTTTGGTTCTATGGAATAAAATATTTCAAGTGTTCATCGTGTTCCTGTTTTTTCCTGAAGTGTTTATGTGTGAATCCATCTCCTGTACCGGTCTACTAGAAGTAATTACCACTCTGGCTACGTCTACATTGTCGTGTTTCGTGTACTCTACAAAGTTATTTCGTGTACTCTACAAAGTAAGTTCGTGTACTCTACAAAGTTATTTGTACGTTCAAGTACCCTTTTCGTTTCATATATATATATATATATATATATATATATATATATATATACATATACAGAGGCTGTTCGCACATTGTTTAGACGATTTTGGTAAGCGGTAATAAAAAATCGTTTCCTGCAAAAGAAATAATTGCAATTGTACTATGTTTTTAAAAGTCAAAATTATCGTCTGCGGCTTGAAAGTTTTGTTTTTATTCAAAATGGCGTTTCTAACAAAGCAGTGGTTCGAAGGCTATATTTATGCTCTTTCCGAAGAGGAATATGCAAATTCCGTTATCCAAAAACGATGTGAGAGTCATGGTTTTGTGATATCTCAAGCGTCGATAGGTAATATCGTCAACAAGAAAGGAAAAAAATGTCAAATTGGAGCCTCAAGTGGGACAAAAATTCCAAACAAGTATCCAAGGAAAAAACGGACATCTTCGACTATTGCAAAGGTACGTTGTTTAATGTTAAAAGAAAATCCCCCTAGTCAAAGGACAGTTGCAAAATCATTAAAATGCTCGGTGTCCACTGTAAACAAAATGATAAACGTTGATTTAAATCTTAAGAAAGCGAAAAAACGCAATGTGCATCGTCTTCTTCCAAATCATATCGCTGAACGCAGGACACGCTGCAGAATTCTATATGAGAAACACTTACCAAAGAAAAATGGAAAACAATTGTCACAATAGATGAATCATGGGTGTATTTAAATGATTGCAACAAAAAGGAGCCATTTATTATCATAAAAGGGGAGAAAAAAATTTAAGTACATGGTTCAAAGAATCGAAAGAAAGTTTTTCTAAGGGATTCATGATTGTTGCTGGTTTTTCTTATAATGGCAAGTTAAAAATAAAGAGAGTGGAAAAATTGTCAAGATTAACTCCAAATACTATCAGGAACATATTTTATCGCCAATTTTTCTGAATGAAATACCATCGCTTTACCCACAGTGCCATCAATCTGTGAGACTCCATCAGGACAAAGCTAGCAGTCACACATCAAAATCCACTGTAAATTTCCTAAAAGAAATGGAACAAAAAACTGGTATCAAGACCATACCCTTCACTGATATCCCTACTAAATCTCCCGATGCATCACCTATTGATTTTTGTGCTTTCGGACTTTTAAAATCTGCATTATCCAAACGTCGTCCCAAAACCCTTACAGGACTCTGGAAAGCTGTTCAGGAGGAATGGGATAGAATACCTCTTCTGACACTTCAAAAGGCATTATTGTCCTGGAAATTGCGGTGTCAAAATTTAGTTCAGAATAAGGGATCTCAAATAGAACATTTTAAACACAAGAATTTTATGTAATTTAGTTTTGTGAATACAATATACATCGTCTAAAAAATGTGTGAACAGCCTCTGTATATATATATATATATATATATATATATATATATATATATATATATGTAAGTATGTATGGCTAAAGAGAAAGGGAGAAAGGAAATTAGAATTTGCTATTTCCTTCTCATGTTCTGTCCTTCATTGGTGTTTGTTCACAAGTGTTTTGTGGAGAAAGGGTTCTTTTAAAACCCTTTCCTCTGATTTCACACCTTTTCTGGGTCGTAAAAATTTAACGAAGTAGTTCGGGTTCATCGGGGTCGCCCATCTCCGACATGCGACAATTTGTTATGGTCAATTTTAAGGGGCGCAAAACGCGAATAAATTTCGAGAGCTCTCTTCTGGCCCGCAGTAATAGGCACATAAAATTTACGACGTTCGCAAATTCATTTACGAGCCATTTCGGAGGTCCGCGTGGTATAACGCTTATGTGTCCGGGACTGATTAGATGGTTTTCAAGAGTGGGAAAAATTTTATTTTTTCAAAATATACCGAATTCACATCTAGTGTGTTTGGATAGAGAAAATTTCAACTTGTCCTCTTTTTGCCCACTGAATCTTTACAATTCATCATGCGTCATCCACTTCTTGTTCAGTTATATATATATATATATATATAAGACAAAGTTGAAAGTGAAAAACCAGTATATGCTCAAAACCACTACAGCCAGGAACTTAAAACATGAAAAGATAAGTGAAAAATAGGTTTTTGACAGCATCTTTTCATCAGCGGTGCCGATACTGTCTAAAAACCAATGGATTGTTTCTAATAAGTCTGATCTGAGCAATAAACATACTTAGACACCGTACAATCCATAAGAAACAGAAGAAGTGAATAATCAGTTGCTTTATCTTAGAACACGAAGCCCGGCGCTAGACAAAGTGGAAGTTAAGTAAAGGGGACCGCAAGAAGACTGACGTCACAAACATTGTAACCATGGAGCAAATGGAAACACAGAAGCAGACTTACTAAGGATACTGTGTTATAGGACATTATAACCTAAGTTAACTTAGACATTTTATATGACTAAGAGTTATTTATTATTTTTATTACACTAGTTTTTATTATTTTTTATTTTACTTTTTTAGTAGTTATTTAATATAATTAATCATTTAGTTTAGTATTACTAATTGATAGCAACAGAACATGCTATTCATGAAATCTAAAACAACCAATTTTGTGCTTGGAAAGACTATCAGGGTAATAATTACGTTTTAGCACTACTAACAATTCTATAATATGCTTATGCCTATTGTTCTTAGAACAAAGCCTATTTATTCTTAGTAGTTGATTAACAATAATATTATTAAATACAGATTTGTGCAAGCATGTTAAGTATTTTTGAAATTTAACAATATTAAAGTCATATTCTGATCTTTTACTATATAGATCAAAAGTAAAATTGCTATGAAAATTTATTTTTATGTTTATATCTAAAAAGTTTATATATATATATATATATATATATATATATATATATATATATATATATATATATATGTGTGTGTGTGTATGTATGTATGTATGTATGTATGTATGTGTGTGTGTGTGTGTGTGTGTGTGTGTGAGTGCGCGCGTGTGTGTGTGTGTGTGTGTATATATCACTATTTTATTAATCAATATTATCAGCATTAATTACTCGAGTAATACTCGAGTCTATAAAATTTCAGATTTCCTGGTTTTTTTGTTACGCTTTAAAATGATTTCCTTGACTGAATAAATAGTACATATTATACCATTAATTCTCAATTTTTAGGTATCAGGTAAAGAATAGCTACCGTTTTTGGCGAGCGAGATGTTTTCGCTAAAGCTAACAGTGAAAAATATTCATGGCCCTGCACAAAGGGCGAACCGAATGGTCGAAATATAAATGCTCTTGCCAACACAATCAGCGTTTTTAGTGGACGGGAGAATAAATAAATGTTAAGGACGGAGAATAAATTTCATCTTTCGTAGCCAGTCTAACTCAAGTAAGAAAAACATGTATTAATAGGAACAGGAACGGATTCGGAAAACCTAGACTAAAAAAATTTTTCTCTGGCTATTTCCTAGGACGAATTTTTTTCTGGCTATATAAATGTAATAAATAATAATAATAAATAAATAAATAAATATTAGCACATTTAAAAAATATTTTCGAATTTTTTATACTGTTGTCTTATTACCAGATACTTTTCTATCGTCTGGACCAGTTATCGCAGTAATACTGTATTATATGCCAAGCATAATTGATAGATGTTGGTCGATCGGTGGTATCCCTCTGGGAAATTCAAGCTACCTGCAAAAACACTGTTAAGAGATAAATAAACCCAATAACGTACAAAGGAGTATCGATTTTTTTTTCTTTGCCGTATTTCGAGTAAATTAGTTTCCCTCTCTGTTCCCCGACTATCTTTTGGGGTCCTTAATCGATTTGGCGCCCGCTTTTTCCCTCGTTGTCATTTCCTCTCCTCATATTTGGCTTCCTTAATCGATCGCGGGAAGCAGCTCTCTCCGAAGCGGGCATTCGTATAACTGCCCGCTGAAAACCCGACCGCGGCCAGAGCAAAACATTTTCGCGATCGTTAAGTAACGAAGGCCGATTTCTCATCGGAAGGGGGGCCGGAGCAACATTCGAAAAACGACCGTGTTTATGGATAGAAAGGAGGCGAGAAATGTTGTCTGTTTTTTTATTTGTGTTTGTTTGTTTGTTTGTTTGGTTGAACTTTTTGAATCAAATATGAAACGTCGTGGGCTGAGATTTTGAAGGGGATTTTTATTTTATTCATGGGATATTTAAATAGGGGCTACGTGAGGTTCGGGAAATATGTTCTCGAAAATGGCAGTTTTGTTTCTTTCGGAACAGTGATTTGGGAATTTTAAAAGATGTAACCACAATTGGACTCCGCTACATTTTTGAAAAAAATTAGTGATGGTGAAGTATAATAATTTATTTTCATCAACGTTCTAAATATATGTATACAACAATTTCGTGAAATGCACAATAAAAAATTAGAATGGTAAATTCCAACTTTTCTTAAACCAATGCGTGAAAATGAATGTTTAAAATAGCGTTCAAGCAACACTGATTTTCTGCTGTAGTAAATGGACATTAAAATCTATGTACTAGGGTGGTTCAAAAAGCAATAGCCAATGGGCTTGCGTTCGCGAAACAAAAATCCCAGAACTTTCAAACTCCCGCAAAATTCTCAATTTGACTGTAATGCAGAGCAGGAAAAATGGTGCATAGTGGTACGATATTTATGAGAATGCAACACAACTGATGGGAGTGGAAACAGAATTAAATAAGTTTCATAATAAATGGGCCATTGGTTAGTGAAATTATTGTTACTTTTAAGGTTTTAATTTTGAACAGTTCGGTGAATTCATCGCTTCAGGTTTGCATTCATCGCTGAAGAACTGCCATCTGTTGATCATTCTTAAAACCAAAAATAAAATCCAGTGTCTGTGAGACTGGTCGAGGAAACAGCCACATAAAAAGGATAAAGGCATGGGCAGCAAATTACGAGAATAAAATCTATTTTAACCCTATTTCTAAACGTTTCATTATTTAGACAGGAGATAGGCTCGTGTCAAATTTTCCCGCTATCATTTGTCTTCCGAAAGAGTGCTGCCGACTAATTTTCTTTTATTAATGGAAAACTACTTTATTTTCATAAAACTGGGACTATCTCGGTAATCTGTCTCTAAGCCGAAAAAAAAATAAATAAAAATTGTTAGGTGACTTGCCAGAAACATGAGAAAACACAAATAGTCAATAGAGGGTTTCTCAATGAACACAATCAAATAATAAAGATGGCGACATACGTTTCGATCTAATTAATAATAAATAGATCACAGCTGTGATTGTCCCTATGAACAATTTAACAAATGCAAGGATCATTAAAATCTTTGATATAGGTAACCGGGGGCGAATATTCTAGAACAGTGGTTCCCAACCTTGGATACGCGTACCAGTACTGGTACAAGGACAAGCAGCTACCGGTACGCGAATGACTTTACAATTTAAAACAAAAATCTTTTAAAAATCTGTATTACGAAAAAAGAAAAGAAATGACTATAATAACTAAAAATCAATACGTTTTAATATTTTAGTTTGGAATTTCTTATCCATTGTTTGTGTTGTAATACACTGCTGGCCACTGTAAATGCAACACCCTGAAGGAAACATGCAAATAAAATGAAATTTACAACATGCATTAGCGGAGGTGAGATATGCAAATGATTAGAATTTCAGCGCAGACGCACATCACGCGCGCCTGTGGCGCCACTTCAAAGCGCTATTTAAGGCTTGGAGATTTCGACGATTTCAAGTTCGGCAATTGTGTTTTTCTTGTGGTATTTTCAAAAACACGATCAATTATGCCTCGTCGAAAACAGCGATCATCTTTTGATCAAGTATCCGAGTTCGACAGAGGAAGGATAGTGGCCTACCGAGATTGTGGATTATATTTCAGGGAAATCGGTAGTCGTATTGGACGAAACCAAACAACTGTAATGAGGATATGTGATCGTTGGATGCAGGAGGGTACGACGGACCGGCGTGTTCGATCGCATCCACCTCAGCGCACCACTTCACGTGATGACAGGCAAATTGTGCGCATGGCAGTGACAGATCGCTCAGTCACATCACGAACCATAACACAGCACATGCAGTCTGTAACGCATCATCCAGTGTCTGCGCGTACCATTCGACGCCGTTTACAGCAGAGTGGTCTGTCCGCAAGACGTCCATTGCTTTGTCTACCCTTGACGCAGAACCACAGACGTCACCGCCGCCAATGGTGCGATGACAGAAGGATGTGGACGGCAGAATGGAATGAAATTGTCTTTACTGACGAGTCACGCTTCTGTCTGCAACACCACGATGGTCGCATTCGAGTCTGGAGACACCGTGAAGAGAGGATGCTGAACAGCTGCGTTATGCACCGCCACACTGGTCCTGCACCGGGTATTATTGTATAGGGCGGTATTGGATATCACTCTCGCACACCTCTAGTACGCATTGCCGGTACTTTAAACAGCCAGCGCTACATCTCCGAGGTGTTGGAGCCAGTTGTCCTTCCTTACCTTCAGGGCTTGCCCACAGCCATATTTCAACAGGATAATGCGCGACCACACGTGGCACGCATTGTCCAACGGTTCTTCGTCAATCGCTAGATTGAATTGCTTCCCTGGCCGCCTCGCTCTCCGGATCTTTCGCCGATAGAAAACATGTGGTCCATGGTTGCTCTACGATTGACCCAGATTCCATCCCCAGCTGCCACAGCAGATCAACTTTGGCAACGTGTGGAAGCTACTTGGTCTGCTGTACCCCAAGAACTCATCCAAAGTCTCTTTGAATCAATGCCGAGGCGTGTGGCAGCGGTGATCTCCAACAATGGCGGCTACTCTGCCTACTGATTTTGGCAGGAACCACACTTCACAGAAGTCTATAAATTTAATCATTTGATACTTGGTCAACATGTTATCTATAAAATAAATTTTGTTGTGATATCTCTTGTCTTTCTTGGTGTTGCAATTTGGGTGGCCAGCAGTGTACTTTAGTGGGATTTACCTAATCTCAAAAGATGCCGCCTACACCTGAATGTCTTATCTATGACCGCTCCATAAAAATTTTGCACTCGCTTGTGAATTATAACTGTGTCTGAGTTCTACTAAAATTTGTGTTTTGTGTTTCAAACATCTTTAAATTAATTGCATATTCTTAATCAATAGTAATTGTATTATTAATAAATATTAAGAAGCTGTTAAGGTAAGCGTATTAAACTCATGAGATTTATTTAAATTGATTTTTTATACATCTTAATTTATTTTAATAAATGCTTGGCTACATGTTTCGAATACATTTCGTATTCGTCTTCAGACCATAAACAAATAAACTTATTCGTTGTTAAGAACATTAAAAAATTTACAAAGGGTATGATTAGTCATGGTTATAGTTTAGTTACAAAATCTTAAAATTACTTACAAGTAGATCACATTACGCCCAATTATAAAACAAATATTTTTCAAAAAAGAATTATCTAATCATTACATTTTATAAAAATTATTTTAAATTTATTTTCATTAAAACACCGAAATGCGGTAGTTGTTACGTGGTAAAGTCATAAACATTGAGCCCTATGTTACTTCTTTAGTTAATTATAAACAGGCCCAACCTTCTCACTAATTATATATTTTTAAAAGTGATTATTATATTTTATGTATGTATTGAGCAATAAAAATATATTCCAAGTTATTTGTCTTTATTACAAATGTTCTCCATTGCATTTTATTCCCCTTTGCAAAATTTTTGTTCTACCGGTACGTCATCAAATTGTTTACAACGTACAGGTACGGTACTTTAAAAAGGTTGGGAACCCCTGTTCTAAAAGAAATGGCGAGGAAGGGGGAAAGGGAGGAAGTTTTATGACCTCTAGACCACATACGGGACACACCCGATAACGAAGGTAACAAACAAAGCAGGAGAGATGAGAAAAGGCGGAAACCGAGTGATCGTAGTAATGAAAGATACTAAGAATTAGATGAATAGATCGAAATGGGGGGAAAGATATTGAGGATTAAAGGATTGGAGTGAACAGATTAATGACAAGCCAGGTAGTAGATGAAGATAATGTAGACAAGAAGCCATCTTTTTTTTTACAATTGTTAGGTGATTTTGAAAAATCACATGTTGACAAAGTTTATAATAAACAAAAATAATAATCTTTGTTGCGCTCGAGAAAGTTACCTCTGAAAATAATAAGAAGTTAATTATTGCATTATGAATGACTCGAATATATTTAAATGTTAAATGAGCCGAAAAAGTACGGTCTTGCGATACCGAAATGAGCCAGAAATCTCGATAACGTTAGATGAGTGGCCGAACGTCGCGGATCATTTGGCACGAATAGGAGTGAACGGGCTCGTATTTGTGAGGATGTTAATCAGAAGATGTATTACACTGCCAAAAAACAACTTAAAATTCAGGAGAGTGTCACCCATCAGACCTAAACAATCCGTCGGATGTCTGGCAGTGATTGTTTTAGTGTTCCGATAGCCGAGACCAGAAAATTGGCAAATCTGTACAAAAGCCAATTTCCAAAAATTTTAGAAATGCCAAAGTTAAGCATAACATCGAGGGCGCTCAATCATGCCCTGATTCTCCATTAGGCCCGGTAGACCCGGGCCTAGGGGCCTCCGAATGTGGAGGGGGGGGGGCCCAAAATTTTAATTTTGAAAGGGAAAAAAAGAAAAAAATTCCCAATTTAAATATTTTTTTATTTTACCTTTTTTAATAGCAATTTTTTTTATATATCCTTTCAAATTTGATTGATTGATTGATTGAATAATCATATGTATAGTTATATGTATAGTTCATCATATATATGTTATAGTGTATATAAGGGATTAATAAGTTTTCTAGTTTTATTGTATTGGTGTTTTAATGATGAAGTTAATATGTTGTATCGCTTTTTGTTATTTGATAATGTTTTAAGCTTCTATGCTTCAAATAGCCAATTCTTGGTAAAATGGTCCTTTCACAATGATTCGTGATTAATTTTTTTGTGTGTCAATTTTTGAAATTTTACGCCCACATCAGTGTTATGGGGCCCCCATCCCAAGTTGGGCCTATAGTCAAGGATTTCCTAAATCGGGCCCTGCGCTCAATAATAAATTCAATATTAAGTTATTTTCAAAGTGAATTGGATGAAGGAATATAATAAAATTCCCAGTTTAATCTTTTCCGCCCTAAACATTAAATGTTTATCATTGATAAATATTTTCAAATATAAAATCCAATAGTGTATCTCTCACAAAACGTTGCATGCTTTTACAATTCAAATAGGGGCTCATAGTTAATGACACTATGAAGAAGTAAAAGAACTTTTTTGTTAACTTACTGAGTAGGATTTCCCGATTACCGAATCAAAAATCAATCCCCTAAACGGACTATTTCGATTCAAGATTCATTCTCGGTTCTCCGCTCCCTAAACTAATTACTGCTTCGAATTTTCTGATGGTCAAAGTCTAGAGCAGAGGTGGGGAACGCGCGGCCTCCGTGATCTTCTCTTGCCTTCATAAAAGCTAGCACTTGTATTAATTAATATTTAATTATATAGATTACAAAAATTTCCAAATCAATAGAATTAAATAAAGAACGGCTTGAATGTATGTACAGTGTCGGCCAAAATAAAGCTGACATTTTGAAATTGTTGTCTAAAGTCGCTACAATCGCATATTTATCCAAATGAGCTTAGCTTACCTTGATTGTATAATACTTTAACTACACTTTATATGTAATTTAATGCTCAAAGTTTCTTAGCAATACTACCAGACATGTTATATGATCTCTACCCAAAAACTATTTGCTTACTGTTATTGTTGTGAGTGACTCCATGTACGTTAAAACGCATTATTTTTTCTGCATAAAAAAATTAATAATTAATGATTAATGTTATAACAGGTTTTATCCTTATGTGAATACAAAAATATTTTATATTGCAACTTTTTATGTCAAATAATAAATAAATAAGGACTTAATATTTTTTTGTTATTTTTCTATATAATTCACCAAATTGTTAAAACTATATCTAACTATAATAATTTCATAAAAGTCGCATTTATAAGTTCATCAACTTATGCGGTCTCTTTTATTACTACCTAATTTACATGTGGCCTCTAATGGTAAAAAGATTCCCCACCTCTGGTCTAGAGTGTGTCCTTTGGCCTTCGGCTCTGGTTCTCTTTTTATTATCGAGAATTAAAGGATATTTGATATTGCCTTCATTCTAATGTCGGGGCCTTATCAATCGACCACTATTGTCACCGTCAGATGCATTATTGTCGTACATTGGCTGAATTACCTCATTTCACGGATTGCTCGCCTGAATACATATGGGATGGTTTAAGCTGCATTCGGTAAAACTCCGCACATCCGCGGGAGAAATGTTATGGGACGTTTCCATAGAAATCCGCAGGCGTGATGATGAAAGAAGACAAAAACAAATTAACTTTGCCCTACTTCCCTTTATAACTGATGTATTTATATCGGTAAATAAACCAGAAGTGAAACGTTTTCTTATTGATTTTCATTCAGTTATTCTTCTGTCCCGTAGGAAATCCATCTGTCCTTTCCATTATCGAATTTTTGATCAAAACAAAAGCATTGTACGTTGTTCTGACTCGAACAGATGGTGACTCCATCGCGATTTGAAACAACTGGTGATTGAATGGTTTTGGGTTTTGTACTTCGTAGTTATAGAAAAATGCAAACTTTGTGATTTTGAGCGCAAAATACTGAAAAAAAGTAATATTTAAAAATCAAGACATCCTAAACCCAAAAGTAAATAGCACTCATTCATAAAGTATATTATTCCGTTCTTTAAATTCTTGGATAGACTGTGTGGAAATAGGACATTTTTGTGTTCGGAATGGCATTCCTACGCAACTCGACTCAAAAAGTAAAATTTAGAAGCAAACACAGAATAAGGAAGTTAACGTGTCGAATGCAACGAAAGGTGTGAGAGAAAATAGCTCAACATCCATTGCGTAGACGATGTGGCTTTCTTTTCTCTTTTTTTTTCTCCTCTGGCGGGTTCTTTAAAAACTAAACAAAACTTCAATTTAGATACCAACAACCTGGTATAAGCTTGCATATTTGCGAAATTCATGAATTTCAGAAACTTAACAAGCCCTTGACATACCATTCTTCCATACTTTTTACAGCTGTAAAAATGCTTTTAAATCGAAGTCTAATGAATTCTCCGGAGAAGAGAGGATTTTGCTGCGGTCGCATGTTTTAGACTTTTGACCAGCCACGAATGTCTCCGGGCACATCCTTTCCGGATAGTCCTGGCTCATTCGCTCAATTGCGTCTTGTGCCATTCTGGCCAACCGATGACTGCTTTACAGCTTGACTTGTGCCCAGCACTTTCGAATTTTAAATCCCTGGATTTGAAGTATTGGAGAACCCGTGGTCTAATGACCTGCTTGGTGGCCAAATGACCGTCATTTGTGAAATAAATAAATGTTTCCTTTCCTACGACATCTAAATCTAAAATCCAAAATTCCTACGACATCTTATCTAAAAAGGGAAAATCTATATATATAAAACAGTTCCGTAACTGACTGACTGCCATACAACGCACAGGCCAAACCGCTGGACCTAAAGGGCTGAAATTTTGCATGGTGATTCTTCTTATAGTGTAGGGGTGCACAAAGAAAGATTTTTGAAAAATTCTTAGATTTTTTTAAATTAAATTTTTAATCTGTTTTTGTAACTTTTTTAAAAATAATTATTTGCGGGTTATAAAATTTATATCACGAGAAAGATCATAAAAATTCCTTTAAAATTAAATATTTTTCGAATCTTTATCTCCATTTCCTGATTTTTGGTGAATTTTTAAAGATTAATTTTTAGAATTTAATTTATTAAATGCTGATCACGTGATTTCTTTTACTGGTACTTTAAATAAATTTATCGTCACGTGCATAACAACGAAATAGAAAAAAAATATTTTTCTTTTCTTGCTAATGCGGCAGACGATTGGACATTATCCAAAAAAATAGTAAAATACAGTAAAATATACGTTCCTCAAACTGTACTATAATAACTGTATTATATTCTTTAGAATGTTCTATTAGATTTAATTTGAATATTTTCTTCTACATTATTTGTCTATAAAAATATCCGTTACGATTTTTTTTATAAATATATTTTTTCCCTTTTTTTTACATCAATTGCATACATTGATCGTTGTATTTATTATAAATATATTTATACATATTTTTGGCATTAATTGCATACATTGACCGTTGTTTTTAATTCGAATGTACTCCGTAGCGAAGTACGAGTTTTCAGCCAGTCGTTCATAAAATTCAAAATAAGATAATTTCCCTTTCGCTCACTCTGACTTCGCTTCGACGCCCGAGTTACGCAAATGGACACTAGGTTATTATTATTCCCACTGAAGTGTTATTCAGTTTTTAAAGGACCTTTCAATATATTTAAAAATGTGTATGCATTTAAATATATTTATCAATGCGTGCCTATAAAAATTGACATAAAATTGAGATATTCTCAGTGAAAATTAAAATTCATATAAAATAGTGCCACCGAAATAAGGGATTAAGAAACACATAACCGAAGTTTTAAAAAAAAAGTATGTATTAAGGGGACTCACTACCCTTAAATCTTTTAAACATTCGATTTTTTGAATTCGAAAAAATATATGTTAAAGCTTGAACGTTTCTGAACAAAATAAAGCAAAGCGCATGAAAATATTCCGCTTAGTTCCGGAGATATTGATATTCTAAATATTTAATTAATGATCAAGTTTATGGTACGAAAAATTTTAAACTCATTTTTCTCAAAATGTAATTTTGCATCATTCCGCAACTGATATCTCAAAAACTATGAAACATAATTCCGTGAAATTTTTATCACTGCATAATCATGTTATTCTATTGCGTCTGAACTAGAATTATTGCAATCACTGCATATTTTGTTATTTTTTCAGGGCTAAATTAATGCAAAAATTTAATGAAATTTTAAGTATATTTTGAGCAGTTTTAAAAAAATTGAAAAAATATTTTAATGTTGAATGTTTTATGTTCAATTGTATTTTGAATTATTTATTTTAAATATAAAATAGGAATTATACATTTAAGTGTAAAATTAATTTCATAGTTCTTCGCGCAAGCCAGTATACAATAAAAATGCTTAAAATACAGGGTATATCTAAAGCATTTAAAAAAAAATTATTTAAAATTATTTTGAGAGTTAGAAATTTGTTTATTAAAATAAATATATCAATTTATCATGTACATAAAATTTAGAAAAATTGGGAGTAAATTGAAATAGTTACGAAGAGTCAAATGTATGAAAATATGCCTTATTTCCTCGACTTAAGGGTCGTGAGTCCCCTTAAGATTTTCAGAAATAATATTCATTTTTGAGCTACAGTCTCTTTCACAAAGAAAAAAATAGAAAAACATTATAAAAGAGACTTTATATCATTCGGTCGCAAGACGAGATTCCTGTAAAGAAACTAAAATTAATAATATGAAAAAAATATTTTTAGAACTATTCAGTATTTAAGTGTCTAGGTGTAAAAAATAATTTTCAGGTCTTCGGCACGATTATTTCATCCTACGTTTTATCCGACTTTTTCCAAGCAGCAAAAGTCATGCATTAAAACAAAACAAGAACAAAAAAAAAATAGCTGTGGTTCTTTCGAGATAAGACAATTCGAGGCAAAAGTACTTTCTTGCCATATCGATAAATTCGGTTTACGATGCAATTTTATTTTGCGAAAAGAAAACGGAACCGAGCCCTTGCCGAGAATTCTTTATGAGTACAGCTTTTCATGAAATGCTATGCTGATGGCCTTTCAATCAAGTATAATGAAAGGAAACATCTCCAGAGACATTTCAAACTTTTTTTGCGCTTCGTTTAACAGTTTTTGAGAATGTTCTTTACCCATTGAAAAACGACGTTTCAGGGCATTTACGTGGCACTTTATTTCTGTAAATATTCCTTTAAGAATGTGACAAATGAATCATCTTTGATATTTTTTTATTTTCAAAAAGTTTTGATTCTTCTTCTACACTCATGACATCAAAAAATGCATAAAAAAGAGGATGATTTAAATTTTAAAAAAAGATCTTTTGTCTCCACGAATAATATATTACTTATCCGATAATATAAACGTTAGAAAATTTTAATTTTTTTTTACAAAATCCTAATCTGCGTTTTCTTTTATGGCACTCTATTGTGTTTGTCGTTGTTAATTAGGCAGGTACGAATCATTTCATGCTATTTAAAATATTCGAGAAACATTCCCGATTAACGAGTTACATTTATAAAAGTCTGTTATTTTTCAATTAAAGAAAAATGCCGACGGCGATGAATAGTTATCTAACAATAATGAGCGGTGCGGTAATTGTGAGGCTATCTTTGATCTCTAAGGAGAAGGCGTGCATTTTTAAAATTCGCCCTCTGCTTTCCGATTAACTCTTCCAGCTCCCAGAAGATAATGAAGTCGACAGAATTCCCTCAAAATTCGATTTTCTCTCGGAAAAGTTTTCCAGCTGCAAGGGAGCAAACTTGGGAGTACTCAAAAGGACCGCAGTGCGCACGCGTCGCAATCTGCACTGCAGCTGTTGGTCGCCATGGTTACGGACAGGCGCCCTCTTGGTGCAGCGGGCGCGTCAATCAAACTGCTTTTCGTCAAGAGTTCGAATAAATGGGCGGAAAATTGCGCGTGATGTTTCATTTCTCAGAATTCCAGGGCCCCCGATGCGCCAAGAAAAAAGGGGCTCCGTACATTAGGGGAACAACAGAGTAACACTTTCATTAAATAATTGTATTCATTATTATGAATCATTCAAGGCCACATACATTTTGATGCCGATTATGGCATACACGTATTTAATTGCGATTGAGAAATCTAATTGATGAGAGATAACTACTATATCGATATTTTTTTTTATCGTGATCATAAGAAATCCCATTTAATTTTTTTTTAACCTTAGTTACAGCAAAAATATATAAATGAGCACAATTTAGGATTGTCATAAGTAAATTCCCAATACTTTTTCAATTTTAATCGATGGTGTTTTCTAACAAGCATAAAGAAGGTACTGTAACATTTTCTTTATAGCACAAGGGGACTCTATTTTTATTTCCTTTAATATTGTTTTCATGACAAATATAAAATGAGAATGTGTTATCGTCGAGATCAATCAAAATTTTAATTTTATTGAGCACGGCTCATGACATACGACAATGCTTAAATAGGGACAGTCATAAGAATCATTATGCTTATGAAGTTTATTCATCATTACGTACCCCTCCCCTAGAGCACTAAAAATGTCTAAACAGTCAATTAGAAGTATAAGAGAGAAAAATTTCGGCACAAAATAGCTTTCCCCTGACGTCCATTTGGCAATAAAAACTATTTTCAGCCAGAAATATGCCAATTTTTAAATTTTTTTATATAGAATCCGAATAACATCGGTTTAGCGTAATAGAATGTTGCATCATAGGCTAAAGGTAAACTCTGCAAGTGTTGGCCGCCGAAATGAGCCAACTACCCTGCCAATCATAGGCTATCACCTCCCCATAGATTTGCATCACGTGTTAAAAATCTTATGTTGCTCGGATATGAACATCAGACGAACGACAAAACTGACCTTAGACAGCAAAATCGACATTCAGACTTTTTTCGGAAAGGATGTTATAAGCACTAAGGTACTATCGATATCACTGATAAGGTACTATCGATATCACTGATAAGGTACTATCGATATATTTGCGTGTCTGCCTTCTTGACAAGCTCACCCCATCAGACAAAGAAATATAACATTGCCTCGGCGACGTTTGACGGAGGTAGGAAAGAAAATAAATTTTATCCGTAACAACTTGGCGCGAATTTAAAATCGCGACCCGGCATTTTGGAGAGAAACTTTTCCAGCGTCCGTTTTCTCGGGCGAGACGAAAAAGTAAAACTCTTCCCGATGCGAGAAGCCGAGAGGAGGGAAGGAGAAAACATCCATACTGACTCTGGTTTTGTTTTAAATACCCATTAACACGATCCATGGTGATTCCACGGTCACGTGTCGAGGGTTGTGCACTTAAAATGTATTTAATTCATATAATGCGAGTATCCATGATCTTATATACGAAGCTTTTGTGGTCAATGTATAATATTTTTGGGTCCATCATAATCTATATATACAGTCGAACCTCCATATATCGAACTTCCCTATATCGAAATTTTCTATATATCGAGCTCTTAGCAAATCTCCATGTTCATTACATAGAAAAACTGTTTCTATATATCGAAAAAATCTCTATATATCGAAATTTTTTTCACGACATATTGGGAGATTTTATTCCACTTTAGAATAAAATCTCCCGATTTTTGGCGTTTGAAACAATACTTCGAGGACTTCAATTCGTGGAAAATGTCCCTGATGAAGTTTTTAATGGACTGAATAAATGCGAGCATTTCTTTGATGAACTTTCCGGAAAACTGGCTGTTCAGCAAGATATTCGTAGTTTTTTTTAAAAGAATGTAACTGTGATCACTGTAACCACTCTCTGGATTATTGCTTTTTTTAAAGGTATATAGTACTCAATAAATCTTTCACATTAATTCATTTTTTAGTTATTAACTTTCATTTAATGTGATTCGCATGTAAATTGGAAATGGAGTTACGTATACGAAAATTAGTTTTAATTTTAATGTTTTAGGAAAATTATGATAAAACTAAGATCAATTCTATATATCGAAATTTCTATATATCGAATTTTTTTCCGACATTTTGCTACTTCGATATATGGAGGTTCGACTGTATATATAAAACAGTACCGTAACTGACTGCCTGACTGACAAATAACGCACAGACTAAACCGCTGGACCTAAAGGACTGAAATTTTGCATGGCGATTCTTCTTATAGTGTAGGGGTGCACTAAGAGAGATTTTTCAAAAATTCTTCTTAGATTTTTTTAAATTAAATTTTTAAGCTGTTTTAGTAACTTTTTTTAAGTTTGCATTTAAAATAATAATTTGAGGGTTATAAAATTTATATCACGAGAAATATCATAAAAATTCCTTTAAAATGAAACCTTTTTCGAATCTTTACTTCCATTTTCTGATTTTTGGTGAATTTTTAAAGATTAATTTTTAGAATTTAATTTATTAAATGCTGATCACGTGATTTCCTTTTCTGGTACTTTAAATATATTTATCGTCACGTGCATAACAACAAAATAGACAAAAAAAATTTTCTTTCTAATGCGGCAGATGATTGTACATTATTTTGTCTACAAAAATATCCCTTATGATTTTTTTATAAATATATATATTTTTTTCTACATCAATTGTATATATTGATCGTCCTATTTATTATAAATATATATATATATATATATATATATATTATTTTTTTCGCATTAATTGCATACATTGACCGTTGTATTTAATTTGAATGTACGCCGTAGCGAAGTGCGAGTTTTCAGCTAGTATTATATAAATAAAACAGTACCGTAACTGACTTCCTGACTGACAAATAACGCACAGACCAAACCGTTGGACATAAAAGGGTGAAATTTTGCATGGAGATTTTTCTTATAGTGTAGGGGTGCATTAAGAGAGATTTTTGAAAAATTCTTCTTAGATTTTTTTAAATTAAATTTTTAAGCTGTTTTTGCAACATTTTTTAAAGTTTGCATTTAATATAATAATCCGAGGGTTATAAAATTTATATCACGAGAAAGATCATAAAAATTCCATTTAAAATGAAATTTTTCGAATCTCCACCTTCCTTTTCTGATTTTTGATGAATTTTAAAAATTAATTTTTAGAATTTAATTTATTAAATGCTGATCACGTGGTTTCTTTTCTTTTTATGATACTTTAAACTAATTTTGCGTCACGTGCATAATAACGAAACAGACAAAAAAAATTTCTTGCAGACGATTGGACATTATCCCCAAAAAATATTAAAATACAGTAAAAGAAATGTTCCTCAAACTGTACTATATTAACTATACGATATTCTTCAGTATGTTCTATTAGATTTAATTTGAATATTTTCCTCTACATTATTTTGTCTATAAAAATATCCGTTACGATTTTTTTATAAATATATTTTTCTGCTTTTTTTTTTACATCAATTGCATACATTGATCATTGTATTATATATATATATATATATATATATATATATATATATATATATATATATATATATATATATATATATACATACATACATATATATATATACACATATACGTATATATTGTATTTAATGTGAATGTACTCCGTAGCGAAGTACGGGTTTTCAGCTAGTTATAAATAAAGCTGAAGGGAAACCTATGCTTGCCTTTTTTACAGTGCCTCAATATTCTTTTAATGGACGTCGTATTTGAATGGCACTAGTATTACTTAGCTCCAGGTGTCCAGTGTCTCGAAGTTATATTCTTCCAAATGGGTTGTATAATAATAAATGAAACGGATCTAAACTTAGCGTTTTTGCGTAACGCATAACATATCTCGACCAAAATATCTTTATGCATTATTCCAACAGTGTCCATATTGTGAGTGGGGGAATCCGTTGTTTCAATAAAGTAGACATGCTTAAAGTAAAAAAGTATCGGGTGTCGAAAGTATGTAGCATGAAACATCCGTTGGAGAACAGATAGCGGCTTCTTGCGCACCAAAACGTCCTATAACACCGCGGTACGCTTCGCTCATGCTTGTCTTATCGTCAGATCGATACTTTAGTCCTGTTGAGGTGGTGTATCAGTTGATTTCAAAGATTATACTGTAGTCCCCCCGTTGAGCTGTAGGGAATTTTTCTAATGACACATCAGCAAATGTATTTTTGATTTCGTTTTATTTATTCTTTTAAATATTTGTTGGTAGACGTCTCATAACGTCTCATAACGTCTGAGAACGCCAAATTTTAAAAACTGAAAAGCTTTTACTCAGTTCATTTTCGGAGTTCATTTTTTTAAAAATTATTGATTCTATCGCTGGAAAGTAATTAAAAAAATATTAAATAAAAATATTTTTGAAAAAATACGTGCTTGCATTTAAAGATCTATTTTCAATTCCAGGAAACGTCATTCATAAATATGCGTCAGCTAATCCATGACTGGAAAACTGCATACCCCAATGGTTCCGAAACGGCGATCTGCGAAACGTTAGGATTCAACAGGTTATAGTCGGGGGCCTGCGCGTCGGATGTCGGCCATTTCCGCAAATGTGTGTCCGGTGACCTGGAGATAGATGCGCGCATTCCTATCAACTTTCTCTGTGCCCATGTAAAGGTTGAAAGAAAACTAAGTGGTTAATTATTGTTATTTATTAGATGCTGTCAGAAAACTAACAGCTGATTCACCATTTTTTAAAAGAAGGGTCTAGAGCAGAGGTGGGGAACCTTTTTACCATTAGAGGCCACATGTAAATTAGGTAGTAATAAAGGAGGCCGCATAAGTTGATGAACCTATAAATGCGACTTTTATGAAATTATTATAGTTAGATATAGTTTTAACAATTTGGTGCATTATATAGAAAAATAACAAAAAAAAATTAAATCCTTATTTATTTATTATTTGACATAAAAAGTTACAATATAAAATATTTTTGTATTCACATAAGGATAAAAACTTGTTATAACATTAATCATTAATTATTATTATTTTTTTTTTTTTGCAGAAAAAATAATACGTTTTATCGTACATGGAGTCAGTCACAACAATAACAGTAAGAAAATAGTTTTTGTGTAGAGATCATATAACATGTCTGGTAGTATTGCTAAGAAACTCTGAGCATTAAATTACATATAAAGTGTAGTTAAAGTATCATACAATCAAGGTAAACGAAGCTCATTTGGATAAATATACAATTGTAGCGACTTTAGACAACAATTTGAAAATGTCAAATTTATTTTGGCCGACACTGTGCATACATTCATTCCGTTCTTTATTTAATTCTATTGATTTGGAAATTGATGTATTCTATATAATTAAATATTAATTAATACAAGTGCTAGCTTTTATAAAGGCCGCAAGAGAAGATCGTGGAGGCCGCTCGTTCCCCACCTCTGGTCTAGAGCTTTCAAAAATTTTGAAAATAGTATGAGTATTTATCGTTACATCTTGGCTTTCTGAAATTGAAATTTATTATTGAATTGGAAATTTATAAATATCGTGTAAACACTTCTCAATTTAATATATCAAATATCGGTGTTCAGTATGACATTCAATGTTGTTTGTTTAGCTTTGCATCACTGAATTTTGTTATTTAAAAAATCTAAATTTCAGAAAAAATTTAAAACTAAAACATTAGTTCTATTTCCTGAGGGTATCCTATCTCGTCCTATATAGGGGAAGTCAGAAAATTTAGTTTGTAGCCTGATATAAGTACTTCGTCAAATTGAGTGACGTTGTATAAACTGTAACTTTTGAAAAATAATTAATTGTTAAAATGCCTTTCAACTGAAGTAAAATTTCCAATACGACACTTGTACGCTGTCTGTTACATTTAAGTTTCTGTGGGGAAAAAAATTCTCTCTTACCAATGAGTGCACAGTCGTTATAAATTTGTTTTTCATTTCAAAAATTTTTAAATAATAAAAGGTTGTTCTATAAAATTATGAAATTCGATGTCGTATTCAAAAACTGCAGTGTTTACAGTGGTAGAATTTTTAAATATATCTGTGGTACAGAGAATGAAAATGCAGCATTTAAAAAAAAAAATTAACTTTCATTGCTATTTTTATTTTCAAATAACTTGCATTTAGTAACTAAATTATTAGCGGCCTGGCTTCCCAATACCTTTTCGCACCACACTTTAAAATCTTTGAGTGCAGATCACATGTCCAGGGAACTCCCGTTCACTTACGAGAGTTCTTGAGTTCAACATGGAACAGATGGCTATTGAGACAATCGTGTCAAATTAAATGACGAAAAAGAGCGACCAAAACCCCCAGTAGTACTTAATCATAGATTTTGAATCAAAGAGACAGCACCAGGCCTTTCCCTGATATAAAAAAAAGTTTTTCGCCCTGCGGTTGGCAATTTGTCTTTCGACATTGCACCTCGCGAAAGTTGTTGGTTT
The DNA here is from genome assembly GCA_907164885.2 of Dolomedes plantarius. Lineage (NCBI taxonomy): Eukaryota > Metazoa > Arthropoda > Arachnida > Araneae > Dolomedidae > Dolomedes > Dolomedes plantarius. The sequence continues at coordinate 195,228,250 of OU015497.1, forward strand.
CTTGTAGTAGGAGCACCGTATAGGCGGACCAACAATCTGGTGGGCTCGAACCCTCTTTCCGTCCCTACAAACCTCACGGAGGAACTTTAAACTTTACACCCCCATACCCGGCGTTGACACGACAGCGCTTGTCTGTATTCGATCCGCATACCCTCAGTACCGAATCCCGACGTTCTAACCATTATGCAAGGTTTGGTTGAATGAAAAGTTTGTAATGCATTAGGCTCTTAGAGGACAGTAGTCGCTTTTTTTTGCTAGAAAGTTGTAAGGTTTACATAAGATTCGATTCACAATAATCGAACTTTTAGGGGAGTAAAGTTAAAGAAGCCGCTTAAGATATGCTAATTGCGGCATACGCGGTTGGTATAAATTCCAAGCAGCTAGATTAAAGAAGCGGTGTGAGAGGGAGCTACGAAGTGAGAGGAAGCGAAAGGAAGTGAAAGGAGTTTGCGAGCAGCCGCTCGAGGCGTTTTAGCTAGGTTGATGCTAACCTACGCGAGTTCATGTTAGACGAAAGTTATTTAGCGTTCTGTGGCCTAAAGCTTACAAGGCATCACTGCTGGTTGACTTTCAAAGTATCTGTGAGTATTGCAAAGGGTATTTTTCATTGCATGAATAGTTATACCAAGAAATATATTGAATTGTATAAATGTTATATACCTCGTACTAGTAGTACGCATTACCTACGTTGAAAAGAAATTATATATGTGCAAATGCTTGAATAAACATTGTTGTTATGTTAGAACTGTGTTTGAATGAAATTATTTAGAGTGCCACTTCAAGATATACCTACCCAAAGTTAGGGGAGAAGTAGCTAAATATCTATAAAGTCTATCATCGCCCTCGACACTGCAATGAGCAAGAATCTCATGTAACCCCAGAATCCTCCAAAGCATTGAAATAATGTCTCTCATCTTACATACGTCAGATCTTTTTGTCGCTGGATAAATAATTAAAATTATTCTCTCGATTCACTTTCCAAAGATTAAGTGGAGAAAATCAAAAGTTAACAATCTCGCGACATTGAAAGGTATTCACAATAAATGTATTCAGTTATGTCCAGTGATGGGCGAAAGGTCAATGCATTTGACATCGTTCATCAGCAGTCAGTTTATCAAAGCGTTTCCATTTTTCTGTATGCGTGAGAATTCAGCTACACCTGTATGTCCTGTTTCGATACTATATGACAGATTGTTGAACTAAGAAACAGCGATATTTCTGGGAAACAGCGTATCATTATGAATAAATATATTTCACCGATGAACAAAAATCAGCGAGACTGTCTTTTTTATTACAATTCCTCAAGAGAAATGAAACGAGATCTCTGTCATTTTTATCCTTCAAATAAATTACATACACTTTTTTTTTCGTGAATATGCTCGCAAATAGATGACTTATTTATGCTGAATTTCTGAAATTCTTGTTCCAAAAGTGATATCTATGAAAGTAGGTACCAAATTCTTTATATACAGGGTGTCCATAATTAAAGTCCCACTTTCAAAAGGCTGCAAAAAAAAAAGAACCACTGGTCAGAATGACTTCAAATTTGAACTGAATATACTGGAAGCAGGGGGAAACGATTTGGCATAATAAAAAAAGTTCCAAAATGTATCAATAGATGGCGCTGTAACATTTTGGAAACTTTTTTTTATTATGCCAAATCGTTACCCCCTTCTTCCAGTATATTCAGTTCAAATAAGAAGTCATTCTGACCAGTGGTTCTTTTTTTGCAGCCTTTTGAAAGTGGGACTTTAATTATGGACACCCTGTATATGGTAGGGCCGGCTCTAGGCTTAGGCATCAGAGGCACCGGCAAAGAGGCGCAATGGCTTTGGGGCGCTAACATCCAAAAGAAAAGGAATAATTAATAAAGTAATATATTTTTTGGGGCTACGAATTTCAGTAATTATTCTCTTACTCTCATAGACACAGCTCATATACTTTATTTACTATTATTATACACCTATTTTATAGGAAGAGTTTCAAACATTTTATTCAAGAACTTTTTTGTTTAGTTTTCGAATAATTTATTGTTTTTATATACTCTTTTAAAATTAAGGTATGTAAATATAGTTTTATATAAGATTTTTTTAATATCTTATACGACATGCCCATTTTGTAAAATTCATGAAGCCTAAAAATTTTAAATTAAAAAAGTCTGTTGCTGAAAACCAGGCTGGTCTAGGGGCACCAGATACTCTAGAGCTGGTTCTGCAATATGGTAGCGAATATAGTACCGCAAATACTACAGAAGGAGCTACCCCTCGCTGACGATAGCCAGATCTGAGCTCGTTATTCACTTCTATAGCACCTTGCTACCGAAAATGAAATAAAACAAAAACTTTTAAACTGGAAAACGCAATCATCAGGCGTCATAACGTAAAGCAATGTTAACCCTACAGGGTGGAGCTGGGTAAATTTAATACCGTAGGGAAAATTCTGCGCAAATATCTCCCCCCTTCCCTTCCCCAATTCTTTCGTGTCAAACAGCAGATTACATTTTAATGCACAGAGAAAATATTTAGAACTGTTTCATTTTGAACAATGACTTTCCAGCTTACATTATCTTAACGAAACAGTTAAACACGACGTGTCTTTTTTTTTTTGGGTCCTGAGTTTAAGACTTAGTGCTTTCTTTCGTATCGATAAACTTAATAAAATTTTGCAGTATCATATTTTAAGAAATAAATGTTGTCCACACGACAGAGGTTTATTTTAGCAGTCTTAGATTACGTAACATAAAAGAAGTTGATGTGAATCGATGCATGTGAAGAAACACTTTAAAATACATTATTAGTTATATATATATATATATATAGTGGCGCATCCAGGGGGGCGAGGGACCCCCACCCACAGAAATAGAAATTGCATTATGAATATTGATTTTGCATTATAAATGTTTTTATCCGTTCATCTCGCCCCCCCCCCCCCCCAAGAAAAAAATCCTGAGTGCGCCACTGTATATATATATATATATATATATATATTACTATTAATAAATCAGATTTACGTTTGTTATAACTATTACAAGTATATTTTAGCCTTTGCAGTTTTATTCAAATATATTCGATGGTTCTAAAAAACCTTCTAAAATGAAACAGAACATCTTAAATTCATTATCCTGATCAGGATTTCCTGAATTGGCAATAAAAGTACAATGTTTATGTAGATTTACATAATAATGAAATACTGAACGAGATAGAAAAGTTTTTCCTACAGCTATTCATGTAATGCAACTGAACTAAATTGACACGAGAAAGAAAAATGATGGTTAGAAATAAATGGTTAGAATAAGGAACTTAATCCTCTTGACTGTTCGCTGATGCCGTTACGTTTCATCTAACTTCGTGGCAACGATTAGCAATATACCAAAAATAATTACAAGATTAAAAAGAACTTTTTATATACCATGTTTTTAAATTTTCTGTTGAATCATATAAACTTGACAATTCTATACATTAATAAATACTTTTTAAAAATATTTTTAATGAATTATCCCATCAACTTGAAAGAAAATGAAGTTAATTGGAAGTTAACTTGCATTTACCTTCTCGTTTCCGTTCCAGTCGATAGATGGCTGCACCAGTCTACAAAACAAAATTAACTGAATATAACTGAAAATTAATTTAATTCTGCTTAAAGATGGCTAAAAGTATAAAAAATAATGCATTGTCATCGTGTTCTGAGCTATTTTAAAAGTTTCAAATTTCTAGCTAGTCGGGAAGTTAGTTAAAAATCGATTGCAAGATTTGTACTGGACAAACACACACACACAAACAGAAATCAAATTAATAAAAACATGGTAAAATATTAGCTATTTCTGTAAGTATAGATATAAAAGGAAATATACACGATTCCTTTTTCATTTATGCATGACTCACTTATTAAGTCTTAAATACTTTTCTTAAATCCGTATTTTAACAACATATAAAAATATTCTTTCGGTAGTCGAGAAAAACAAAGCGACGACGGCGAAAGCATAAGAGACATTTGTAAAGAATCAAGCGATTTAACGTCATTCAAATGAATGAAGTACATAAATTTTTATAAACCAGTAGGAGAATTCAACACAAAAGCAGTTACGCGATGAAAAATTTGGAGTAGTCGAGACGTTATTTTTATCAGAGCGAGCAGGGGTATAATACCGGAGAAGAAGCGAAATGATTCCCAAAGACCCCTGCAACATGCATTGTTAGTCGGATGTCAGGTAACTCTACTCGTTAAACAAATTTTTACCGTTTATTTTAAGGTGATATTACTTTCTGCTCTCCGAACTACGCAGTTATCTTGTCTCAATTCTTGGCATTGTCTCATATTAGACCCCCCTCCCCCCACTCCATTACTTCTTACTTTTGTGTTCCCCGGTTTCTCGCTTCTCGACAAAAGTTTTCGGAGGATACCCTTTATTCAAATTACGTCCTGACTTTAATTTGGATCTTTTTGAAATAATTATGGTAATGAAAGGCTCTCAAAAGTTTTCCGCGGGAGAAAAAAAAAATTTTGAAAATTATTTTCTAACTGGAAGTGATGTTAGTAAGCAGTTCAAGTAAAGACCAGCGTTTTTCAAACTTTTTCAAGTTGTGGTCCCTTTTTGTAGTAGTCGAGCAATCCTGAGCCAAGTTTACACGAGAAGGCATTTTTGGTAAAGTAAAGAAAAAAAAATTTAAATAAGGTAAAGTATTTTCAATAAGGTGAAGATAAAAATTTCAGTTAGGCGAGGCATTTTTAATAACGTGAAAATGAAAATTTCACTAAGATAAGACATTTTTAATAAGAAAAGGCATTTTTAATAAAGTATGATAAAAATAGATTTTTTTGGATTACAATTCTACTTTATTTAACGAATACGCCCTCGTCATTAATTAATATAATATACATTTGACAAGTGACCTGCAATGGAAAACAGTATATAATATAAATTATTTCAAAGGTATGTCAGTTGACATTGCACATCTTCGATCTCACTGTTAATCTATAGGGAGTTTTCCTCTCCCTATTTTTCTAATCGGGATTTGCACCCCACAACGTGGGCTCGGATTGGAATCCCGGCAAAGGCATGAATGCCTCATTACTGCCCCCTCCTATGGAGAAATAGCCCTTTTTTTGTTTATTTCTCCCATAATAAAGTACTCTATAAAAAAATAACCATGTTCACCGCAACCCAAGAAGAACGAAAATTTTCGAACTTTTCTTTTCTGTCTTCCAAATTAGATCTTTAAAGGAAAGAGGGAAGGGGGGCTTCCAATTTTTTTTTTTATTTAATTTATTTTAAAAAATTAATTTTAATTTTACAGTAGTAAACATCTATGATTTGATGCCTCGGATAAAACTATTAAAAAACTATAAATTTTAAAAAGTACGAGTTCTTTGTTTACGCATCTACCTTCATAAAAATGCATTTGCTCATCTAAGGCCAGAAAAGTACTGAGAGAAAAATTCCCCGTACCTTAACATTCGAATAGAACATCTGCAACGTTAAGAGGCGCAGCGCCTTAATACAATTTCATATCTTTCCTTTTTTTAATAAAAATTTAAGAGAAAATTTTAGAAAAGTAATTTAAAGTGGTTATCTAATCTTTCATTTATAGTGGTTTTATTTAGGTAAGGATAATTTGTAATTTATATGTGGAAAGAGTATTATCCCCTATTTATATTTTCTTTCAAGTCGCTATAAATTGAATAATATTGAAATTAAAACACATATACCCACCGGATGTATTCGCCGGAAGTATTTCAGTCTCACATTACTTCAAGATTTTGGAATTTTCATATTAGAATTTACCAAGATTTGGAATATTTTTGATTTTTCAGTATTAGAGAAATTCAGCAAATTGAAATTTAAAAAAAATTATATCATTATCTGTTACGGGAGGATAGGACGTCTTAAAATAACTACACTATAATTTGAAGGGTGGCGATGAACCATTCATTAGTTCGTAACAAGGTGCAGTTCCTTTACATGATATAGTAATTATCGAGAAGTAATTTCTTCCCGGTTACGTTTCCTGTAAGTCATTATCTGCTATTTTCACGATTTAGACCGGCATTTCTAGGGAGGGCGATGCGAGAAGGGTGTCTCTAGCTCCAGTTTTAGACACGGGAGAAATGAATCCGGCTCTCCACGTACTGCCTGACACGCGATATTGAATGAGGAGTTAAAACCAACTAGTTTGTACCCGTCAAAACATGACGGCTAGATAGTAAATAAATGTACTAATACAAAAATTATACTCAACACATTATTTCCAAATGTTAAAAATCATAATAATGCGCAGAAAAAAATAAATGTGTTTATCGACCTCGTTCTAGTTCAGTATCTAAAGCCAGATTTAAATTTATCACTGAACATGCGCAGAAAACAATTTTTTTAATTGTAAATTAATGCAAATTAAACTGCGCGAAATGAACAATTTCCACCAGGTTTAATCTTATATTTCACAAAAAAAAATTCATAAAAATAAAAATGGCAGATAGAGATCTAGAGAGACTCCTCGGAATAGACGTATTTATCATTAAAACATGTCACTGAGCATGCGCAGAGACAGTGAATTTCTAAAGCCAGATTTAAACATGCCACTAAGAATGCGCAGAAATCAATTTTTAATTGTAAATTATCGCTAATTAATAGAAATTATGGTTACAAAAACCAAATTTGACAAATCTACAGATTGCAATCTTTCGTTTAAGACCAAAATGAAGTAAATTGATGCAGCAGTTTTCTCTCACGGACAGCCCAAAAAGTCTGCTTAGCAACTTAAATATATAGATAGTTCGTTCCATTTTAGTTTGCCTAAAGAAACGTTAAAGTGTTTATAAAATCAATGAACAATATCTCGTCAGTCTTACCGCCGTTTTTGTAACACGGTAGACATTAACAATCAAGCAAAACAACCTAGTGGTTAGAGGGAATTGGTACAGATGGTACTCGGTTCGATCCCGACAAGCGCCACTGAATGTCCTTGTGTCTACGCCGGCCATGGGCAAATTCAGTCTGTAGGCGTAACCCCCCTATGTCACCCCTGGTAGTTCTCAGTCACAATTGTAGTGGCACCAGGGGCTAAGTGGGTCCACCTATATGATGCACCCATTACAAGAAACCAACTATTCTCGTGGTATCAGGCGAAAGTCGAAAGGCAAAAGTACCTGCAGCGATGGAACAACAGCCAAGAAAAAAATATCAAGTAAATAATACTGAAAAAAAAAACAAAATAAATAAAAGTGACTTGAAAAACCTTGATGCATGAAACTTCTATTCAAAACAATACATTAAAAAGCGATTTATCATCAGTTCTTGATGCATTCGAATAATGGAATAGTATGCGCCATACATTATTTTAAATGTGGTATCCTATGAGATTAAATAAAGATGACTATCAGATTTAGAATTTTTAAAACTTTTAAAAACTTTTCCTTCTGCTTCGTCCTTTCTCACTTCCCTATTTTCTTCATTCTGAACTCCAAACCCATCATAAGAATATAAAAAAATATCAGTTTTATTCGTTTCATTTATGAAGGTCTCCTATTTTTTATATTAACAGACAGTAAGCTATTATGACTGCTCACGATCTTAAAATACAAGAGCCAGAACTTAATAATTTAATTATTTCAATTATTTCAATTTAAAAGTACACTAGTTATCAAATATTAAGGAAAAATCACGAAAAGAAGGATAACACGTTCAAAACGAGGCCAATTTGTTTAAAATTTGAATATGTTGTTAAGTAAAGGGTGCTGAACAATACTACATTAGGCAAAATAGTGGCGCTGCAGTCGGAATACTTCATTTGCAAGGAGCATAAAAGTGCATGTCTCAGAGCAAGGCGGCAATTGTCTCTGCGAGGCTGAGATTAGACATCTGGCATAGCCAAATTGTAACAATGACCTCCAGGCATCATTTGACCGAAGAACTGCGATGGCGAGCTATTGGGAGACTAGAGGCAGGACAAAGTCAGACAGAAGTGGCCAGATGGCTAAATGTGAGTCCGTCTGTGGTTCATAGAATTTGGCAACAATATCTAACCACGAATTCGGCATCCAGGAGGTTCAGCCAAGGACGGCCATACGCTACGTCGAGTGCCGATGACCGATATTTGTTATTATGCGCACGAAGGAATAGAACCGCAACACCGTCTGAACTCAGATCCTCCCTCACTGCAAGCTCCGGAAGGTTGGTATCGACGTCAACCGTGTGTAGAAGGCTTCACGAAGGTGGTCTTTTTGCGAGGTGACCAGTCATTTGCGTCTCGCTCACGTCACGCCATAAGCGGGAACGTTTGCAGTGGGCACGTCAACATGTCCACTGAACGCGTGATGAATGGAGGGCTGTTCTCTTTACGGATGAGTCCAGGTTTAGCCTCCAAAGCGATAGATAGTAGGCGTATTTTGATTTGGAGAGAACCTGGAACTCATTTTCATCCATGACACATCCGTGAAAGAGATGCATACGGATCAAGCAGTGTCTTTGTTCAATAACTAAAAATCCTTGTTCAATAACTAAAAAACAAGGATTTTTAGTTATTGAACGCACTTGTATAATATCGCTATTGATACCCGCAACTAACGCCAGATAAAATATAGATACGCCGTAGACGAATTGACAAATCCGGCTTATTGCAAAGAGCGCCGTCATTTTGCAATGCGCCCGGCTAGTTGGAAAATGATGGACGACTTTCTCACGAACCTAATATATTTTAGGCTTGTTGTAATGAGCCTATACACCTTCTGGAAAGTTGAAAAATTCTCAATAGTTTGCTCAAACAGCCTGCTTTTATCCAAGCTTTTTGCAATGAACCCAAGGGTTTATTAAAAATCACAGAAAAAGACATTGTTACTTCATTCAGTGAACATATGAGTGAGTGAAGAGTTTACTTAGTTTAAAAAGAGGTCACTTAAAAACTGCACAACAATCATCATTCTTTGAAAAAATTTTACTATTATTACAGTTGGTTCTCTGTTTAACGACGCTCTACTTAACGACGATCTCTATTTAAAGACGATATTTCCCGGTCCCGGTCCCTCCGACGTAAAAAAATTCTATTTTAAGACGATTTTGTTTCTATTTAACGACGATTTTTTCTTACATGATAAATTTTATCTACAGGAGGGTTACTTTCTGTGGGTGAGTTTGGTTTCAATAACAAACCCGGAATTTCCTTTATGTTTGTTGCAATCATAGACTTGTTGCAGTGGAAAAAACCGGGGGAGGGGGGATTACTGTTTCTCGGAAGATCGAACATTCTTCCCTAGTGGATCGAATTTCTTAGTGCGGGTGTGGAATCACTTTATTGTACCTACCATGTTGTCATGTGATTTACGAACTGTCCAAAAGCACCCCTCTCTCACTCCTTCTGGGAAGCAAGTGTTCATGTTTAGAGAATTCATGGTTGTGTGTAGGAGCTCATTCCAGTACGAATACGAGGTGAGGAGAGCAAAATGGCATCAAAGAGAAAGCATCTTACGCTACACGAAAAAGTGAAAATTATTGAAAACTGGGAAGAAAGTGTTGGAATAACAGAAGTCCAATTCGCAAGACAATTTCAGCTAACCGAGTCTACTCTGAAAGGTATTTTAGCAAGCAAAGAGAAAATTCTTGAAGCAGCACAAAAATTTGGTTTGGGATCCAAATCCAAACGGCAGAAAATTCAATGTGGCCGATCAGAAGAGTTTGAGAAGGCAGTCCTGCAATGGTTTCATCAAGCAAGAGCATCTAACATTCCAATTTCCGGAGTGATATTTAAAGAAAATGCTATTATTCTGGCAGAAAAGTTTGGGATGCAAAAATTTTAGGCTTCGGCTGGTTGGCTAACAAAGTTCAAAGAAAGATACGGGCTTGTATTTAAAAGCATATCTGGCGAAAGTGGCTCCGTAGAGGAAAAAATGGTGGATGAATGGAAAATAGTGCTGAAGGGGATATTAGATGGATTTGATGAGAAGAACATAGTCAATGCAGATGAGATGGGCCTATTCTACAATATGGTGCCTAATAAAATCTTAACGTATATGGGCGAAAAGTGTTTTGGTGGAAAACACAGTAAGGAACGATTGACTGTTTTACTGTGCACTAATTCGGATGGATCTGAGAAATTTCCACCACTAGTTATAGGCAAATCAAAGCAACCAAGGTGTTTTAAGAATATCACCAGGAAACCTTGTGAGTACCTCAATAACAATAAAGCGTGGATGACATCACAAATTCTTATTGACTGGATTAGAAAATTTGATGCAAAAATGCATCGAGAAAAGAGAAAAGTTTTACTTTTAATCGACCGATGCACTGCGCATACTCCAAATATCCCTGGACTTACAAATTTGACTATCCGTTTCTTACCAGCTAATTGCACTAGCAAGTTGCAGCCATTAGACCTGGGTATCATTCGCAGTGTGAAAGCATACTACAGAAAGTCTTTAATTAGGAAATTAATAAACAATTCGGCTGACAGTATAAAAATTAGAAAATTTACAATCTTGGAAGCAATGCACATGATAACATCAGCATGGAAAGAAGTTTCTTCATCCACAATAAAAAACTGCTTTAGTGTTGCTGGAATTCACAAAGAACTTGTAGTGGAACTGCAAAGTACGGATGTAGAAATCAACGAAGATGACATTACCCCTGAAGAATGGAGAAGTCTTGTTGAATATGAGGATGTTTCAATTCAAGATTTCTACAATTGTGATAAATATGTTTTAACAACAGAAATGTAGAACAAATTTATGAAGATATTGTAAACTAAAACACAGTGTCAGACGAAGAAGGTGAAGTTGAAGACACGGAAAACGAGACACTGCCACCGTCTTACACAGATGCAATTTTTGCTCTAGATGTTCTCCGACGCTATATTACATCGAAAATGGAAGGTGACTCATTTAACATTTTAGAAAATCTGGAAAAGAGAATAACGAAAACAAGGCGAATGAAGCAATCAACACTTTTTGAATTTTTTAAAACGTAATTTATTGTATTGTTTGTACTCTTTTTTTTCAATGTAATTTAAAATAACTTTTTGTGAATAAAATAATGATGATAACAAAAATAACATTTTTAAACACGCCAATATATTAAGAAATATATTGACAGTCCTAAGCCTGTAAAGTGTGAAGGGAAATGTTATTTTTTCACAAATTCTGTTTAAGGACTATCTCTACTTAAGGACAATTTTTCACGGTCCCTTGAAAGTCGTTAAACAGAGAACCAACTGTATTAAACAATTAGTCTGGCGCATTGCAAAATTACGGCGCACTTTGGAATAAGCCGGATTTGTCTATTCGCCTTCGACACATACGTCAATGCGGAGATATCGTAGTCTTCTCAAACACCAGAGCTTTTGGCTAGTGATATTATGGAGAGAACTAAAGGTAATAGTAGGAGGAGCTGTAACCAATCATAATAATTGAAAATTACTTTAATTTAACTTTGAATGTAATAAAACAGGAGAATAATAATTACAAGAGAAAAATAACTTTTTATATAAAATGTTTTTAAATTTTCTGTTGAATCATATAAAATTGACAATTCTATGTATTAATAAATACTTTTTAAAACTTTTTTTAATGAATTATTCCATCAACTTGAAAGAAAATGAAGTTAATTGGAAGTTAACTTGCATTTAACTTTTCATTCCCGTCCCGGCCGATAGATGGCTGTACCAGTCTACAACACAAAATTAACTGAAAAAGAATTCAAATCTGCTTAAAGATGGCTAAAGTTATTAAAATAATGCATTATCATCGTGTTCTGGGCTGTTCTAAAAGTTTCAAATGTCTAGCTAGTCAGGAAGTTAGTTAAAAATCGATTGCAAGATTTGTACCGGACAAACAAACACACACACACACAAACAAACAAGAAAGCGAGTTAATAAAAACATGGTAAAATCCTTGTTTCGACTGGATGAAAATAATTTTTCTTTACTAATATTACAGAGAAATAAATTTTCTTGTTTCAACTTGGAATTTTCTCTCCTATTTGCTTTGGGAATTATTGTTTTCATAAACACATCTACCCTTACTGTCGTCGTGAATATTTTTTCTGCTTGCGAACTGTTTGTTTTCTATTCTATCTCTTTCTACTGTCGCAAGATTGGGCGAAAATAGCCGTGCTGTTTTAACTTCAGATTCTTAACTTTTTAAAACGCTTGAAAATGAACGAAAAATTAAATAAAAATAAACTTTAAGTTACATAATTTGCCGGAAAATAATAAATTATTTTTCAAAATGTATTTCCAAGAAATGAACACATAAAAGTTTTAATTTCTGCTTTTAAGCTGAGTGCGCCGTAGAGTGATTATTAGGGATGCGTAATTTTCTTATTTACGAAATAGATGCGAATAAATGCAAAATTTGCCGATATGAGCGAATAAATGCAAAAATTATTTTTTTACTACTTTTCGGCGAAAACTCGGTGATAAACGGCTTTTTAAGCGAAATTAGGTAATAATAGTAATAATTTATTAACATAATTGCTTATCTAAAACCCTCCACTGTCTTTAACTGAGAGAACTCATTCTCGAAATTACTTCCTTATTACTTATTGCTAAAGACTTAAGGAAGAGAATGTGGAAACTACTACAACGTTAGCTTTTAACTAAAAAATTTTATAGTTACCTATCCAAGTAAGAAAATTGGGAATTTTTTAATAAATTCAAAATTTTTAAACATATATTTTTTTACGAAATTTTATATTTTGTAATTTTTTTTTTGCGAAATTTATGTACCCCTAGCGATTATCGATGGAAGCTGCCCTCGCAGGGGTCTGGATTCTATTGGCAAAGCATGGATGTTTCTGTACATTCCCCTTCCTAGGGAGCGGCCGCATTGGAAGAAAAATTATCAATACGTACGTTGTTGTTATCTGCAGGGACGTATTCTGAATCTAACACCTAGTTTTAGGCCCTGATTTTCCATTAGGTCCGGTAGGTCCGGGCCTAGGGGCCCCCGAATATTGGGGGCCCAAAAAAATTTTATTTTAAAAGAAAAGAAAGAAAAAATTCCCAATTCAATTTTTTTTTAAATTTACCTTTTTTATAGCAATTTTTTTATATATCCTTTCAAATTTGATTGATTGGGTCATCATATGTATAGTTATATGTATAGTTCATCATTTGTATGTTATAGTGTATATAAGGGATTAATAAGTTTTTCTGGTTTCACTGTATTGGTGTCTTAATGATGAAGTTAATATGTTGTATTGCTTTTTGTTATTTGATAATGGTCTAGGCTTCTACGCTTGAAATAGCCAATTCTTGGTAAAATGGTACTTTCATAATGATTCATGATTATTTTTTTTGTGCGTCAATTTTGGAAATTTTGCGCCCACAGTGTTAGGGGGGCCCCATCCCGATTTGTGCCTATAGTCCAGAATTTTCTAAATCGGGCCCTGCCTAGGTTGTCGCCCATCTTCCTCAATCAGTTATAAAAATAATAGAAGTTATTCTTTTATTAATTTTAACGTGTATATCCCTCCTGAGATAACGTTCAATTTTCATATTTTTTTCCAATGCGGCAAGCAAATTGTCTTCCGCCATTCGCCCATTGAACACCGCGAGAGTTGTTTGTTTGTCGTAATGGGCGCACCTTATAGGTGAACCAACACCCCCCCCCCCAGGTGCCACCTCAATTTAGACTGACCACCCTGAGGGAGACTTCTGGGGAACTCGCATCCTCCTCCCATCGTTATAAATCCAAAAGGACTGACTTTCCCGCCTAGAGATTTAACAGGGCCATTCCCAGTGTATACATGAGAGCATTCAGTGACACATATCGGTATCATATCCGTGCACCGAGAACGCTTCGCCTTAGTATGTTTTATCAGTACATGCATTCTATCCTTTTAAGTCAACTTGAAAGTGTAACGTTTTCATTTTGATCTTGCTCCTCATCAGTTTTGAATGTGTGGATCTTTTAAACAAAATTGTCCAAGACTCGTTCGCTCATTCATATGCAAATGCCTATAAAGCAGTAAACGTGCTTATGCCACCCACTATTTTTTTTTTTTTATCACAAGCCATAACTTACTAATTTAAGCTATTGAAATCTGTCTTATACCAGGGATCTCTATCTCAGTCGAAAAAAAAAAAGGCAAACACGGCCTGTACCACAGTTTAGTGGAGTCTCTCGAACCGGTTAACTATAAGTATTTTTGGTAGCTCTTCATATTAGATGTTCTGTATAGGATCGGTTCTTTTCGTTACGGTCCATAAAATCGGTCTAATAAACAGGGATTCCGATTTTACAGTTTAAAGCTTCTCAGATGTAAGTCGAGAAAATGGCATCTTTTCCTACTGTTCACTAACAATGTCTCTCACTTTAAAGAAATTTTTCACGTAATGCAGGTAATACAAACGGATAATTCATTGACGTTTTACGATGCAAACAGATAAATTCTGGAAAATCGTGATTTTAAAGCACGATAATGCCTAGGACTCTTCTCTTTTCTATGCGAAGCCTTTACTGGCCAAGAAAAGCAACCTTTGATGTCATCATCGAGATGTTAGTTGCTTTAACGTAATAAAAGTCTTCAAATCTCTGGATGAAGACTGGGAATATTGGAGCAACTTTTTTCTAGCCTGTGCGTTACAGTTTTGCTTTTTTAAACGAAATCATCGACATAGTTTTCAAATCACTGGAAATTAGCTTTAATTTGTCTCATCGGTTGCATCATTTGAGATTCGCTGCTACCCTTGGTAGACTCGGGCAATAGTTACAGGACATTCCAGACTGTGTTTCACACAAACGTACTGCAACACAGTGGCGCAACCAGGATTTAATCTTGGGAGGGGGGGGGCGAGTTGAACGGATAAAAATATTTATAAATGTAAATCCAATATTAATAATGCAAATTCTATTTCTTTGGGGGGCAGAGCCCTTTGCCCCCCCCCCCTGGGTGCGCCACTGCTGCAACACCACCAGAGGCCTCTTTGTCTTAACAATCACAAATTCGTTCGAATTCAGTTACGAAAAGTCTACAGCGCCATCTCTCGGAAATATAATTATGAGTTTCCGAGAAAAAAAGTCATTTGTTAGTGCAGCACGTACGCAGTCTACCTTCTAAAGTAAGACATTAAGGAAGATACACCATTTGTGTGAATTGCTCGTTTTAAAGAATATTTTTGCTATTTCCTTAATATCCATTAAATAGCGGTACGTTCCCTTGTAATCGCTTGGTAAAGTCACCTAATGAAGCAATTTATCCATGTCGTTGTTCATGAGATTTACATATCTTTAATTATTTTTTTTAGCTCAGGGTTCACTGCCAGTATTGAAAAGAAAAAGGAAAACATCGAGATGTTGCATTTTCACAATGTTACTTCTTGAAGAGTGGACAAAAGATTTCACCGGAAAAAGTACGTAAAAAAATGAAGCTGAATAGTTATAAAAATGGAACATCTCTTTAAAAACACCAAAACAGCTTGAACATGCACTATACCGACTTTGATATTGGAAACTCAAAAAGAAGTCCAATTTTCTTGAACCGTTGCCAAATAGTGTCTGCATTTCACGTTTTTTCCACTTTCTCTCGCCTTATCTCGCTCCTTTTATCTTAATTTGTTTGTTTTCGGCTGCTTATGCATAGTTTAATCCTATAATACAGCTACAGCAACTCGCACTTCCGTATGAGGAAGAAACCCCAGAGATGGAAGACTACAATAAAGTCACTTTAATATATAAATTCGGATCTCTTAAGAATCCGAAACGATATATTACGGCGATCTAGAATTATCATCTTCTCCACGACAGAAAAGAAAATTTAAAAGAGATATTACTAAGTAATTTAAAATCTTAAGCAGGATTTTTTTTGTGATACCACGTAGGTGCTTTTATTTATTTATTTGCTTTGTTATGGATTATTTTACTCTCCTCGTATTCGTTAAATACAGGGTATCCGGGCTAAAGGTATCCAAAAGTCATAACTTATTTTTACGGAACTAACCATTAGAATTTTTAAAAAATTGATTTAAATAAAAAGAACATCTCACCAAGTTTTAATATCAGTTATAGATTTCTATTATAGTATAATAGATTTCGATGTGCGCACCTTTTGTAGCACGACTAACGTCTAAATGGTAATCCAGTTCTTTCCAAGTGTTTCGTAGCATATCAGGCGTTATTAGACTTTTTTTGCTTGGGGATTCGTTAAATCCGTTGTGCATAGACAAAAAATTGAAACTGTGGATGAGTTGAAGAAGCGTATCATTCGAACAATTCGTGTAATAACTCCTGATATGCTACGAAACACTTGGAGAAAACTGGATTACCATTTACACATTTGTTGTGCTGCAAAAGGTGCACATATCGAAATCTATGATACTATGATCGAAGTCTATGACTGATATTAAAACTTCGAAGTTCTTTCTATTTAAATATATTTTTTAAAATTCTAATGGGTAGTTCTGTAAAAATAAGTCATGACTTTAAGATAGCTTTAGCCCCGACAACCTGTATAACAGTAAAGATTTACCAATTTTGCTGAATGCTCGGAATATTGAAAAATATAATATAATAAATATAACTGCAGTGTTAGAATACAGTCGTAGGAGGGATTGTCTATCAGCATCTATAAAGGCATAAATTTCTTTCCTATGCGGCAGGCACTTTTGTCTTTCAATGTTGGTTGCTTATGTTGGCTATGAAACATCGCCAAAATGAATCCTCCAAACACATTAAAATAGTATGGTACCACACAAAAATGTTCTGTGGATTCAGGTTTCCTCGGGATTGTACGGGATTTCCGAAAATGTGCTCAGCCAAAAAAATCTCGTTTTTCGATGCGTACAATTGAAAGGCTAGACGTCACTTGAATTAACAGTTACTTACTTGACCGCGTCTTTCGTCACCCAGCCCACGTGAGGAAATAATTTTGAGTTCCAGAACAAACCGGAATCGCGACCTTAAAGATGAGGTTCTACACGCGGATGTTTACCACGGATTAGAAAAATAGTAAAAAAATATCCATTATTGATAACTGTAAAATAAACTCATTTCACGAATTTCGGAACCAGAACAGTGGGATGACTGAACCAGAGGTAAAGTGGGACAAAACTTAAATAGTAAGCACTGAGGAGCGTTGCCATTCCGCAGCAGCGAAACTGTGAATAGTGAAATCTCCAACGCGAGAGGCAGAAATCGTAGACTAGTGAAAACGCAAGAAACACGGAAGGGCGCGAAAATACGAGACCCTCTCTTTTAGGAATCTATTATCGCGTTGATCACCATCAGAAGCGAAAAGATTAAGTCTACTGAAAGTATATAAAAAAAAAACACGAAAATACATCGTTCTTATATACGTTATAATAACGTTGTATTTTCGATCTATTTTATATGTTTTAGGCAGATACCAATGTACAGGGTGATTTTTATTAAACTGACACTACTAAGAGCCCTCTGTGAATCTATCAGCCGAAATTCCACCAAAATTGTTAGACGGACTAAGGCCGACATGGGAAAGAGAATCCATGAAAAAAACAGTTTGTTTCAAAAGTCGCCGATAGGGGAATATATGGCGCTGTTATTTGTCGGCGCATCCGAGAATTTGCATAAAATGCAAGTAAAACAGCAGAATGCAAATTCATGACTACGTAGTCGACAGCAGCGCCAGTATTTTGGGCTATAAAGATCGGTGCGGAATCTGTTGCGTCATCGCTTTACGGAAGGAAGGGTCATCCAGTCGCTTTTATCCACTTGCATGGCCACCTCGCTCCCCGCATCTAACCCATGTGACCTCTTTCTGTGAGATTATTTAATGTCTAAGGTGTATCTTGGTGGAGTCTCGAACTTGGCGGCCCAAAAGAATAACATATGCCGGACTTTGAAGAACATTTCTGGTGACATGTTACGCTCGGCCGATGAGAACGTAGTGTTCAGGATACAATGTGTCGTCCTCCAGGATGGTGGTAACTTTGAAGGTGGGAGAAGCGAATTTGCTGCATAAGGCGGTGTTGCAGTGAAATTTCTTTGTTATTCATTTGTCTGCTTATTACAACTTTTTCTTTATTCACCCCTTATCTTTATAGCCCGAAATACTGGCACTGCTGTCGACCACGTAGTCGTGAATTTTTATTTTGAGGCTTTACTAGAGTTTTGTGCAAATTTTCGGGTGCGCCGACAACAACAGCACCATATCTTCCCCTATCGGCGACTTTTGGAACTAATTTTTATTTTTCATGGAAACTCTTTCCCATGTTAGTCTTATTTTTCCCATGTCCTCTTAGTCCCTCTATCAATTTTAGTGAAATTCCAAAATTGTTCTCTCGATCTATCAAGACATTTTGGTGGAATTCCAAAATGTCAAGATAGATGTCGTATTGGGCCTGTCCTGACTTTACTTGGTTTGGGCGTGAATTCGTATTTAATTGTGGTAGTACTAATTATGTTAAAAAAAGGTAGTTGGGTGCGTTGTGTTTAGATATTTGGTTGAATAACACCCCAGACTCTGGACATGATTGTCCTACGAACAAATTATAAAAGCTTAACCAACAATCTTTCTTCATAAATAAAGGACATCAACTCATTACGTTTAAAGTAGATCAAAATTTATTTACAAAAAAAAACTAATATTTACAAATTATGCTACGAACATTTATAATCACAAACCTTCTTTGCAAAATATTCACTTTTCAATTATTAGCATTATTAATATTTCAAATTTTTAGCTTATACAATTATTTAATTAAAATATTTATCGATTTATTCACCACCTTTATAGGATTAGGGAGCATAAAGACTTTAAACTATAAATTGCTAATCTGACCCTAACCGAAATAATCCAAAACTTATCCTATTCCTCTAACACACCAAAACGAACTCGAAAACCGTGGGAACTGAACAAATCAAATAATGATAAGCACTCACTCAATTTACTGATCTCTGACAACTGTTGACGTTCGATTTCTGCGCTGGGGTCCGGGGGTCGAAAACATTCCTTGGCATGGGGCGGTCACGTCTGGCTTTATGATGAGGACTACTTCTCGACGTCTGGCGGAATATTTAATCTGTCTCTTCTCGATTATTCAATCAGGCTCTTTCTCCTATTCTCAGGTGCGGTCTCCACTTTACGAACTGATGATGGTGTCTTTACTTCACTCATATGCGGGTTCCACTCGACGAACTCTCTAAACGTCTCTGCGTAACTTTAGATGCAGCTTCGCTCCACAAACTGTATATTTTCTCTACGTAACTTTAGATGTACTAGTGGCTAACAGCTTCACTCGTCAAAACAAGCTTCGAAAACCAAACACAGGGGTGCGGGGACCTTACAGCTTCCTCGACGAAATCTCAATCGCCTTATTTTATTTTTGCTCCGGGAATATTCCACCGGATTCTTGGTGCCAAGAAAAGGGACAGATTATTTTTCAGTCGAGCCCCAGGGAAGGCTCCTTGATTCCGACTGACTGACTTTTTCTCTTCTCTCAAAAAAACTCACTTCTAATCTTTTAATTTCTTAAACGTTCCCGCCCCCGGAAACATTTCACCAGCCATTCAGGAAACTCTCGACTTTTTATTTGTTAAGTTTCAACACCTAAAAACCTCTCATTTGCTACCCTCTTTCTTAATCAAAAACGCCCCTCTTACACAATGATCCAAACAGCTGATTGACCACCCGCAAACACCGCCAAACCATGTGGTTTTCTAACGCTCCCCTCCAATCCATCACCCACAAGCTTTCAAACTTTTTCAAGCTTTCAAACTTTTTATTTTCTCTTAAAATATTAATTTTAATCTTTTTTTTGAAAGCGCTTCATTACAATAGATCGCGCTACAGATGGCTCTGAATAGTGCGAGTTTAATAAAAATCACCCTGTGTTATACACAAAACATTGATAATACCAATGAGGTATACATATATACCAAAGAGATACCAAAGAGATATATACAATGATATACTATGTCACACTGATAATATCATTGAGAGACTAGTGTGTTATATATAACACATCAGTTTAAAGCGGCAATGTGGCCGTTAAAAGGTATCTATATGAAAACTATATTAACATGAAACACACACTCTTCAAACAGCTTCAGTATCAGGAAACGCAGGACTATGTGCACTGCTATCAAGATATAAACGTAGACAAGTATAAAAAAATACGTTTTCCAGGGGGTTTATATAGGTACATCTCTGTAAAAAAATTTGAGAAAATGAGACGTTCCCATTTGTAAAAACGTGCGATAAAACGAAATATATCTATCTCCTGAGATAGATATTCTGTAGAGCATAGATTCTTAAACTGTGGTCCGCGAAATAATTTTGACATTAACAATCTATACTTGAACAAGATATTCTCGTGGAATTATCATGCGAGACGTCTTTGAAACTACAATTCAACAAAACTGAACTCACAAACTTTTGGTTATTTCTCAGATCTGATTACCTTGCACTTGCAAATGAAGTCCCCCAATATTTGATTCCGTTCTGCACAACATATTTATGTATACAGGCTTTTTCGGTACTGTTATGTATATGAAATCAAAGTATAGAAACAAACTCAATGTAGAAGTGGACCTCAGAATAAATCTTTCCGACATAGAGCCTGACATTGCGGTTCTAGTTTCAAGAGAACCACTGCACCCATCTCATTAAGTAAAAATCATTTACAGGAAACATATTATAGTAAGATAGATCTATTTTGACCAATATTTGACCAAGAAATGTTTGTATGAGTTTAATGTATTATGATTTGTAACTTTTAAAATTCTTTTTACTACTGTTTTTATTCATTTTATATTTTTTATTCTGTCCTAAAAAAAATGTTCGACTCTATAAATGCGCAAGACCATTTATTAAAATAACCAGCGATACATTTTTACCAATATTTATTATAACGTAGTGCCTATGAGATAATTGAGCCAGAAATTAAGTCTCTAAAACGACTTAAAATGCCTAGAGTTGGGATGGGGTCCACAAAAAGAAATGTTGTTCAAGAGGGGGTCCTCGGAGTACATAAGTTTAAGAACCCCTGCTGTAGAGAAAGGAAAGCTAATTGAGCTGTCTTGTTAGACGATACAAAACACAAAAATTCATTGATGGAACCAGATGAGTTTGTCAGACTCGGTGGAGAGGGGTGAGGGGACGTGTAGGAAGTGCGGGGGTGAAGGCACATTGCGATAGCTTAGGCATGCCTCCGTTTAAGAATTGCGCAGTTCCTTATAGTTGACATGCGTACAAAATATACATAGTCCAGAAGAGAATCAAAGATGCTATCTTACTTTTCGAACAAAAAACACTTAGAGAAAAAAAATATTTTCCAGAGATTCATTGTTGACTTACGGCACTCCATTTTCTTCTCTATTTCATGTTCGTAGCGACAACGTTTTTCTGTTTTTTTTTGTGTGCAAACAATAAAACCGTAACTCATTGTCCAAATTCATGTATTCAGTAGCTCTTTATTTTTGTTCCTTTCTGTATAACCCTTGTATGTAAATGCTTGCGTGAACTGAACTAGACGCGACATATAGGACATAAATAGAAATGTCGTTCAGTGAAAGAGAGTACTTTTTATTAGGTTTTCACTCTGTTATATTTCAGTAATGTGTGTTGAATTGAAGTATTTATAACTGCCGTGTAACAATGCCATCTTGAACTTTAGTTCTGCGCCTTTATTAAAAAGCCTATTTATTTTCTCTGCAGTGGTAATTGACGAGAAGATGATATTAGAAAAATAATAGATGATATTAGAAGATAATAGATTGTGCGAGATGATAATACTATTAGAAAATGATAGGTGATTAATATAAGAAGATTATATCATGGACGAAAAATAACATTAGAAAATAATGTAAGATAGATAATAGAATATTTCGTGTCTACGCCGGGGATGGGGACGTTAAATCTGTAGGCCGAGTTGTTTGTACGGGATGGGGGGGACAGGAGGGTACGACTCCCCAGGTGTCGCCCCTGAGGGTCCTTAGTTTAAATTGTTGTAGTAGCATATTCACCGTCAGGTATTAAACTAAGGATGTCCATGATTGCCCTATCTGGTGCAATGGAAGCACTGGAAATGTTAGAAGATAATAATAACTTACACAAAAAGATAATATTAGAAAATAAATTTAATATTTCTTTGCTTATTGGTATTTCTAAATAGAATACAAAAGCAATATGTAGGTGAAGTGATGGTTCAGTAATATCCTGTTGCGAGTCATTTAATTCCATGTAGACACATTTTTAGACCATTGTAACGACCGTCTGCTATTAGTGATAGTCGAACTGGGATCTCTTAAACCGCAAGGTCGGTGTGATATCGGTGCAACGGGAAGAATTGTCATTTTCAGTGATTTCCAACACACAGTTATTAATTTACTGCATGCTCTTCACAGCTTTATCATTCCCACGAACTGCGTTACAGTTTTCTATTCTTACCGATAATGATTTTATCTAAGCTAGATATGCTTACACGAACTATAGTACAACGATGGCGTGAAATGAACCCCTTCTGGAAGAATTCCACAGTCGAAAGTAACTTTACATACAGAAAATAAGATAAGAATTGTATTTTTGGATTCACTCTGGAAAATTCGCTTAAGAACGGAAGGAATCAGAACCCCGAGAATTTTTTTTTAAAATTATTAACATATGCTATTACATTATTTTGACATTTTGAATGTTTGACGTCATTAGATTCAAGTTTGGGCTTATGGCGGCCTTGTGGTACAGCGCGCTGGATTTCGGTGCTGAGGGTACTCGGATCGAATCCTGGCGTCGCGCCAAGAAAAATGCCTCCGTTCGTGTCATCCCTTCATAGGGGTAATGCTGTCCGCCTATATGGTGCTCCCACAATAAAATGGGCAGTAAAATTGCGGCGTAGTATAGGCGAATGTTTGACAACAAGTGCCTCCGCATTGGAAAAAAAAATGATTCAAGTTTGTTTGTTAGTATTCAAATATCCTCTACTGCGATGTGGTAAAGAGCAAAGAGTAAAAAAGAAGATGTATGCTACTACACTTAGGAAAATTTCACAAGGCATGAAGACAAACTCTTGGTAACTCAAAAGAGTTTTATTAAATAGTCCTTAAGTATAATATATACAGATATGTACAACAAGTTAAGTTGCCGTGCGCATGATACGGTGTTAGAAATATAGCACCAAGATGTGCTTACAAAATCTCAACACGGAGATATTATTCTACGCGACAATTCGCATAGCTCCACAAGACAAAGACTGCAGGAGAATACTTGGGGTGACGCTACAACCAGCGAACGCGGGGGGAGGGGTCAGTGATCCTGACCACATGACCCTCCCTCAAGGTCCCCGTTTTCCCCAAGATGTTTTACAAAGAGTTCATAAATTTGTGATATAAGATAATTCTGATTCTACTCATACCAGAGATTCCGTAATTTATAGTCTGGTTGTTACGAAGCGTATTTTAATCTACTTTTGTTCCTATGACGGATGCCGTCTTTTAGAGACTATGTGGTGATTATGCACTATATTAAATCCCAGATTAACAAACCTCCCGAGTTTACGAGTCACGTAGAAGTAATATAATAAAGAAGTTTGAATTCAATAGTTACCTAACTTTTTTTTTAAATAATGACCACACATTTGCGTAACAACCAGTACAAATATATGAGAGATTCCTTGCAGTTAGTCTTTTCTCAGTAAATCTGTAACAAACAAAGTCACGAAAAACTGACTTATTTTAATAATAACTGTCGTTTTCATTTTAAAGAGAATGAATTGATCGAAATATCATAAGCGTTATATTTATGCTACAGAACAGCATGATAGGGCCTGTGGCGGTCTTGAGGTACAGCGTGCTGGCTGAGGGTGCTCGGATCGAATCCCGGCGTCGCGCCACTAAAATGCACCCATTTGTGTAGTCCCTTCATAAGGGCTAATACTGGTCCGCCTATATGGAGCCCCCATAATAAAACGGCCAGCAAAACTGCGGTGTATTATAGGCGAATGTCTATTGGTTTGAAAAAAAATGATAGTCACTGAAAATCCTGGGCATGAAGCGAAAAAAGAAAAAAGATGCAAAACATCATGAGCATTGTAGTGGCATTTAATACGAGAACACCCTCGTGTCTCCAAATTCATTCGTAAAAAAACATTTTAAAGTGGAAGCCGCCGAAAATGTCTCACTTTAATTGCAGAAGCGAGGCCAGTGTTTGCGTCATAGTTTTATGTCGCTAAAATCCTGCGCAGTCACGACCTGTTGCTGATGCTTTAAAAAAAAATTGGACGCTTCAAGGTTTAGGGGGGAAAACGAATCAACTCGTGTATAAGTCTGCAAAAGGAAAAAAAAAACGATTCACCAGATGTCAACTTTAGCTATCAGTGAACTCCCTCGAATATACAGATATATTTTCAGTCTATTTTCCAACAAGGCAAGTTCGAATCAGTTTTCAATTTTAGTAGAAACCTCAGTCACTGATCATACAAATTAAGCACGAAGGAACCCTTTTTTCCCCCAAACTTTTCAGTGATTGTTTGTCTCGCTAAGAAACCACTTTTATCCCCGAGTCTTTCCGCTCAAATAAACGGAACTGGCTCCAGAAACGACTCTCGCTTCAAAAATCGTGAGAAAAAGTTCTACCGTGTTTTTAAAAAATTAAACTTTTCCCTCCCACCCTCTTTTCCGTAAACAAGAGAGAAGAAACTTGCATAAAAAAGTGAAATGAGAAGCAAAAAAACAAAAAAATAAAGTCCTAATAAAAATAAAGTCGTCGCATGCGTTCTCTGTCAGAGGATCGATGTTCGCACCGCATCCATCGCGCATGCTCTTTTAGGGGGTTTAGCAAAGCACGCGCTCGGAAAGCAGACGATACCTTCCCTGCATCGCTCCACTGCAGAACCAGGTTTTACTGCAGTACGGAAAAAAAATAACCAAAATGGAATTGTGATAATCGTGTACTATTTCGGACTCTCGGAAATGGAGTGGCTTTAGTTTTAATAACCGCGAAGAAAATTGGGAGGAGGAGATATTGCGGAAATAAAAAATAATAATAATAATAATAATTCTCTCTCTTCTGCGTGTCTCGATATTCATATAATTCTTTTGAAAAAAGAACAGTTAGAGACATGAGGATGATGAGCACGCTCTCTATTCCTTCCAGACTTCAATGGCACTTAAAAAATTTAATGAGAGTAGCAACTTATCTGTTCGCTACATAACCCAACTTTATTTGAATTTTTTAAAGTTAAATAACTGTTGTGAAAGCATCAAAAAGCGATGCTTTTCGGCCGTACGGCATTGAAATAAGATTTGTAAGCTATGCATAATGTATACAGAATAATTTTCTGTGCAATTCTGTATTTAATATTTTTAAATAATAGTATACATATTTCAACACCTCGAAATAATTTACATTTTTTTACTGTACAGCCTATTTGTAAGATTTTAAAGAAATTCCTAATGAATGAGTTCTTTCCCTGTTGTGTTTCTCGGTATTTGCCTACAATTTACATTATTTAAGTGCAATAATTACTGTTGTCCCTTTAATAAATAAGCGCTTCTGACTTTTCAAGTCCGCAGAAATGTCAATGAAACAAGTAAAATTAGCCTTTGAGAGGTTTAACAGAGGAGAAGAAAGTAATGAATTGAATTTGTAAAACCTTGGTACATGTTGAAAATTTAGACATGAATTTTTTTAATACTTTAAATCTGTGAAAAATAAAATATAAAAAAAAGAAAACATTTAGAAAAATTAATTTCGAAGAAAGAAAAATATCCTTTCTCTGTGTGTATGTGTATGTATGTATATATATATATATATATATATATATATATATATATATATATATATATATATATATATATATATATATATATATACAGTGCTAGATTTCTAGAAATAGAGGTGCCGGAACGGTAACCTTCCGGGGGGGGGGGGGGGGGAGTATTCCAAATTATTGGTAAAGAGAGGTACCTAAAGAGAGGTACCGTTCCGGCGCGTTCCGCCCCAAATCTAGCCCTGTATATATATATATAAATTGTCTCTTTAAACAAATTTATTTTCAATGTAAGAAGTACACAAGTTTGTACAATGGTTTAGAAAACACTTTTAAAGTATCGGACAGACTTGGGTACTTCTTACATTGAAAATAATATTTTTTTAAAGAGACATAAGCAAACAAAGTCATCTTGGAAAAAGCTGACATAAGCACTTCTTGTACCAAGCCACACACACACACACACACACACACACACACATATATATATATATATATATATATATATATATATATATATATATATATATATATATATATATATATATATATATATAAACAGAATGAGAGAAAGAGAGAGTAAATATATAGATAAATAACATTTAATAACGTTTAAACGTAGAATAGCTAATTTCAGATTCATGTTTTTAATGCTCCAAGGATACGGGAACAGAAAATTTTTACTTCTAATTTGCATAAAAGGAGTACAATTATAGTTTCTCCCTTTCCCGATGGGAGCAAAATAAAAGCGATTCAATAATTTTATTTCCGAGGGTTGAAGGCAATGCAAGTGGTATTGTACGAGGCAGAAAACCATTTTAGCTGTCAATGACATGTGTTGCATCTGATAATAATTCAAACCGAAATGGTTTTTACGTAGTAGTTACGTTTCTACATAGAGCGATGAATCGGAAGCATATGAAAAAAAATCAATCAAACTAAAACATCTCTGTGTCGTGTGTTCATAAATCTTTCGGAAACAGCAGGGTACACATTTTTTTCACTGATATTACATACCTGTTGCTAACTCTGAAAGTGCATTGATCCTTCTAAGAGGAATTGTTTTGTGTACGATTAAGTATAAAATGAAGCTAAAAAAGAAAATCATTTTATAAAATTAATCTCGTGCGTACAGGTATGTATGTGTGTGTGTACACATGTATAGATATATGCATGCATGTATGTATATATATATATATATATATGTATAGAGATAGATAGATAGATAGATAGATATAGATATATGTATATATATACATACCTATATATATATAAATGAATGTTTGTTTGTTTGTTTGTTCGTACTTTATGCGCTGCCGTACCGTTCATCCGATTGCGATGAAACTTGGTCAACTTATTACTTGAACTTGCGCGAAGGTTATAGACTATTTTCATTCCGCTACGATGTTCCATTCCCGAATTATGTTGGAACAAGTTTGCGCGGTATCAACGGATATTGAAAATCGCCAAAAAAAAATCGCCAAATTTCCCAGCACAGGATATGGGACTTCTCCCCGGATATTTTTGTTCAAAGGCATTGTAACATTTCATTCTTACCAATTAAATTATAACATTTCAGTAAAAATAAATAGACATGAATTAAAAACGTGATTTATTTATATATTGGCGCATGCAAGAATGAATTTGACATATTATTTTCATGTACGTGGCAACGCCGGAATATTTCTTTTCAAAAATGAAAATATAAGTATGGAAAGTCATTCATTTTCAATGAATGTGTTATCTATCCATTTCATGAATTGAAACTATCACAAGCTACCTGTTCAAACTCAAATATACTGAAGGACACGTTCACTTAGTTAGAAACACGTGCGCTTAGCCTTGATGCGATGTTTTATGTAACTGAAGTGACATTGAAACATAGCAGATGATTTAGTTTTGAGAAAGAATTACAATCATGAAGTACGTGTATATTATAATTAAGAAAGTCTGAAAGTGGCATTGAAACGAAACAAACGATTTAGTTTTGAGAAAGAATTCCGAGCATGAAATACGTGTATATATTTTTTCTAGAATAATTATCAGATTTGCTGTGTTTTAATATTGAATGTGATCTCAATCCATTCAAACATTATTGATTCTTTTTCTATAATAATAAATCCATTCAAACGTTATTGACTAGCTTTAAAATGCCCAAAACGAGGAGATCAACTTTTAATCTTGCAGAAGTAAGGGGAAAATGTCAAAGATTATTGAGAAATTAGCAATGTGATGAAAAAAAACACAGAAGAGCGCGAAGCCAACAGAATTCGAAATGCAGTTAGATGCACACAAGAATGTGAAGAAAAAACCTTCCCAAGAGCTCGAAGGTAACAGAATTCGAATTGTAGTGATCCGAAGCAGTGAGACTGATGAAGAAACTTTTAACGCGTCAAACATACGATTGTCTTCGAGCTTCAACTTCGAAAGGAGAGAAAAGCGATGAACAACGACAGCACCGACAACAAACTAATGCTATTTGCTACCGCAAAAGAATTTTAGCGAAAACTTTAAAACATCATAACATGAGGCTAATCATTAAAAAAAAATAGCAGAAACTGAATCCCGAGCGAAGTAGGTTAATACATCTAGTGTATACCATATAGGGTATATATATATATATATATATATATGTAGGAAATTTATGTCCACGGTTCAAATATCACAAATGGTTCAGTTAAAATATAATAATGCGTATTCACAACCAACGTTTAATCACACAAAACAGATTATCACAATTAAAAAAAATGTCTGTGTCCGTCTGACACGACAATAATGCTCATTTAGTCTGAGCCACAAAGAAAAAAGCCTGCAATCTTCATTCCGTCAACATCAAAACATTTTAATCCAGCCAAAAAATAAAAATAACGTGCGTTCCAAAGAAATGGTTGAGTTGTAACTCGTTTGCTCCAGTGGCACGTTATCCGTAACTTGTGGCGCGGCGCGTGTCTTGTGACTCTAAAATATCCATGTTGCCACAAGAATTCTCACAAGTTCTGCCATCCTGCAACCCAGACGTCCTCGGCTACCTGAAACCGATGAACCTAAAAATATAAAAAGAAAGAAGAGAAAAAAATATATATCCTTTTCGTGGATAGCTCACTGAAAGTTTTCTGGAATAGACTATTCCAAATCATCTGACCACGACTTCATATGGTCGGCAGCAATGGAAGTTTTGTGAGGTCCGTCATGACACCCAATTTTTTCAACATCAAATCGGTCATTTAACTTATAGAGATTAGATCTCTTTCTCTTCTTAATGAGTCATTTTCTATTCTTTTCCCGTAACTCTTAAATTTTCCGTTTGATATCTTCTGTCATGCCGTTACGATTTTTCATTAATTGGTCCTTTAACTCATTCTGAGTTACAAATTTTCTCTCACAGGTTTCACAAAAAATGGTTTTACAGTAGTATCCTCCTTCGATTTCCTGAATTCTTGGATTTTCAGTTTCCCTCTTCTATTCGGTTGAAAAGGAAAATTTCTAAGGTGGTGAGATGGCATTGGTGCTCGGAGACGATTCTGTAACTGAGGTCTTGGATTCCAAGTTCAAAACGGGTGCCCAAAAGAACCACGTTGTCTAGGAAAACAATGAGCTGGATTCATAGTAAACACTTGATTATTAGGCGGTGGTCAGTTTCTAAAACCAGGAGGATTCATAGGCTCTGGCAAATTCGAGAAATGAGGTCTATTTTGAAAATTTCCAGGTACATTCCTCTCAGAGGGCTGATAGGGCCTAGGCGTTGGATTTGGAGGCCTTTGAAATGGCTGCCTGCTAAATCTATTACTAGTCGGATTCGGAATAAAGTTGTTCCGCGGAAAATTTTGGTTAAACTTTGGGCCTTTTGGGCCAGGAAAGCGAGTGCCTGGATAAGACGCCATGCTGTTCTTTCGTCTGTGTACTCTACATCCAGTCACATGCAGAGATTTGCGCTCAAGACATTCTGCTTTTGGTGCAGGTGTTGGTTGAACGAAAGTCTGTGCTTCATTTATTTTACCATTAAGAGAAACTCTGTTGTTAATCTTAGCGTAACTGACACAAAATGCATTTCTTCTTCCCAAGACTTCAACGCCTTTCTCATCAATCAAAATATTCAATTTATTAAGTGCATCAGTCCCTATCAGTACTTCATGACGCAATTTTCTGAGAACATAAAAGTCAGTTTCAATTACACATTTATCGAAAGATATTTCAGAATGAAAATATCCAATCGGTGAAACTTCCTCATCTCCGATTCCCGTTAAAAATATATTACTGGAATTCAATTTAGGTGATCCGATTTTAACATGAAATTCATAATCCATTAAAGAAAGTTCTGACCCTGAATCACACAGTACACTCACACCTACACCTTTAATTTCAGCTGTCATCTCGATTCTGTTAGAGTATTTTTTTGTTATCGAGACCAGAGATTCTTTCTTTTCATCACACATATTGGCGGTATGTCCAAACATTGAGCATTTAAAACACCGAATGTTTGATTTATTATCAATTCTTGAACTATTACTATATTTAAGTTTCATCCTTGCTTTAAAATCACTATCCCGAGCACGAATAATTGAATTGATACTGATTTTTCGAAATCTTTACTCAGTAATTTCTCATCAATATTTCCATCCGTTTTCATATTTAGATTGGTTTCTCTTTGGAAATTACGCCTCGCGGCTTCATTATCATCCAATTTATTAACCAACTTATCGATATTTTTTATTGTGGGCAAGTCATCTAGAAAATGTTTACGAGCGTCAGGAGACATTTTCCGCTTTAATTGCTCTACAACCAAAAGTTCCTTCAAATCTTCAAATGTTTTGACTTCTAAACCAGTAATTCACTCTTCAAAATAAGTTTTAAGATCAAAAGCGAAATCGCGCCAAGAGGCGACCGATTCCTTCTTGTGTTGAACAAATTTTTGTCTAAACTGTTCTGGGGTCAGCCTAAAGTGTTTCAAAAGTAACTTCTTAACATGATCATACTCATTAGCCGACGGATCTGGTTCTCTAGAGACAATGCTTATAATCTCTAACGGCAACAATTGGAGTAAATACGTGACCCAATCTTCTTTAGGAATTTCAATTCGACTGATCTGCCTTTCAAATAATTTCAAATAAACACCTATATCACCGGACATATCATAACGTGTCATTAATTTCAACAAATTATATTTTTTAAATACAGTTGGCGGAACCGGAACATCACCAATTCTTTTAATATTTGCCTCCAATTCGAGTTCCCTTAATTCAAACTCCCGGTCTGCTGCCTCGTTCTGTTCTAGCCTCTCACGGTCTGCTTCCTCTTTCCGTTCTAGCCTCTCACATTCTGCTTTCCGTTCTAGCTTCTCACGTTCTGCTATCTATTTCTGTTGTAGGTCCTCACGTTCTGCTATCTCTTTCTGTTCTAGCCTCTCAGCAATAATAACATCTAATCTACTTTTACTAATGTCCTCATCATAAGTTTCTGAACAGGTGATGATATTAATTAAATCAGCGATTTTAGTACCTTTTGCTGCTTCTAGTTCTAACTCATCAATTAAAGTTAACAAATCAGTTTTACGTGCTCTATACAAAAAAGCCATTTTATATAATTATTCAAAAAGGAAAACGAAAACTTAATGTTTTGTACTCACAGAAATGATGGTCTTCCTCTAAGGTAGAAAAAAAACTAGGTACAGCTTTTTCAGAAGCACCGCCTTCCAAGCTTGGAGATGTTGTGTTTCGGCGTGGACGGAACTTCCTGCCAAGTTTGGCGATTTTGTGTTTTGGCGTGGACGCAATTTCCTGCCAAGCTTGGCGATTTTGTGTACGGCGTGATAACCATGCGATTTTGACTGGCAACCCAGTTTGAATGGATGTTTAATCGTGTTCTGTTGTTGCTGGGATTAGATTGAAATTTTTTTGATTGCGAGTTGTTTATGAGATTTCTGATGACGGCCATGTTGGTGAAGGATGTAGTTTGTAAATATCAGGGGAGGATATTGGGTAATGTTAGAAGTAGATTTTCGAGTGATAGATATATTAGTGACGGCTACAAACCACTGGCGGGGGATTTCTGTAATGTTTTTGGAAGTTTAATACAACCAGCGGAAGATATATTATTGACGGCTACAAACCACCGGCTGGGAATTTCTGTTATGTTTTTGGAAGTTTAATACATCAACGGTAAGTTTGTTTTTAACTTATTTGTTATTTCTTGGTCGTTATTAATGTTTTTGTTTACATTTTGCAATTTAGGCCTAACAGGTGTGCGGAATAGGGAAAAGTTGGTGCCAAAAACTTTTGACGCCAAGTTGGCGTCAAAAGCTTTTAGCGCCAACTTGTCGCCAAGGGCGGTGCGTCTGAGAAAGCTGTTCCGAAAAACTAATCCATAGGGTCCGTAATCTTCTGACACCATAAATGTAGGAAATTTATCCTCACGGTTCAAATATTACAAATGTTTCAGTTAAAATATAATAATGCGTATTCACAACCAACGTTTAATCACACAAAACAGATTATTACAATTTTAAAAAAATGTCTGTGTCCGTCTGACACGATAATAATGCTCATTTAGTCGGAGCCACAAAGAAAAAAGCCTGCAATCTTCATTCCGTAAACATCAAAACATAGCATAACATTTTAATCCAGCCAAAAAATAAAAATAACGTGCGTTCCAAAGAAACGGTTGAGTTGTAACTCGTTTGCTCCAGTGGCACGTTTGCTCCAGTGGCAATCAAATACGACGTCTATTAAAAGAATATCGAGGCACGATAAAAAAGGCAAGCATAGGTTTCCCTTCAGCTTTATTTATAACTAGCTGAAAACCCGTACTTCGCTACGGAGTACATTCACATTAAATACAATATATATACACTGAAGTGCCCCTGAATTAGGGATATCAAAGCCTATGCAAATTGTGTAGCGCTGCGCATCATGTATGCGCAAGTGAGGGCGCTGTGGTAACTGCATATATAGCGCGTACTGTGGTTGTTCTGAATTAGTTGTTGGAATTGCCAGTATGGGTAAACTGCCTGATTTAGACGCCTTCGATCGCGGACAAATCGTAGGTGCGCGACGCATGGGCCATTCAATTTCCGAAATCGTCAAGGTCGAGTTTCAAGGTCGACAGTGTCAAGAGTATACCAAGAATACATGGATGGTGGAAAAAAAACTAGCGATCAGGCAAACTGCAAAGGACAATTAGCCTTGACAGTGCGTGGTGAGAGACGGCTCAGGCGTATTGTACGTAGCCAGCGAAGCCAAACATTAGCTCAAATTACCACCCAGTTTATTGACGGTGCCAGTCGTACAGTCAGTAAACGGACTGTGCAACGCTCGCTTCACCGTATGGGTTTCGGGAGCCGTCGACCTACGAGAGTACCATTGTTCTATACTCGTCATCGGGCGTGCAGACGTCTTGCCTGGGCAAGAGAGCACAGAGACTGGAGTGTAGAAGACTGGAAACGAGTAGCATGTTGTGATGAGTCTGGATTCCGACTACTTAACGCCGACGGGAGGCTGAGAATATGGCGTCAGGCTCATGAAGCCATGGATCCTGCATGCCTGGCTGAAACTGTACAAGGGCATGGTGGCTCAATCATGGTCTGGGGTGTTTTTTCGTGGCACAGTTTGGGATCTTTGGTGCGTGTACCAACCTCCCTCAATGCAATTCGGTACGTAAAGTTGCTGGTGATCACCTCCATCCGTTTATGCTGTTCTGTTATCCGCACGGTAATGGAGTTTTCCAGCAAGACAACTGTACCCCTCACAAATCCCGGTTGGCTACTGGCTGGTTGGATGAGCATTCCTCTGACTTCTCTGTCATGAATTGGCCACCTAGAAGCCCAGACTTAAATCCTATTGAGCATCTTTGGGGTGTTTTGGAACAAGGCGTGAAAGGCCATCACACAGCACCAAAGAACCTTACTGAATTATTGACAGCTTTAGCCAATATTTGGCAAGCCATTCCCGTGGAACGTTTCCAGAAACTTGTTGAATCTATGCCTCGTCGTGCGGCAGCCGTTATCAAGGCCAGAGGAGGCCCAACTCATTACTAGGTAGGTATCCCTAATTCAGTGGCACTTCAGTGTATATAATCTACAAAGTAACATTAAATAAAGTTTAAATATACGACATTTAGTGTCATATATTATATTTCTTGGCTTTTAATTCTTTGTATTAGCAGATTTTTGTCAACAGTGGTGTAATTGAAGGTGAATAAAACAAAAGAAAAGGCCAGGAATGGAAATCCGTCAAACTAATAACAATATGACCTTAGTGCTAAGAATTAGGAAATTTAATTCGATAATGTAAATACATATCCAATTGTTATTGATTAACATTTCGTGCTTTGTAAAACGCCGCCCAGTCATTGTAATATTATTTTTATTGGAAATTTTGTCTATTTTGAAACAGGCAGAAAGGAAAATCTGTCAAAAGGGTAACATCCCTTAGAGCGAAAAAATTACAATTTTAAATTACAATTAGACAATTTTAACCAACTCCAAGATGCTAAAACCATTTTTAACACCTTGGATCTAAATATATGGCATCTTTCGAAAGAGAATATTGCATATGACGAAAAATATAAGAACTTCATCTTAGTAGATAAGGAAGAAATATCTATCTACCTTTGCATTTGAGTGATAAAGAAAATTAATGAAAATACACCCACATGTATAAGGCAATATATTTAGGCATAATTAATGAGGAAAACACTTACCAAGCATTACATTGCAACAACTTCGAAGGCCATCTTTTTATTCTAATTCTTTCATTATTTTAATTACTTTCGATACTTCAAAAAATTGTAGGCATTGTTCGATTTTAAACTGAAATATCTGCACTATAAAATCTGAATCCTTTACGATCGTTGCATGAATCCTAATAATGGCTTTATACTATATAAACGTAATTATATCAAAACAATTCATCAAATGCAAATAGAAGAATGTTGTTGAATGACAGGAAAATAACGCTAAACATTTATTCAGTAATTAACACACACACATACGCACACACATCTATATACAGGGTGTCCCAAAACGACCGCATAAACTCTGCACAGCTAGATTCCTTGTTGGGAGTACATAAAAACTGCCCAAAGAAGCGTTCCTGTACGATCCATAGTTTACGAGAAAAATACGAAAAACAAAGTATGACGTCACTGCCGGTGCAAGAAAAAAACACTTTATTGGACATATCAACAACAATATTTGCATATCTTTCCAGACGATAATGTTTAAAACGTTCGCCGCGCATATCACGTCATGCATACGTGGGGCGCCATGGAATGATGTTAAGCCGCCGTTGAACTGGTATTTAAAAGGCTGCATCTTGCAGCTACCGGTAGTCTTCGTATGGTGGCCATGTACTCCGTTCGTGACTACTGCGACATGTACTTGATGTACGGCCGATGTAATGGAAATGCCTTACGAACTGCTAGGGAGTATGCCCGTCGATATCCGTCCCGCCGTCCTCCCGATGTCAACGTCCTCCGTAGGCTGGACGACAGACTGCGAAATACATGAAGCGTCTTGCCAACAGCCAATCTTCACGATACTGGAAGACCACGGAGCGGCCTGACGGTACCACAGGCGGATACAATACTGCAGCAGGTAGAAGAGACGCCCGAGGTAAGCACACGCGCATTAGCCCGTGAGATGACTTCGAGTAAAAGTACTGTGCACAGGCTTTTACGGTCTGAGAGGCTACACCCATTTCGGTACACAACAGTGCAAGGTCTGAAACCAGATGACTTTCAGAAACACAGATGGCCTTCTGTGATTCACAGATGGCCTTCTGTGAATGGCTGTTGCAGCAACAGAACACAGATAATGGTTTCATTGCACATATCCTGTGGACTGATGAATCATGTTTCACTCGTGATGGGGTATTCAACCATCACAACAGCCATATGTGGTCCCAGGTCAATCCGCATGCAATCCGGCCGCAGAAAAATCAGGAACGTTGGTCTCTTAATGTGTGGGCCGGCATACTCGGGGATCGCCTGCATGGACCATATCTGTTGCCTGAACGGCTCTCGGGACAGTCGTACTTGGTGTTACTCAATGAGGTCTTAACCGAGTTCCTCGATGACATACCATTGGCGGCAATACAGGGACTTTGGTTCCAGAATGATGGAGCTCCGGCGCATTTCTGTGCTCCTGTACGTGGTTGGCTGGATATGGAATACCCGGCCGCTGGATCGGACGTGGGGGTCCGGTTCTATGGCCGCCACGTCCGCCAGATCTTACACCGTTGGATTTTTTCCTATGGGGCCATCTCAAGGAACTGGTGTATCGAGACGTAGTGACAACACAAATGGACTTAGTTGCTCGTCTACATGCTGCTTGTACTTCGGTGGACCCCGCGATGCTGCGACGTGTGACGACAGCCATTCCACGGCGTGCTCAAGTCTGCCTAGACATGCACGGCGGACACTTTGAACATCTGCTTTAAATTGTGCATGCTGTTGATATGTTCAATAAAGTGTTTTTCTTGCACTGGCAGTGACGTCATACTTTGTTTTTCGTATTTTTCTCGTAAACTATGGATCGTACAGGAACGCTTCTTTGGGCAGTTTTTATGTACTCCCAACGAGGAATCTAGCTGTGCAGAGTTTATGCGGTCGTTTTGGGACACCCTGTATATATAATATACAGGTGGTTATAAAAAAAATTGAAACACCTATCAATATTAGTGGTGTTTATGAATGTGCTTCGTAATCCTTAAAAAATAAGTCTGGCCACCAGTATTTTTTATATAATATAGTGTATGTATTATTCCACTGTCAGGTAGCAGTAATGAAGCTCAGAGCATCGTGCTTTTGGGGGGAACAGCGTAAAATGTCAAACCTTGCAGACCTTGCGAAAAGGGCAAATTGTTGGAACGCGTTTAAATTGGAGTATCTGTTACTGCAACACCCGGGCTAATGGGTGTTTTTCGAGTTATGGTATCGAAAGTCATGATAGCATACAGAGTACACAGAAAAATATCCTTTGCCAAACAGAATAGTGGACGAAAAGAAGAGCTGAGTGAAAGAGACGGACGAGGTATTGAAGCAGATTGTGACATGAAGAAAGAAAACAACTACAACCAAAATGATCGAAGAGCTCAATCTGCATCTGCATGTTCTGGTATCAATCATTACAGGTAGAAGGGAACTTCACAAAGCCTTTATGGAAGGATAGTTATTCCGAACCCACTTGTAATAGATGCCAATACAAAATATCGTCCCCAATGGTGCCACGAGCGTAAATCCTGGTCGAGTAATATGTCGAAAAACGGCATTTGGTCCGACGAATCATTGTTCACATTGTTCCTCGCAACAGGACTTGTGAGGGACAGGATAAGTCTGGAGAACATCTACACATGCGTAAGATTCTGGCTGTCTCATCTCAACTGTCAATCATAGAGGCAGGTCAATCAGGGTTTGAGATGGCCTCTCATTGTTTTTTTTTCAGGCCCTATTGTAACCCTAAAAGGGAGATTGAAGGAGAAGGACTATGTCGAAATTTTAGCTCACTAGTCCATCCTATGGTGCAAACATTGTCTCTTGCAAGAGATGGCATTCTCCGGTATTATAATACCCCTATACATGCAGCTAAATATATCAAGTATTGGTTTGAAGAGCATGAAAAAGAAGTCAAATATCTTATCTTGCCGTGTACAATCCCCCCGACTATAAATCATCCAACTTCTGTGATCTGTATAAGCGGATAGATAAAGGTATCGATATCCACCACAGCATCTCAACAGTAACTTTTCTTATTTTTCCCTGAAGACTGGTATAATGCATTCTTAACCACTATTTATGACTTGTATAATCCTATTCCAAGGTGAATCAGGTGGTATTACGTAACAAAGGTGATACTGTCCCGTATTAATAAAGGTTTTCATGATGTTTCTTAGTGTTTCCATTATTTTGATAACCATCTGTATATATATATATATATATATATATATATATATATATATATATATATATATATATATATATATATATATATATATATATATATATATATATATATATATATATATATATATGTGTGTGTGTGTGTGTGTGTGTGTGTATGTGTGTGTGTGTGTTTAAGGAAAGGTTGGTGTCTAGGGATTTTAGGGGATCATCAGAAACTTCATTCTAATGACACGAATACTGCTACACAAATACGATTATTATTATTTACACGAGACAATACATTTGACGAATAACACCTAATAGATACTTTACTCTAAGACAATTTAAAATGCGTCGTTGGATAGTCGTTTACAGGATAAAACAGAAGTCTCTCCGCCATATGCAGGTAAGATAGTCTTATACATTAAAATGGCGTCATCACTCGTCTTCCTATCGTCTTCGCCTCGTATTCCCTGTATGCCGCGCAGACACAACTTATATACCAAGCGCTTATCTCGCTCTGGCAAGGTGACAGTCAAAGGCGGTTGGTGTCAGCAGAGAGCGCCAGAGGGCGTTCCCACAATCGGCCCTCCTGACCAGATGACGGTCCTCCGTAGCTAAATTCGATAAATTCTGCAGAAGAAAGAGAACAAGCAGAAAGCATTTGTTCAAAAGAATCAGATAAAAAAAATCTACTTAGTTGGTCGTCGTGATAATCATTATTCCGGGTCAGCATCGTACTATGTCTTAATTCTGGCTCCAAGGCTTCATGTAATCGGCAGCTGTAGATGTAAAATTTGGACCTTCGTGTTGCCCTACCTTTTCAACATCATAGATATCTTTGGGTTTGACTTTTACTATTTTATAGGGAACAAAATAATTAGGTCTCAATTTCAGTCCTATTCTAAATTGAGTTCTCTGAGTAGCTACAAGTTGTCCCTCTTTGTATTTACGCGATTCTTTTCTTTTCCGATTATAGGTCTTTCGATTCTGTTCCTGAATTTTTAATATGTTTTGCTTCGCTTCTTGTCTAAGCTCTTCCCTGTTTTTTATGAAACTTTTCTCGCATTCCTCCCCTAAAATTTCCATTATTCTACTATCTACGTTATTTTTCATCCGTACACCAGTCAATAATTCGAAAGGTGTAACTCTAGTACTTCGAACGATGGTACTATTCATTACTCGTTGAACGGCGTCAGTGTATCTATATCATTTTGAATTATCATCAGAGAATAACTTTAATTGTACAGGTATTAGAGTTCCGGGCATTTTTTCAATTT
This sequence comes from Dolomedes plantarius, assembly GCA_907164885.2. Lineage (NCBI taxonomy): Eukaryota > Metazoa > Arthropoda > Arachnida > Araneae > Dolomedidae > Dolomedes > Dolomedes plantarius. The sequence continues at coordinate 195,267,071 of OU015497.1, forward strand.
GACCGTTTGCTCGAGGATTTAAAGTTACATATTTTTACTGTAGTCGATGCATTCTCAAAATTTATTTCGCTTGATCCTGTGAAGTCAACGAAAGCCAAAGACGCCATACACAAGCTAAAAATTCAACACGCGACATTCGGTAACCCATTCAGAATTATCAGTGATCGTGGAAGTGCTTTTACTTCAAAAGATTTTGATGAATATTGCCAGTCTGAAGATATCCAACATTTCTTAATTACTCCATGAGGGAATTTCTCCGTTTCTGACTCTGTTGCGCGTCTTTAATATGAAAAAAATTTCGTTTGACGCCACAAATTAGATCTACTTTTAAGCCCCCTTTAAATTACTTGCCCCTTAAAATAACTATTCTCCTCTCTCTAATTAATGCTTAACACACACACACACACACACACACATATATATATATATATATATATATATATATATATATATATATACATAAATTTGCACATAAACTTAAATACAGTTGCTGCCATATTATAAATTAGATGCGTAACTTAAAGAAATTCGTAGAACAAACTTTTTTGATATAATCATTTTCTTACACGGTTGCCAAACCTGCTAAGCTTAGTAATATAAATCACAATAAATGTAAACCAAATCTATTAGAATTTAGTTACATTATTTAAAAATAAAACATCTAGGAACTTTTACACAAAACTCCTAACAATCTAAGAGCCTGTTCAGATAGAATCCGTCACCTTCATCGTTACTCGTATTGACATATTTTAAACCAATCACAGGCCTAAGGAATTTCGTGGCTAATCGTTTGGAGGTTTGTACTTGGTTAAATATATTTCAATACGAGTAACGCTGACGCTGACGGATTCTATGTGAATAAAAATTATGACGATAATATCGTTTTCACCACGAAAACAAAATGCATCAATTTATTTGCAAACAAATTTGGTGGCAAAATTTATAATCTAAGGTGAAATCAAAAGCCAAACAATTGTATCATTTTTACCGCGCAAAACAAAATACACAGATTAACTTAGAAACAAAATTTCGCAGCAACGTTTGTAATCTTGAATGAAATAAAGGTAAGACGAAAATATCGTTTTCAATAGAAAAAAAAACACGTCAATTTCTTTACAAACTAAATTGTCAGCAACATTTATAATCTAGGACAGCGGTACTCAACCGGGGGTTTAGAATATTCAAAAAAGGGGTCATGGCCCAAGACTAGAGAGAATCAAAGTTTAACATAGGGTATTATACAGATTATGGTATTATACAAAAGTTGAATACGCCCAGTTTACCTCTTTGATAGCGATGAACTGAAAGATGGTGAAATAGTTGTGTAAGTCGATAGTTTAAAGTAGCTTTACGATGATATTTAAGTTCGGTTCCGTGATGTGTTGGAGATGTATATTCCAGACTGGGTAGCTGGATTACAAATCACGCGGTCAAAAATTTTTATTATGAAAGGAAGATCACGAATCGCGTTTTGTGCCAATGCCATTTTCCGTGGATTCGTATGAAAGAACTATTCAAATTTTTTTTGCAAATCGGTCAAAAGATTTTAGACTCTAAAGGGAGCAAACGGGCTTCATGAATTTTATTTTTATGCATGCACAGTAGGCTCCCGTTCACTTAGATTCTATGGAAACGGCCCTAGCAAATGGCAGTCCAAAAAACCATAAAAATAGCATTTTAGGATATAAGACAGATTTTTAAAACTATGTATATATATATATATATATATATATATATATATATATATATATATATATATATATATATATATATATATATATATATATATATATATATATATATATGTGTGTGTGTGTGTGTGTGTGTGTGTGATAGACATTGTTTTTTTATAAGTTTCCTGTTTTGTTTCGAAGAAATATTCCTCCTCTTTTCCATAGAGATAATATCGATGGCAGAGAATTTGTCTTGTTGTTATCGCAGTTTCATGAGTTTTTTCCTTCCGGGTGATTTATTCTATTGTAATCGTCATTTCCGCTCACAACATCTGAATGCTCCTTGTTCTTCGCCATTTCTCCTAGAATAAGTACTTCGATTTAAGATTTCTCGATTACCGATTTATGCGAGTTCACAAGCGATGAAATCGTCTGTTAACACCCCCAAAATGTTATCGCCTATGACCCACGGATCGATATTCCTTTCTTCCAAGTCTTTGAATTCTGATAATTGTACAGCAGTCCAGTGATTTGTTAGATTCTCTTCCGCCGGATCGCAGTTTGTAGTTAAGTCTTCGACATCGGACCACAGATTCCTCCAAGACTTTCCAAAAGGCATTGTGCCGAAAATGGATAACAATATGTAAATCACAATTGCAGTGCTTATTTTCTTAGAAGCTTCATTGAGTTCAGGCTATTTATTAGGAGTTCTCTCAAGAATTTCTGTAAGAAGTTTTATTTTCTAAAGCATCTTCAGACTAACTGTCACATCTGGGTCCATAGGACCCAAAGATGTGATGCGACATGGTAAAATCACAGGTGTAATCAAAAGATAGGTATATACATGTATATATATATATATATGCAACGATAACTTTTATAACCATTAAAGGAAATGCCTATTCAAAATTCTTTTACATTATCGCAATATAATAACTCCCCTCATCTTGATTTCGACCTGGGAAAAACCAAAATAACCTATTAGTTTTTCCCCTAAAGCCTTTCTAATCATTTCTAATCATTTGCATATCTCACCTCCGCTAATGCATGTTGTAAATTTCATGTTATTTGCATGTTTCCTTCAGGGTGTTGCATTTACAGTGGCCAGCAGTGTATATATATACACTGCTGTGCAAATGATTAGAATTTCAGCGCAGACGCACATCACGCGCGCCTGTGGCACCACTTCAAAGCGCTATTTAAGGCTTGGAGATTTCGACGATTTCAAGTTCGGCAATTGTGTTTTTCTTGTGGTTTTTTCAAAAACAAACGATCAATTATGCCTCGTCGAAAACAGCGATCATCTTTTGATCAAGTATCCGAGTTCGACAGAGGAAGAATAGTGGCCTACCGAGATTGTGGATTATCTTTCAGGGAAATCGGTAGTCGTGTTGTACGAAACCAAACAACTGTAATGCGGATATGTGATCGTTGGATGCAGGAGGGTACGAAGGACCGGCGTGTTCCATCGCATCCACCTCAGCGCACCACTTCACGTGATGACAGACAAATTGTGCGCATGGCAGTGACGGATCGCTCAGTCACATCACGAACCATAGCACAGCACATGCAGTCTGTAACGCATCATCCAGTGTCTGCGCGTACCATTCGACGCCGTTTACAGCAGAGTGGTCTGTCCGCAAGACGTCA